>OZ038383.1:140790079-141210079 GCA_964036045.1 Eutreptiella sp. 'Long Island Sound 2002' | reverse complement strand
ACACCAAAGATCTCTGTTCTCAGGATGCAGGAGGCATGTGTGGCATTTTCAGGGGGGTTCAGGCCACCGTCCACGGTTTGTTTGCTTCATTAACACCAAAATCTGGCTGCAGGGGGGGAATGTTTGCCCGGCGCACGCCCGGCGCGCTATCTCTGTATTAAGTATCGTATCTCTAGCCCCAAGTTTATCCTCACCTTGGGAAGTCCCCCAAGTAGACCGCACTAGACCGCAAACCTTCTCTGCAAGGCACCTTGTATAAGCCAAAATATGAGAATTCAACAACACAAAATGTCACTCCCACCACTTCCAACCACCACCCTTGCCATCGTCATGAACTGGGTGCAAAGGATGGGCCCAATTCTTAGACACAGCAAGAAGGTACTCCAAATTGTTTGGTAAGGTGGGGGCAAAAACAGGCACGGGTGGGTAATGATAAAAAAAAGATGCCCGGCGCGCCAACGCTCCCCCAGGGCCCTGCATATGACACCCAGCACGCAGCAATGCATTCACAATGAAAGCAGTCACAGAATTCAGAAAACCGGTCTCAATGCATGTCAATGAATTCAGATTTCTGGTCATGTCTTCTCCTTACCTTAACACCCGCGGGCCCTTCAACTTGTGGAACCCAAACCCTGGCCATGGCCCAGTGAAACTCTGCACAAGGACACCTGACCGCTAAGATACCAGCATCCCAAAGACAAGCAACCCTGAGGACCGTTGCAAGGAGGCACGCGTCCCACAGCAGTGCACACAGTCGACACATTGGCACTCGCTTTCATTCGAAAGAAAAACAGTTCAACAGAAGAACTGCATGGCACAGCAGTGCAGCATGTCCGGAAGGTGTGTGCTCGCAGACCAGGGTATTGTGTGCGAATTTGTGCGTGCAAAAAGGAATGCCTCCAGAAACTGACATCTCTTTCGGGCGCAAGTGTTGCCATAACAGTAGTACTTCCGAGGCTCCGAAAGGGCGTCCTTTGTGTCCAATCATTCAAGACATTTGGTGACTGGATATATGGCCGCTTCTGCAATGCCCCCAAAAGTGGGGATGGCACACCTGCGTTACGCAGTACAGTGCATGACATCTCAAACCTGACTCGTTCCATGCCTCCGCATCTGAAAGCCTCAGCAATGAGTGACCGAAAATCCACTGGTCCAATCAGGCCTTTGTATGTGGGCTGCCCACTGAAGGAGTATTTTTGTGGGTTAGAGTGGAGCAGCAGGACCCCATTTCACATTTGCACCCCCCCCCGCCCCCCCGGAGGCGTCCATTCCCCTGATGGTGCCAGCACACAGAACCCAACCCGGGGTCATGAGGTTCTCTGTGCTGTGTGTAGCACAGGACCAGGCGGTGGGCCACAGTTGATTACAGGTGTGTACATCGCGAAGTGGAAGACTTCCTCCACAAAAAGACAACCACCATGAGGTTTCCTGTCGGCCATTGAGGATTGCTCTCGGCCAAAAGGTTTCCTCCAGGCCATTGAGTATTCCTCTGGGCCTATGATGATTCCTCTATGCCAAAAAGGATTCCTCTACACCAATGAGGATTCATATAGGCCATTGAGGAGTCCGCTAGGTGTTCTCCGGGAATTTCCTGCACCTTTATGGTTCGCCCATCCCCCAACCCCCACCGACTCACACATGAAATTTACATCAGGGTCACGAATCTTGAGCCAATAGGCTGCCCATTTAATGGCCTGGGCTCACCATTTAAAGGCTTGGGCTCACCATTTAAAGGCTTGGGCTCACCATTTAAAGGCCTGGGCTCACCATTTAAAGGCCTGGGCTCACCATTTAAAGGCCTGGGCTCACGATTTAAGGCTTGGGCTCACCATTTAAAGGCTTGGGCTCTTGGAAGTTTTTGGGTTGGCTTTTGGGTGCAGGCCCCTATGGCAGGTGCACTCTGGGACCATACAGCGGCTGTATGACCTCTGGGCAGTCCCTCTCAGCGAGAGCACAATCTGGTACATGAACCACCAAACAGCTGAACACGCAGGTGACTATTTTCGGCCCATATTCAACCGTCACCCCCTGGGGCGTACACGGAAGGGAGGGCACATGAATTTACACTCAACTTAAGCAAATTTAAACCGATTTTAAGCACGGCTCCCCAAAATCACCCTACTTCGTTGATTCCTTGTCCAGCAGCCTGACCCTTGCTAGGGCGTTACAGGCAACGTCTTGTTGCTTTGCATGTTTGCCGCCCGCTTTGTGTCTTTTGCTTGTGATCGTCCCGTGGTGGGTACAGTGAGATGACCATCCGGAGATGGCGGTTGATGGAGACGCGGATGAATGGGGTGTGGCTGTTTATACTTACGCTCTTTAGACCTTGCATGGACCCCCCGACCGGGCCTCTATTTCTCATTGCTTGGCAACAACTTTGATATATCCCCCCCTTCATGGATCGTTACCCCGCCCTCCTCCGTGTGCACTTCCACCGACCGAATCATGGCCGTCGCCAGATCCCGTACATGTATCTCCCGGTACTTGTTGGGTACCACGGACCCCAACTTCGGCGCCAGCCACTCGACGAAACCAGGCGTGTTCGGGTTGCCCAAGAGCGTGCCCGCACGGAAGATGTGCACATGGGCAAATCCCAGCCCTTGGACGTCATTCTCAATACGGCCCTTGACGTTGCGGTACCAGCCCCCGCCAGCGGCGGTACGGGTCACTGCACAATACTTGCTATCTGCGTTGGCGCCGATGGCAGTCAATAGCGAGAAATGCTTCACCCCCGACTCGCGGCACGCGGCTGCAAACTGGGCGGGGATGGTGTAGTCGACCCTCTCCAGTTCGTCCTTGGACACCTTGGAAGGCGCACCGACCCCCATCGTGCAGTATGCCACGTCGTACTGGTGCTCCCGCAGCATCGGCAGCACGGCCTCCTTCATCTTGTCCATGTCCACCACCGTCTGTGACACCTTCGATCCCGACTCTTTGAGCTCAATGGTGCGCCGGCCCACCAACAGAATCCGTTGGTAAGCTGGGGAGGCTGCCAACTGCTCCACGAGGTGCTTGCCGACCGTCCCACTGCCGCCAATGACCACTGCATTCATGGTATGTGGCGATGGCAATGGCAAGGGCTGCGGGTGGGGACATCGCGAGGGTAGTGCCAGTCGGCCAGGTCAGTGCCTGATTGGCAAGTTCAAGAAAACACAACAGGAACCCCGCCTCTCCTGCTGCTGTAGCAGGAGGAGCTGGGTGTAGCAGGGGGTTGCATCCTGCCCCCCACATGTCCGGCCCCACCCTAGGGAAGGACACTCCCCCGCCACCCCCCGGCTGCCCAGTGACCCCCCCCCCCCCCTGGGAACCGCACTACCACCGTACACACACACTGTGGGGCACAGAAATTGCAGCACGACACGAAGTACCAAAGCATAAGAAACTTTGGTGTGCAGAGCTTGTCACAGTCAACACACAGTGACAAATAAAAGCAAGTATTGCAACAACATGAAAATGATTCAGAGGGGGTGTATATCACACTCGTCCCGGGGTAAACATGGTTGTGGCATCAGGTTCCATTTCACAGAAAGCACTTCCGAGAGTCCTGCAAAGTACAAGGGATAAAAGTGACAGTGCAACACACTTACCAGCAGCAAGGTTGACAAGGTTTGAGGTTGACAAGGTGACCCCCCCCCCCCCCGGAAGGACAAGGGGTGGGGGAGGACACAGGGGGGTGGGGGTAGTAGGGGCTGCGCGCACGCTGTGCAGAAACTGGACATTCTTAGTCCCCTAAAACCTCAGATAACCAAACAGTAGCCCGTCAAACGTGGTTCCAAATGCGGTGTTGCACTTCAAACCCTTTTATTCACCTTTTTCGCCTGATGCTGGGTTCGGAGTAGGATCATGGTGACCTGCTTTCCTGTCCAATATGGAATTATGCCCAAAAAGTCCGGAATGCACACTGGATACCCGGCTTGAGGGTTGGGAGAGTCTCAAGTCCATAGCAACGGTGTACCTGTCCCCTCAGCCCACTGCAACCTCAGAGACTGGAATGGATAGTTGCGTCAACCAATACCCACATATCATCAAGACCATAGACCACGGGCCCAGAAAGGACCATGGGGGCAACACACCGTGCACCGTGCGAGCGCCACGCACATATTTTCCCCTGCCCTTCTGTGGACTTTTGTGTATTTTCATGTCTAGCAGAGACATGGTGGCCTTAGGGGCTAGCACCCAACAATAGAGGCCTCCACTGGACCTCCTTACCTCTGCTACGGTGGTTATTGGAAGAGCAAAGCAAGATGAAGTCGTCTTCACAGCCTGTCAAACCGAAGACTAGCTCAGTGCCTCAGGGTGCCCAATTTTGCGAGGCACTCGCTTTGGTACGTTTCGCATTTCGCAAAGCTGCCTCATGGGGTGCCCATTCCCATGAGTCAACCGTATTGTTTCGTTTTGTGTTTTGATGCGTAGTTGTTTCAGTGCACAAGGTCAGCTACAAGGAGTCCTCTTCCTCCTCTTCCGCATATGTAGGTGACGAAGAAGATGATGCATGCTCGTATGTTTCCCTGGGACAAAGAATTGTTCACCATGCACTAAGACACCTGCTCTTGTCTCGCGTGTGGTGGGTATGCTCCAAGAAGTGGCGGGTCACCAGCACGTCCGCCGTGTGTACCCATGGCTTGCCCCTGGCATAGCGTAGCGGCTGTGATGCCGCACTACCCTCACCGTTTGGTCCGTGCCCGGCACCCCCACACACCATGTGTTTCCCAGCGAGGACAGCACCTGTGCGGGGTATGGCCCCGGGCAACATCAAATGATGTGTTCTCAGCACCTCGGCACCCAATAGTATCAAGTCGGACAGAACTAGCTAATGTTGAGTTGCTCATCTCTCCACTCTACAACGTTGTGGTACTCCAACGGTGAGTCTAGCGTAGGGGCCCGGCTGAAATCCGCCTGTACGGCCGGGTGGTTTTGGAATTGGGCGGTCACTACTGGGACTGTATGTGTCCACTCCACCAAAATGACGAGTGCTCGCAATACCCATGAGAGCCCCTGGGGCGGCACCTTGTAAACCTCTTGGTTGCCCTTTGGCGATGGCCCGTCGTGCAGTGTGTGTACCGACATGTGCTGGTCATGTGGGGCCCCTTGCCGCCCTATGGTGGTGTCGGGGTGTCCTTGCCCATGGGCGTGTGATAGGCGCGTGGCAGAGTGTAACCTCTGATTTGGGCCACCCAGCGACACAAGGCGCTCGCTACAAGCTATCTTGGTCGGCAACATACCATATGGGGGTGAGGTATACAAGCTTGGAAGTACATGTGCATCCGGGGGGCCATGTGTTGGCAACTGCAGTAAACATTTTGTCGGACGAACAATAGTAGCAGTGGTGGGTGGTAGGCATCTTGTGGGTCTAGCGCAGGTGAGATGTACGTCGATGTACAACACGCGTCAGCTTGCAGCTTGCAACCCCTCAGAAGAGCTACCGTTCCCGTAAACGTGACCTTCTTGAACCAGACAAGGTGCACCAGCTGGAGCTGGGGGTGCTCCGAGGCCTTCGCCCTCAACATGTAATGAATGTTTGGAGCACACTGGGGGTGGAACTTCGGCTAGCAATGTGTGGACGGCGTGTGCTCATCTGCCCGGTGGTTTGTTGGGAGGGGGTCATCGTTTGCGTGCTCCTAATTGGGTCGGCCAAGGTGGCCATATGGGTGATCACCTACCCCTGTAATGTAATAAATGGTGACATTGTGTACCCTGCCCCCCCCCTTGCAAACTCCCGGGTTAGCGCGCGACGGTCTCCCGGGTGGGGGGGGGAGACGGTCGCCAAGTGACAGTCTCCCGGGGGGGGGGGGGATTGCAAGGGTATTTCAAGGCAAACTGTGGTACCCTCCACCGATGCAAGCACATGTGCACCAAGTGTGAGTGAGTGGTACCGTACATGGTCACCACGAGAAAACATCTTGGGTCTGAAGTAGCAACACAACACACCCATACAACGCCTTTGGAGAGAGAATATCACAGAACACACACAGGTGCTTGATTTGTAGTAAGGGGAAAGCAATGCAAGGCCATGCGTAAAGCAGATGGGCAACACAAACCAGCACAATACATGTTAACTAGAAAAACATGGAAGTGACGGTCTCCCGGGTGGCGGGGGGGGATTGCAAAGGGGGGGTGTTTGCAAGGGGGGGGGGAGGGTAGTTAGGCCGTGTGGTGGTTGGCGGGGTCCCTAGCATGCTTGTACCTGCGGCAAATACTACTCCTGAAAGCACACAAGGATTGTTGCTAGCAATCCCTTCGGGTTGCGCACGGGGGAGCGCAGCAAGCGCTCCGGCCACGTGTGAGCTTGGAAGTGCTGGAATTCGAGGACCGTGAAGAACACCTCAAGGCGCACACCACGGTGGTCGGAGGCTTCACACAAGATGTTGCGTGCCTCTTGGCAAGTCTCCTCCGTACAAAATTGTGACATGCTTGCTACAAGGGCCACCGCACCATCCCTGCATAGCTCCGGGGCATCCTACAGGTCCAGCCCTAGGGCGTCCTCAAGGCACGACATGTAGTCTGAGGCGAAATTGTGGGCTGTGTGCATGAGGGTGGTGGTCAACTCTGTGAGATGCACTGTGAGACTGTGAGACTTGAAGACCAACAGTGAAGTGTCAAATACCAACGGAACCATGCACCACAGCACACTTCTTTGGCATCAAGGGCATGCCCATCAGCACCAGGTACACCAGCTGTGTGAAGCTACGCAGGTCGTGCGCTACTATAAAAAAATCGTCAACGTACACCTGAAACCGTGCCATGGGAGTCCAGCTTGGTTGCCTGAGGCCCAGTCCTTGTGCTCGTAGGAGGAGTTCTACTAGCTATTACGGGACACTAGACGTGCACACTGGACGTTAGATTACCCAACAGTAGGCAGAGTTGTCACACCCAAGCCTCCAAGATTCTATTCTTGATGGCTCAGCACCGACAATTGAAGCATCCACAGCAAAAAGGTACCAAATTAATTCAATGGGCAAAAAGCAATTATTCAAACATCGGAACCCGGATCTAATTCTTGTGCCTTGGGGCTATTGTTCAAGTTGGAGAGGCCCCCTTGCAGAGCGCGCACACAAATGGGGCGGGTCACTATCGGCTTTGTCATTAACTGCGCATCTGGCATTAGGACTCCTTTCGATCCTAGGCATGTGTGTTACTTTTTGCCTTATTTTTAGTTATTGGGACTGGGAATTTGGCTAGTGCACCTTCAAATCGCACCCTAGGGAGCCCCTTATTGGACCCCTTAAGCGGCAGTTCTGCGTTTGCGTCATTGCAGTCATCTCCTGCGCGTTGGAGAAGCTGACATCGTGCAACATGTCAGTACATATGCCTTGCGTACCTTTAACAAGTCGCACCCTGGACTAACCGGAGCGCGGGTATCAAACACGCAGGCACGCGTGGCACGGGTTGGCGAGCCTTGGGCAGACAGCGCACTGTTTGGTGCTTGCAGGTAGTGACCACACTATGGGCCTTTGTGTGTTGGGAAAGACGCATAGAGTAGTGTACACATAGAGCACGTATTTGGTTGCCAACATTCTGTGGTGGTAAAATGAGCTTGTTGTAACTATGTTTGCGACTTGGGTGGGATCGGAAAGGGAGGGGGGGGGGGGACCTTGCAAATTACCGTTGGGTCATTCATGTGGTTGTGTGGAGCCGAATGAGGTGCACAAGCTCAAAGTGGTGGCCTCAATGGGTGGTGGACAACACATTTGGGCGCCGGAGGTGTACACAATAGGGGAAAGGAACAATATCAAAGTGGATGACACTACTAGGTAGTTTTCTACCCTTTAAAATACCATCACTTCACAAGTGGGCATACAACAAAATAGAGGGATTTCCTAGGACAAGGAGGATGGGAGCTAACATAAGGATAAGCCAAAGAGCATGTGGTGGTATGTGTTGCTCGTCCCTCATATTGGTGTACACAGGTGAGACTTGTCTACCAAAAAACCAAACGGGGGGGGGCAATGGAGATGTGAGTCCCACTTCATCCAACGTTTGTGTGGGGGCGCCCAGCTCATAGAGGGGCTGCAACGCAAGTAGAGCTGAGATGGAGCTCTCATTGGACTGCAACTAAGGGGCAAATGCATCTTGTGGGCACTAGAGCGAGATGACTGTTGAGCTCACTATGGCACAAAAGCATAGCCGCCTGCCTCGCCCGCCTCCATAGTGTAGCGCTGCTCATCATGGTTGAGGGATAAAGGCTAGCGAGATGTAGTGTGGTGCCCTTTCCCCCAAGGCAGCCATGAGACGTGGGGGGAAGGGGGGGAATGCGGGCAAGAAATTCCAAAATTGAAAACAAGTCCCCAAACTCTAGAAATTGTGAAGGAGACAACCAAAAGCAGATTTTGAATGAACTCAAGTGAATTTGTGAATGATCACGCCCCTCACACCGCGCGAGTGGAATAGCACTAAGGAGCGTACCAAGGAGAAGCCACAACAGTAGTGTTGGAAGTATATTAGAGGCAGTGAAAAGAGTCTTACTACTAGCTACCCAATTGGGCCCGGAGAAGACAAGCAGTGGGGCAAGCGGGGCAGCCCCACCATGAGGGAATGGGGGGCACAGCCACCTAGGCTGACCCACACCCCTGCCCATACATACAGTGAGCACAGTGGAGCTGCAATCCCTACCTAAACCCGCAACCCTTTGTGCAAGTATGGGCGCAGTAAGGAAAACAATGATGTGCTGGGGTTGCTGTAATTCAGCAAGACCATTCTCATATGTGGCCCGTAATACAACAAAAAGAGGGCGCGAGACGTGCAGAATTTGTGACGTTTAAAAATCTTTACCTCCACATTCCGCACGCAACTAGGTCACCATTTGACCGCAAGGACTGTGGTCACAAGAACGACGGTATGATGGGCGTTCTTCCCAAGGGCGCCATGATGCAATTCACCAAATCACTCGAGTTCAATTGAAATGTTGCTTGACTGGTTCCTAGCAGCTGGAATTGGGCCACACCCTTTGTTCACAGCTCGAATGGAGCCCTTGTTTTGGATGCTGGATGCGGGAGGGTGTATCAGGTCCGCAAGTAGGGCTATGGTCTTAGGGACGGCACCTTGTCAACGAGTCTGCACAACAGCATCAGCAAGGGCAGGATCTTGCTGTGGCAGGGCATGTAACAAGCAAAGGCGGTCCTCCTTCATTGCACTCGATAAAAACACACAAGAGGGTAAGAGTGCACGTTCCTCCCGCCATTGACTTGTCCAAAGAGCTCGAGTGAAATGGCACAAATGGCTCATGCCCTCCATAATATGAGCCAATCCTCCATGCTACCAGTCCTTACTCTGTGCACCAGCCCCTCCTCCATGCTGCCAATTCCACTTCCACACTTCCATGTAACCACTCCCTCCTTCGTGGTGCTAATACCTCCTGCATGCCATCAGTCCCTGCTTGTGTTACCAGTGCCTCCTCGGTACTACTAGTACTTCCTCCGTATTGCCAGTCCCTCCTCCCTGTCACAGGTCCCTCCTCCATGCTACCAATCGCTCTTCTGATTACCATGCCCTCCTCCATCTCCGTGTCTCCAGTGCCTCCATCGTGCTAGCGGTCTCTCCTCCATGTTAGCGGTCCCTCCTCCGTATTAAAATCATCTCCTCCACGTTACCATTCCTTCTTCCTGGTACCGGTCCCTCCTCCGGGTCACCAGTCCCGCCAGTGAGTTATGAGTCGCCCCTCTGTGCTACCAGTCCCTCATTCGTATTACTATTCTATCTTCTGTTTTGCGAGTTCCTCGTCTGTGCCTAACACTGTTGTGATTGTCAGGAATGTGCGCCTCTTTGACTGCACTCTAGGTGAGAAACATCCAGTTGGCTCTTCTGTGGCACTTATAGCCTTGGGGGTGCAAAACCAGAATTGGGTCAGGTTGCCGCTCATTTGCGCGACCCAAAAGTTCTCAGGAGGATGGATCTCAGGCCTACTTAGTGTTGATGCTGCGGTCTTTCATTCACCTTTGAATCGTGCAGGGCCCAAGGCCTCATTGCTTTTTCTTGATTTTGATGCACAGTTTGGATTGACCAAAGCTTAGGGTGATGTGAAAAGGTGCTCCACAAAGATCTGTCCTGATCTTTGCACACCGCAACTGAGAGCCATGTTGTGCATGCACTGGACGAGAATCGCATCTGTGGAGAGATTTTGTTTACAAATAAGGAAATCAACCCGATTGCTCACTTTGCAGACTGAAATTGGTGTGTTCAGAAATTCCGCTTTTGCAGCCCCCAAGATAATACCCCCCCACACACACCTTGCGTCAAGAAAACAATGGTTAGACGGGGTCCCAGTGCTTAGACAAGGCAGTGCCCACAAGAGGAAACCGAAAGAAGCGGTCAGGAAAACAACGGTCAGACGGGGTCTCATGGTTGGACAATGCAGTGCTTGCGCAAGGGGGGGCACAAAAACAAGCTTGGAGCGTATGGAGGCCCTTTTGGAAACCCCCCACCGAGGTCTGGATCTCCAAGCCCCTTCCGCCAAAGTCAGTTTTTCGCCAGGCTAGGGCTTGGGCAAGCGCCTGGGCTACGGCTTGGGCTGGGTCATCGCGAGGGCTAAGGCTAGGGCATGGGGTTGGCTCTTTCAGCAAAGCAACAGGAGCGTTCGGGCCGCCCCACCTTTGCGTGAGGTAGTGGGGGGGATTCAAGGGAAAATTCACGTTTCCAGGAGTGGAGGACATTTGTTCCTTTACTTTGGGTTGTAGCATCGCCTCTGGCAGCCACTCCCCTGCCAGCGCTACAGGGGCCCTGTACTAGGCTCACACCCGTGCCTGAAATTCCTGTGTGGAGGAGAAAAAAATCGTCAGTATCAAAAAATGGTCTCTTTATATCCTTCACCTGCGAGTCAGAGGTTCAGAGAATCTGTCTCGTTCTCAAGGCACAATTGGACTTGTACACAATTGGAGTCTCGTAGGACAACATTAGAAGAGGGCCTTTGTCACTTTTAGGGGGCATAAGTGCACAGCCCATGCACAAAATGTCCCCCAACTAGAGAACTCAACACTACACAAGATCCTTGCACAAACAAGCAAGGATACAAGGAGGTAAAGCGCAGCACTGGATCTAGACATTAGATCTTGTCCTTGAAGATCCCTTCGATGGGCTAATTGCTCTTGCCGTACTCTTTGTGTCGCATTTCCACACTCTCTACAGGCAGCTTGTCTACCATTGCTGGTGGCCTGTCGAGGTCCATGATGATGCAACCATCCTCATGGAGGCTGTTCCTGGGGTCAGCACCTCAGACGGTCGGACAGCAAATGCAGCGTACACGCAGTGCTGGTGGGCTCGCTCATCTTTTTCGAATGCAAGCGTGGCCCGTAAGTTAGGGTGGAAAAGAAGACCCACATCAACCTGTTCAACAGACACACAGATATGCTGCTGTAGAGACCCACTACATCACACTGAGGAGGAGTACTTGCGATGCGCCTAGACTCCAATGACTCCTATCAATATACACAAAGGGGCAACGTGAAGCCTTGGAGCCGCAGAGGGATAATTGAACAATTCCGGGTGAAAATAGGTAAAGCCACAAAACGCAGCACCCTTACCGTTGAAGAATCGTTGCAAACCAACCCCACCGTACCAACTGTACCAAGAGATCCAGACCCGACACCATAAAGGAGGACCGGTGATAAACCTTGTGGCGGTGGAGTGCACCCCTTGACCGTATCCATTGCCTCCCCTGGCCTTCAGGGTCAAAATGGCTAGGCTCGCAATCTGGTCAAATCTGTGGGTTGGTGTGCAGGCGAGGTAGGGAGACAACGATGCCCGAAGGACAAGCCTCCGATGCCTGTGTTGCCTTGAAAATAATACTGCAACGTTCTGGCAGATTCCAGCGGCCAGAAGGAAGCAAACAGAAGAGTGTTGCGAGGGAGCGCGGGCTTTCGTTTCTGGGCGGGGGGGGGGGTCGATAGAGCCCTCTGGCCAGATGCCCCGCTCCCCCAAAAAGGGCTCAATTGACGGGCCTCCCAAAATCCTACCGAGACGGACCCCCGGGCCCCAGGGGTGACCCAGGCCTAAAAATCGGCAAAAAATGAATGGGATTTTTGGGATCAGCGCGTCGAGGGGGTTCAGAAAAGTCAGCATTTGCCATGTATTCGGCGAAATTTTTTTGACCATTTTCAATGCTCAAAATTTTTTTCAGGCCCAAGTTCATAATAACTGAATAATGGTCCTGTCAATTGAGCCCTTTTACTGAACCCCCCCCCCCTCCAGTTTTGGGGGGCTCTGTTGACCCCCCCCCTCCCGGAAGTGAAAACCCGGGTCCCCCTAGGGCTTGGCCTAGTGCGGCTAGGGCTATGTGGCTGTGGCCAGGGCCAGGGGTATGGCGAGAATAACGGCACTTCATTCATTCGTTCATTCATTCTGTGGCCGCTTGGGCCCTGCCTGGCAGCGAGGGCTATGGCTACTGATTGTGCTGAGGCTCGGGTCGAGGGCCCGGGCTTGGGCTAGGGCAAGGATGTGTTTGGGGCTCCGGATCCGGCTATGCCCAGGGCTGGGGCTTGGGCTGGGGCAAGGGCTCGGCATAGGGGGAAGGCTAGGGCTGGGGCTTGGGCTGGGGCAAGGGCTCGGCATAGGGGGAAGGCTAGGGCTGGGGCTTGGGCTGGGGCAAGGGCTCGGCATAGGGGGAAGGCTAGGGCTGGGGCTTGGGCTGGGGCAAGGGCTCGGCATAGGGGGAAGGCTAGGGCTGGGGCTTGGGCTGGGGCAAGGGCTCGGCATAGGGGGAAGGCTAGGGCCAGGGCCAGCGCGGGGCTAGAGCTGGAGCCTGGGCGCCGAAAAGGGCGGGGTCATCTGACGAAAGAGCAGAACGAAAGCCACGGACAGCAGTCGTTTGGTGGACCCGGGCCCATGGGTGGCGTGCGAAGTTGGAAAAGAAACTCATCCGGGTCATTGGCAGCAAGGACCCGCAGTACCACAGGTGTCCGCCCCTGCCCCACTCGGTAATCAGATAGAAGGTCGCCCCCCGCTGCACTGAGCGGCAGAGACTGTAAACACCTGAAACGCACTCTCTTTCTGGCGTTTGAGAAAATGACTGGGAGCCTCGTCAGCGCGGGCGTCCTGGAGATTGTCCAGTAGACCTGACAGGGCCTCTGCCTTGTCGCGTGGCGTTGCACAGCCCGCAGCAAGCGCTCCTTGGACCCTGAGGATGTGAAATCGTTTGCAGGGATGGAGCTTTCGGAGGGGTACGATGTGGCGAGGAGACGAACGGATACACGAACACACACAATTACACGACCGTACAACGCAAAGGGGGCGGACTGAGGCAATGGCCACATGCCCTGCACGAACGAGGATGTCCTCATCAGGCAACCGTTACAACCACACATACACTCGCTCGCTCGCTCGCACGCACACACCCACACACTCTCTTGTAGTATACAATACAGTACAATACAAACAGTGGGTGCACACACACACTCTGTTCGACCAAAACAGAACTGCAAACACACACACACACACACACACAACCACACACACAGTCGCTCGCTCACACGCACGCACGCACGCACACACACACACACACACACACAACCACACACGCGCGCGCACACGCACACACACACGCAGACGTACACGCACATACACACGCGCGCGCACACACGCACACACACCACGTTCGACCAAAACAGAAGTGCAAAAGAGAACTACTCTCACTCCAGAATAGATGTTCAGAGTACAGAGTACGCGCGCGCGCACGCACACAGGGAGAGAGGGGGGAGGGGTATTCTCCAATCCATACCCGTTTCCCACCCCATGCGGCGCCATGGAGACAGCTTGGCCTGAAATGTGTCAACGCATGGAACACATGGAAGAGAATGGGTTAAAACAGGCTCCAAAAGGCCAACAACACTTGTTTGGGCGTCCCAAATGCTCCAGCATCAATTTTGGAAAAACACATTTTTCAAAACCTTTTGGCCATATTTTCGGCCCCAAACGGCCCTTTGTTTTAAACTTTTGGAAGGTCAAAATGGCGCAAAAACAGCTCGAGGGAGGCCACAACCACTTGTTTGGGCATCCCAAGTCGTCAAGGATCACGTTTGGAAAAACACTTTTTTGACTCCTTTTTGACCCAACTGACCCCATTTGAATCCCAAGACGGCCCATTTCCAAGGCTTTTAGAGACATTGGGAGGGCCAAAGCGGGTCACTGCAGGCTCAAAACGGGCTGAAAAAACACTCGGAGGAAACGAAACTAGTTGCAGCATTCGTCATCTGCTTTCTTCGTTTGGCCTTTTTGAACGGTTTTTGGAGCTGTTTTGGGCGGAAAATGGCTGTTTTTGGTCCAAAAATGCGCAATGCAAAATGTAAAAAAAAATGGGTAGAGTGGCAAGCGTTCGGGGAAAGATTTTGGCAAAACCGAAACGTGAAGTGTTGCTTGTTGTTGCTAGGAAACGGGGGGGAGCGGTGTAGTAATGAATACAGAGAGGTGTGGTAATATGTGTACGCAGGCACACACACACACACACACACACACACACACACACACAAACATGCGCACACGCAGACACACACATCCACAACCACACTTGCACACACACAGAGAGAGAGGGGGGGGGGCACACACGCACGCACGCACGCACGCACGCATGCGCTTGCATGCTCACAGGCGCGTGCAGACACACATCCCCAGTGTTACAGCCCTGCAGCCCCACACGCTCGACAACAATCTCAAACGCACTCAACCCTTCGACACACCATACTGCCTACACACACCAGCACGGAGGGCAGTTTAACGCAGGGAGAAATTTGACAGAAAATTTCGCCCACCTTGGAATTTCCCACAGACTGATTGCGATGGAGAACCCCTATGGGAAAAGGTCGTCACATCTCTGAATGTCAAGATTTCCCTCTCCCTGTAACCCAGCCCCTCCCGCCCAAAATAATACTGCAACCCTCTGCAAAAGCTGCGCTTGAAGCAGAGGGAGGAGATACTGGTAATGCTTGGAAAATCGGTCTTGAAAACGCGTTTGGAGAGCAGGGGGCGGCGGATATAAATGGAGGAGGTTGCTCCAGCATTGGCGGGCGTGGAAGCCTGAGCGTGTGGGAGTGCGGTGTGCAGGGCCTGCGGGAGTACCGTGTGGTGCGCAGAGAGCCACCTGCGCTAAAAAGCCCCCCTCCCCCCCAACAGTATATCTCAGTTCCGCTCCAACCACATCCAACCGCCGCCGCATCCAAAGCCGCGGAAAAACGCCACCTTTCAAAACGGGGGTAAACGCGGGTAAAATGGGAAAATGGATGGAACACAGGGGGCAAAAGGGCCAAAACGAGGGGGACTGGGGGCCACCGACTGGGAAGGGTCTCTCGGGATGCCGTGCCCAAAGAGACGTGAGCATGCGTGAACATAGCAATCTGCAGCACAGGGGCAACAGCGGTGCAGGTCCAAAACACCTCAGATGACTGTGATAGGTTTGTGAGGGAACAACCACAACAGCCACCCCCAATATCCCACTTGCATTCCATGTGCAGTACCTTCCCCTCACGCATCTCTTCACGACTTCCCCCGGTCTCCCCACGTTGTCCTCTGCTTTCCCGCCCCCCTACCCCGCCCCCCCCCCTCCCCCGGTCCCCCCCGTTTTCCCACCTCTCTCCCAACAAAACAGAAAATGCACGGTTCCACCCGCATCGTGCTGAGGAGCAAAAAGCCCTGCTCTGGGTGTCCACATTGCGTAAGCACCCACTCGCCTCTGGATACCAACTTTTTGGCCGGCCCGAAGTCCTGCACGCTGCAGCCCCCCACCACCCACCCACCCACCCACCCACACCCCACGACAACGCTGTGCACAACACAGCCCTACCAGTAAAACCCTCTACAATCGACACCCACCCACCCGCTATAACACGGCCTAGAGCACAACACAAGGACGGCTTCTGGTCAAACTATCTCAAACTGCAGTGACCTGAATGGGCAGCCGCTGTCACTTACAGTCTGGCGGCCATCTCTATGAAGCGGTCCTCCACTTGAAGAAATAGATGGGCCGCAAACCGTTTGCTACACAAATTCTGCATTGCAACGAGAAAGGGAGAGCCTCCTGCTCCACCGCTGGGATGGTCTCTCTAGTCGCCTGACATGCCAAGACGGCGAAGGCACAGCCATCCGGCCCAGACACAGCCATGCGGCACAGGGGCTATGCTCCTCAATAGGATTCCCTCCCCGGGCCTAATGAGGCACATGGCAAAGCAGCGGACACCCGCCGGCGGACATCAATGCCATGCGAGTCCCCTCCGCAAAACGGTCGTCCACTGTCGGCCAATCGCCGACCGTCGGGGCCTTTCTCACGCGATCGGCAGCCACTTCGTGTCCTCGTGTAGGTACTGGTGAGGGTAGTCCGGCTTGTGTTCCAGCAGCCGCGCCGCCTCCTCGAACACCGCCACCACCTTCCCGTACGGGTCGTGGCCCCGGTGCAGCTCCGCGTACTCGCGGGCCGTGAGGCCCCGGGGGGGCGCGTCGGGGTCGGCGGAGGGCGGTGGGCCGGGGCGCTGCACCGCCGGGCCCGGCGCGCCGGGGTCTTGGGGCGGGTTGTCCCGGAGCCGGCGGTCGGCCCCCAGGCAGAGCAGCATGTACGTGATCTGGGCAGACCCCTTCAGGACCGCGTAGTGCAGGGCGGTGCGGCCGTGCAGGTCCTGCAGGTCGAGCAGCTCGAAGAAGGCCGGCGGCAGCCGCTCGAGGGCGTCCGGCCCCGGGCCGGTGCGGGCCCCCAACGCGCCGAGGAGGCCGTTGGCGCCTCGGCACCGCGCGGCGGCCCTCACGACCGCCGGGCACGAGTTCTTCCGCTGCGACCCGGCGCGGACAGCGGGGGTGACAACGGGCCCCCCGCCGTGGGTGAGGGAGCCTTTGCGAGACCGCAGGCCGCTGGTGCTCTTCACGATGTCGGACTGGCCTAGCACATCGTCGAGGATGCGGGTGCCACCAGCTGACGCCAGGGTCACCGCCCTCAGCAGAGCGTCCTCATCATATTGGTGTGCCACTGCGTACGGGAGAGGGCAGAGGTGTGCTCATGCGGGGGGGGGGGGGGGGGGTAGTGGTGTGCTCTTGGGTAGGGGGCTGCTTTTGGGTGGGAGGCAGAGCCGAAGGAAGGGAAGCATATGAGGGAGCATAGGCCTGGGCTTGGGGTGCGCTCACTTCCCGCCTGTGCTCCCCTGATGGGTCGCGCGGCAGGGCGCCGACAGAGCTAGAGGCTCCGACGCTGCACCCCTTCAGGTCTGTTCAAAGGTAGCTTGGCCGTGGCCAGTCAGCCCGTGTATCGCCCAGGGGAGGAGGTCGCATACTGTACAGCATTTCGGGTAGGGCACAGAGTGGTGGTATGCTCTTGGTAGGGTTAGGACGCCAGTGCAGCGCACGCACTCCATCAATGCAGGACACGGTGGAGCCCAATATAATGCTCGCAAGCAGGGGGTTCCTTAAGAGGAAAAAAAAGTGTTCCTGAACGGCAGCTTTGCAAAAAGACCGTGTGTAGGTGATATGTTCAATCATGGTTGGCGGCAATTGGCGGTTGGCAGTTGGTGCCGATTGGCGGTTGGCGGTTGGCGACTGGCGGTTGGTGGCGGTTGGTGGTGGTTGGCGGCGGTTGGTGGTTGGTGATTGGTGGTTGGTGGCGGTTGGCAGTAATTGGCGGTTGGCAGTTGGTCGCCGCTGGTGGTTGGCGGCGGTTGGCGGTTGGCGGTTGGTGGCGGTTGGCGATTGGTGGCGGTTGGTGGTTGACTGTCGGTGGTCCCTTGGGGCGGTCCTTACGGGCGGTCCTTGACAAAAAAAAAAATCTGCTTCCCAAATGACCCCCATGCCCACAAGAGCCGAGTGGAGAGCACGCAAAAGGCCAATGCGCGACACATAGCACGGCAAATTCGGGCACGCACACCATCTTCTTTCCAGGAATGCTCCGACGAGCTGCTGCGCGTGTAGCCGTCCACTTGCACCGTCGTAGGGCAAGAGGCTTCGGCGTCTGCGGCCTGCAGCAACAGACTGCGAGACAACGCCCTCAGGAGGGTCTGGAACGCCTTCAACGACCCCTTCATCGACACGTAGTGCAGCGCGCTGCGCCGCTGTCGCGCGTTGACGGCGAAGGGGTCCGCCCTCATGTTCAGCAGGGACTCCATCACGCCGGTGTGCGCCAGCAGCGCCGCCACGCAGAGCGGCGTAATGCCCTGGGGCCCGGGCGCCTCCACCACGACGCCGTGGAGGGAATGCATGTAGTTGATGATCCGGTCCAGGCCCAGCTCCACCGCGAGGAAGAACGGGGACTTGTGTGGGGAATAGTGGCCCACCTGGAGGGATACCAGGAGGTCTTGGAGCATGTTTTCAATTCAATTCAATCCAATTCAATTCAATTCAATGCAGTGCAATGCAATTCAATGCAATTTAATGCAATTCAATTCAATTCAATTCAATTCAATTCAATTCAATTCAATTCAATCCAACTCAATTCAATCCAACTCAATTCAATCCAACTCAATTCAATTCAATGCAATTCAATTCAATTCAATGCAATTCAATTCAATTCAATTCAATTCAATTCAATTCAATTCAATTCAATTCAATTCAATTCAATTCAATTCAATTCAATCCAACTCAATTCAATCCAACTCAATTCAATTCAATGCAATTCAATGCAATTCAATTCAATTCAATTCAATGCAATGCAATTCAATGCAACGCAATGCAATTCAATGCAATTCAATGATTTCCAACTAAATGTCCACACCATCAACTCTGCAGGGGCCTGCATTTCAAATTGTTTGCATATAAACTGGCCTGAGCCTTTGGTTTCGTCACAGTTGGTGCAATTTTGCATCTTAGACAGTTGTTATGCAAATGATATTGTAAAGCATTGCATCATGCAATTGTGACGGTATTGCAATTGTATACAAGGCCGTCCTTCGAGGAACCTCGCAGTGTGAGCAGTGATTGTTCTGACTTCGGCAGGGGACCGCCAAGCCTTAAAACAAAAACAACAAACAGTGGCCCACCTTACGGATGTACGCTCGCACGTCCAGCGGAGCCGGGGGGTCCCCGGTCACGGCACAGCGATTGGGATCGGCCCCCAGTTTCAGCAGCGTGCAGATGGTGGTCATGCACTCGCTCTTCACCGCGATGTCTAAAGGCGTCTTGCCGTGCGTCTCGGTCATCGCGTTCACGTCGGCCTTGAACGCGCCCACCAGCAGGTTGAGGCAGTCGACGTTGCCCAGGGACGCCGCCACGTGCAGCGCGGTGACCCCGTCGGCCTCGGCAACGCCCACGTCGGCGCCCATGTGCAGCAGGAACTCGATCAGCTCCTCGTGCATGCTGCGGACCGCGCGGTGCAGCGGCGTGGACCCTTCCGAGTCCTTCTCGTTGATGATGCCCAGGGTGGAGTGGTACAGCAGCTGCTTCACCTGCCGCAGGTCTCCGGCCATGACCAGACGTGACAGTTCCTCGACCTCGAATGACTTTGCGGGGTTTTCTTGGACGTAGTCCTGGGCGTATGCGGAGGGGCGCAGGACGGGGAGAGTATGGGTGGAGGAGGCTCGGATACGGGGAACTATCTGGAGAGAGGTACACACGCTGTTTTGGGGCCCTTGACCTGCTGCTTGACGTTTCGTCCTTCGTTGGTTCCTTCCGGGGCCCCGGACAATCACCCGTTCTCCCCTGCATGCAGTGTGCTGCCCCCCCACGGTACAGTATCGACTGACCACTAAGCAATCCCCTGGACTGTAGAAGCAAAGGCGCCGGGTCGGAGGGCGGGCCGGTGTCGGAGACCTGCCGCACGCACGACTGGTGCCTGGAGGGGGTCCTGTACCCCGCGACCTGATACACGCCGGCGAGTGACGCGCCCGACGCGGTGACGCGGGACCCGAAGCGGGCGTCGAACGAGCGCGCAAACTCCGCATCCCGCGTGAAATGCTTCCACATGGGCCTCCCCAGCACCCCAAGGAACACCGCCACGGGGATGACCGCGGTGTTCACGAACGTCACCAGCAGGCGCTTCGTGTGGGGACTGAATGTCGGCGACAACAGCACGCATCCGTGGAACAATGTCTGCAGCAGCAACCCGAGACATTCTAAGCTCGAGTCCGCATAGTTCGGGTAGTGGTACACCGTGTTGGCCGCCCGAAGGTTCAGGTTCATGATAAAGCACAGGATGGCGATCAGCCCTCCATAGCCCCAGCTGATGTAGCCCGCCACGTCCGGGCCCATCAGATGGTGCGAGTCCTCAAGGTACAGCTTCACAGGGACGGCCATCAGGACGAGCACAGGGGTCTGCCCCAGCATCACGTGGGTCAGCGAAGAGTAGGTCGCGTTCCCTACGGCGTAGTGCTGGAAGGCGCGGTACTGCTTCGCCAAGACGGCCGTTAAGTAGGTCGATAGCCCCAGGAATTGCCCGAACAGCTGCCATGACCAGCAGGTGACAGGCCCAGGCTGCCACAGTGGCCTCAGATGGTCGGAGATCATCAACGAGAGGAACCAGACGAAGGCCGCAGCGTTTGCGAGCACCGTGAGCCCCGGGTTCTTGACTCGGATTGGGGGGTAGTAGCGACAGTGCCAAAGATACACGTACGAAAAGAAGCATAGAAAATGGGCAGCAAAACCGAGCAGAGCCACCAGAACGTCTGCCCATGTGGCAGCCTGTCCTTCGGTGGGAGTCAGGGCAGACATAAAAGGGCGGCCAAGATAGAAAGGGGCTGAAAGGGATGCGACCACAGAACAAATTCACTTACACAATCTGCAGGGACATTTTGGCCGGTCACTGTCGGGAACATGGCACTTGCCAACTTGGCGTGGTGCAAGCAACGATGCCAACTGAAGACTTGTGCCCGCCAAATCGGCAGTTGGCGCGCGCGAAACCATCAGTTAACACCCGCCAAATCACGTCAGCATGCCTGTGGCCATGCTCAGGCTGGCTGATCTGCAGCAGTTTGAGCAGCTCGCTGCAAATCTGCGGCGATCTGTTGCGAACCGGCCACAAACCGGAACAATTGTTTCTGGCGTTGGTTACTTTTGTTTTGAAAATGAAGGCACTTTGGCCCATTTATCCTTGCACGGCGGGTCCTTGGAGGATTCCTGCCAGAAGGGCGCTGCATCAGACTGGGTTCCCAAACGCAATGTACCCAAACCGAGGGCTGTGTAAAGTCAAAGATTTTAGCCGTGAATTGCACCACCAGTGGCGTGTCTTGAAGCCACCAAAAAAGCAAGAAAGTCCCCACAAAAGGCCCCAAAGCAGAGGGAAGACCATTGTACATCCCACAAAAGAGCAGAGATGTATCTTAAACCGTCAAAATCGTAGAACGGGCCTGTGAGTGTTTCCCCAGCGGTGACTTCCGCCACCCATTGGTATGGGGCTGAAACGGTCTTGGTCTTGTTAAGTAGCTACACCTCATTTCGGCATCCTGCATGTGCAGCATGGCGTGCAAGCCAATTTCTGTGTTGGCCTGGAGTACGTTTGGCTGTAAGTGGCGAAGTGAAACATGTATGAAGGAGGGGGTTTACAATAATGCAACATGATGGGGGCCATGGCCTTGTGAGTTTGAAATGGCCCCAAGTAGAGTTGATTGGGGCATCACAGCGGCGTGTCATGACGCACAAAAAAGTTTCCTCGTCGACTAGGATTCGATTTGGCTGAAATTGGCGTTTCAACATTTGAAAGAAGAATAACATGAGGATCAAAAGGAGGTTTACGACGATGACGTACCTGTATGGGGCTGAAACGGCCCCAGATTGATGCGATCTAGGCATCATGCGCGTCAGGACAGGCAGACATAGTTCTGCTTTGACAGGGAATCAATTAGGCTAGTATCAGCCTGGTGAAATGTATCAAAAAATTAGGCTTTGTATTTTCAGTGATTGTGGCGTCCCCACAGTACCTACTCATGCGAGGCGCACTAACCGAAAGCCAACCCAAAGCCGGCAGCAAGGTTCCCGGCAACGTTGCCACATGTGTACCTATCGTTGGGCCATAAGCACCTATCGTTGGGGCATAGCTACCTATTGTTTGATCATAGGCGCCTGTCATTTCGGCGTAGGTACGTATTGTTTGGGCACAGGTCCCTATTCTTTGCGCATGGGTAGCTAATGTTGGGGCATCGATACCTATCATGTGGGCATGGGTAGCTGTCGTTTGGTCATAGGTACCTATCGCTTGGCCATAGCCGCCTACTGTTGGGCATAGGTACCTATTGTTTGGGCATAGGAACCTATCATTTGGGCACAGATGACCGTTTGGCCATAGGTACCTATCGTCGGAGCATACTTATCATTGGGACCCATCATTGGGCGATAGGTGCCTATTGTTGGGCCACAAGTACCTATGGGGGCGTTTTCGCACAGCGCGTGCACAGCGCGCGCACCGCGCCAGTTATTACGGTGTTTACCCCGGTAACAGCCCTGAACAGCCCCTTCAATAACTTCCTTCCAATCTTCCGAACTTACCGAACTCAGCCCACCCTTCAAGGTCTTCACGGTGGCAGCGAGCTGCTTGCCAGCCTCCCGAGACTGTTGTGTAGTCTTGGGGGCGCGCGGCTTTGCACCGGGTGGTGGAGTTGCCGATTTTGATGGACTCCTTCCCCGATCGTCAGGCGGCGGCGAAGGGCTGCGTGAGCAGGGGGGTGGTGAGTCGGCACTCGGGATGGCAAAGGAGATGGACTCAACTTTGCACTACCGATTCACCACCTTCACCGCGTCTCGGAAATACTCCAAGTGGACTAATCCATCGGGCGCAAACCCCACCACTATGGCACGAACTCGCACCCCATTGGAGCGAGTGTAGAACACCCTATCTCCAACATTAAAGTCCATGGTGAATGCAATAGAGGGTCTGAGAAATGAGAGCAAAAGATGGTGCCCCGCGGCAGACACCCTGAGAATGTATGACCATATACCGGCCTCAGGGTGCCCGTTTGCAAGGGTACATACACGCAAGAAGGGGGAGGGTTGATGCTACAAAGATACACAATGGCAATAGTACCCTGCGGCAATCCTACACCCAAAAAACTGCCTACCGGTGGTGGATAATGGCCTACTTTTCGCACAGCGCGTGCACAGCGCACGGTGCGGCCCCTATTGTTTGGGCATAGGTACCTATCGGGTGGAAGTTGCTTTCTCCGAAAACTCTTGCGCGACTTATGTCTCAAGTTTTGTGTAAAATTGCATGGTGGCCACAGCATTGGAATCAAGGGAAATGGGGAAACAGGCACTACAAGGTTCAATTTTGAGGAAGAGAGGCTTCTTTTGCTGGGCATTAGGAATGATTGACCATTGATGTGTGTGTCATCATCCAAATATCCATGGTACAACTGCGGGACCCGCAGGTTTTGCAGCACATAAGGAGTCTCTAGCAAATGTACATGAGCCCCCTTTTTTTTTGGGGGGGGGCTCTTCTTGTTGAAAGGGTGCATCCTACGACCCTACTTTGCTAGACTACTCCTTGCCTAGAATACCTTGATGTGAAGGAGACTCATTTGATAGCATATGGTGTCTAATTGACAACCTGCAATAGGGCTTCCCAAAGGTCAGCATTGGGCATGAGGCCCTTGGGTCCGCACTAGCCATTGCGGAGCCACTTGTAGGCCTACCCTTGGATGCCATTTCATACGTACTTTGAGTCTCCAAAGATTACTGTTTGCCATGTGACCTTAAGCGCCACTGCGATCACAGCTTTCGGCTCCATACAATTGTTTGTTTGTTTTCCCTCTTCTTTTAGGGGTGCCGTGAACTCCGTTGGCCCGGGCGGCTGCGCCCCCCTATATATCCGACTCGTAGATACTTCGGGGAAGACCCATCAAAGAAGAATGTGTGCCATCCTTCCTTGATGTAAACACCAACCATGGCTGCCACTTGAACTGCCACGGATGCCTTACCGTCCGCTTGCTTTCGTCTTTTTGGATCATTAGTGTCTACTGAAAATGAGTCGGGCTTGAACATGTGCCCATTGATGTATTTGTGTGGGACTTCCCCTTCATGTATGAAAAATAGTAAACAACACACGCATTGGGCCCATAGGTATCTGTCAACTATGGCCAAACGGTAGGTACCTATGCCCAAGCGATAGGTGCCTATGCCCAAACGATAGGTGCCTATGGCCAAATGGTAGGTACTTATGCCCAAACAATAGGCGCCTATGGCCAAATAATAGGTACCTATGCCCAAGCAATATGTGTACCGATCGTGTGGCCATAGGTACCTACCGGTTGAACATAGGTAACCCCCCACCCCCTTTAACATCACGTACCGAAATAATATCATGTGGGCAGTTTGCCGGCCTACGCGCACAACAAATGACAAGGCAACACATCGGGGAAATCATCGATACGCCTGACGTGCAGATATTTTCGTGCCATAGACGCATTCATGGGCAGTTGCTATGCTGCTGGCTTGGGTTTGGGCTTGGGCTTTGTCGGTGCAATAACTTGGGGCTGATTATTTGGGGGCACAAACGGATAGGAGATGTGAAGCTTTGCCTTCTTGGGATCAATATACCCAAGATTCTTGGAATACTGCAGCCACATCGAGTTGCAGAATCAAGGCCACTATAACATAACCCCACTTGGCCTTGTTCTCCATGTGGGACACATACAACCTATGGTGTGCTACATGATATCAGCAAGAAAGGGAACGTCAGGGGCATCAATCATCACAAAAAAAAACCCTAGAATAGGGGGTGGTCAAAATAATATCACGCACGTGATATCAAATGGGGGGGTGTTTTTACCTATCATTTGCGCATAGATATCTAGCGTTTGCCGACAGTCATGTATCTTTTGGGCATAGGTACCTATTGTTTGCGCATAGGTACCTATTGTTTGGCCATAGGTACCTAATGTTTGGGCATAGATGTCTGTCCTTTGGGCATGGGTGCCTATCGTTTGGCCATGGGTACCTAATGTTTGGGCATAGATGTCTGTCCTTTGGGCATGGGTGCCTATCGTTTGGCCATAGGCCCCTGTCGTTTGGGCATAGGGACCTATCGTTTGGGCATAGATACCTCCTAGTGAAAATTGATGGAAAGGATGCTTTCAAATGACGAGCTAAAGCTCAATCCCCACGGTGACCGACGCATAAGGGGCTGAAATGGCCCTGGACTGGCCAGGCGGCGAGAGCTGCTTTTGGCATCACATTGCCCTCTTCGGTTGAAGATTTTGGGGGTATAAAAAATGGGGGGAGGTGGCGTCAACGGAGCCCAAAAAGCGTTGCCAGCGCCCTCTTCTTCCAGGGTTCCTGGTCGCCAGGGAGACAACAGGTGCCCCACAATCCAGCCATACTGTCAGGGTTGGGGTCCAGTTGATAACAGCCTATCCCAGTCAGAGACGCTCAACTCTCGGACGCTCAACTCTGGGTACAGATCTGAGTGGCAGTGCAGAAGACGATTTCTACGCCAACCACACTCAGGCAGAGACGGGCAGCGGGCAGGCCGGGTGGTTGGTTTGCCCCGGGAGGGGGGAGAGGGGGGTTTCAGTCCAGTCGTGGACCCCAACCTCCGCAGCGTGGGGCAGGGGGGTCTAGAAAAAAGAAAAGAGAGGGGGGGCTTTCCGACCCTTTCACCAAAGGCCACAGACATTGTCAGTTCGCTGTGCCCTACTGCTGCCAATTGGTGTGGGTTGGGGGGTCCAGAGGGGGGAGGGGGGGCGGTTGGGGGGGCGGGGGGTCCGCAACGAAGGGCCCTGTCATGAGTGTGACCACCAGCGCTATTGCGGGTTCGCCGCTACATGGGCCATCCGGTGCCGCTCCATGCCCATGGGGATGGAGCGCCGCTGGGACGGAGCCACCAAACGGATCGCTGCCCCGGGCTTCTGACGACAGCCCGGCACTGGTCACCACCCTTCCACGACGGGCACTGCCCTGCCTGCCCGGGGCGTGCAACGCGGGGCACGAGGACTCCGGATTCCGTACCATTGCCGCTTCCACAACAGTGGCCGCTGTGGGCCCCGGAGCCCTCACAGAGTGCGACAAGCCGTTGTTTTCGCGACGAACCGGTTTGGGTGTCAGGGCAGCAGCGACGGCAGCGGACCGCCCCAGCAGGCGCACTGTGCCGCGCCCTCTGGGGTCCCGATGCCGGCAATTCCCCCCCCGATGGAGTCCAAGGGCCCCCCAAACCCCCAACCCCCATTGGTACCCCACCGCCCAAGCCCAATGCCTGGCCATGTAAGGGCCGGTAGTCAACCCTCCCCCATGGGCATCTCACGTGGCTCGGCTGTCATACCGCACGACATCTGACGGCGAGGTCCCGAGTCCGAGGCCCGGGCGGGGCATAACCGACGGCGCTGAGCCGTGAGGTCCGGGGGGGGCGCCGGTGTC
Organism: Eutreptiella sp. 'Long Island Sound 2002'; assembly: GCA_964036045.1. NCBI lineage: Eukaryota > Euglenozoa > Euglenophyceae > Eutreptiales > Eutreptiaceae > Eutreptiella > Eutreptiella sp. 'Long Island Sound 2002'. The sequence continues at coordinate 141,183,856 of OZ038383.1, read as the reverse complement.
CCGCCGTCGGAGCAAAGGGGGGCTACTCAGGGTCCAGTGCAGCAGCGGGCACAGAGCTCTGAGGAGGCCATTGCGTAGTGACTCCTGGGCCGGGGGGGGGGGGGGGGCTGTGTGGGGCCCTGGCCAGCCCCGGCCGGCCCACCCACAAACCCACATCAGAAAATTTTTCCGCCGGCAAGAAATGAGATTTATCAAAGGGGCCCTACAACTGACCACCCAGGCCCCAAAAACACTATTTCATGCCAAAAAATAGCATTTTTTGGCCGGCGAAAAATGCTGTTTTTTTTGTGTGCTGGCGGCTCTGAAACACCCAATAACTGGTTCCAATACCCGGCAGAACACGTTCCTTTGAGACCAGCACCCTCAAAATAGGGTATGGAGCCCTACAACTGACCACCCAGGCCGGAAATTTGAGGCCATTTTTAGGTACAGAAACTTTCTGTTGGTCTCTGACCCCCCCCACCCCCGGGGGGTAGGGTGTCCGCCACGCTAAGCAATGGCCTGGCTCTGAGCAGGCCCCCAATGGAGGGCAACTTGCAACCAAACCGATCCCTCTGCCCCCGGGACAGCAGTCAAGACCATAAGACCCCACACCGGACCATAGGAGCCACGGGGACCCAGACGTCGTGTGCAGTGCGCCGCCCAACCCCCGCTCAGGCCTGTGCCAGGGTTGGGGTCAGCGTTGAGGTTCACATTCAAGCGCCGCCGTGGGTGTTCGGCGGCTGGCGGGGCCTGAGAGGGGGTTCTTGGCGGGCAATAGGCGCGGGCTCTCAGAGCCGGCAGCCACCGTGGCCCGACCATCACCCCGGACAGACTGCCCTCGCACCCAGCCCCCCCCCCCCCCCCCCCACGAGTTTGGGTCGCCCCACACGGTGTCACGTGTGGACACTCCCCCCCCTCCCTTGCTGCAATTTTCCGGTGACGGTACCAGGGCTCGAACCGGCGACCTTCCGACCTGGTGGCACGCATTCGGGTGAGGTTTGGGGTCACGGCTACGCACAGGCCCTTCCATGTCAGGGGTCAACCACGGAACTACTATCACATGACAGGGCACAGAGCGGACATGGGGATAAAGCTACGAGACACGACGACAGGAGAACCCACGCATCTCAGATAGACCGGGCCTGAGGAGGGCTCCGAGGAACATGCCACCGATGCAAGTAATGCGCTGGTGTGACACATGGAGGGGGTTCGGTCCGGAAGGGCCTGAGGCTCCGCTCAGACGAGGGGGTCTGACGGGGGCTGGATGGGGGGTACGCCGTCGAGGGACGCCACAAACAAACGCTTGGCGGCGAAGCGTCTGCGGACCCACAAACGGAGCACGACGTGACCAACACCCAAACAAGTGAGCGCAGGCCCGTTCACGCCAGCGTCCGGGATCCCCTGGCGCAACCCCAGCTCAGCCGGTCTATACCCCGCTGGTCCGCACTATCATGAAGCCCAACAGGGGGGGCGGTGGGGCGCTGGCCCTGGCATTGGGGGTGGGCCCATGCATTCCAAGGGGGGGAGGTACCCTCCCCCCATCCAGGGCACCCAGCCTATGTCCAGCCGCTGTCTCCCTGACGGCGGGTGCCAGGCTCAATGGCATTTGTAACCGACAGTAACTGCAGCCAACCGCTGTGGCAACCTCCTCCAACCGCCTGTCCCACCGCTTCTGGGGCCGCCTCTGAGGTCTCTTCCCTTCTAATGCATCCCTGGGTGCGCCACACGGGGTCCCCACATTGGGGAAGAGGTGGCCTGAAGGTCTTGGTCCAAGAGGCACTATCCTGAGCCCCGGAGGGGGGGGGGATGGTCGTTGGATTGCTTGATCCAGGATTCCCGTCAGGGGCGCCTAAAGTACATCATGTCTGCCGTTGCCCCCAAGGAACAGGGCGGGAAGAAAACTGCTTTGCCGGGGGCGGATGGCACGGAAGCCCATTTGCCCAAACCCCCCCCCCCTCCTTGGTCGCCGTGCCGGGAGGGGGGTTTGGGCTGGGGCTGCCCTACCTGCCGTGTTGAGGGGGGGGGGGGGGTCCGACCCCAACATACATGGCTCAAAATGATCCCCACGTCGCGCTGATCATTTTGACTACACATATGTGGGGGAAAATTTTTTTCGTGAAAAGAAACTTTTCCGGCCCAAAATTTGTGTTCCGGCGCCTTTGGTGGCAACATCCATCCTTACACAAAACAAAGGGCCCGGCACGGAAGCCCATTTCTGGAACCCCCCCCCCCTCCTTCGCAGGGCGCCCATGCCTTCCCCCCCCCCCCTGCAAAGCAATTTTCGGGTCGCCCAGCCTCCGTGACGTGCCCCCCGCAGTGCACTTAGGCCACATTGGACTGCAGGACGATGCGCGGGGGGCTCTCCGGTGCCGGGGCGGCGCTCGGGACCATGCTGCCCTCGACGCGGAACGGCAGCGAGAACGCGCACTCAATGGCCTCGTTGTCGGCCTGGGCCACGACAATGTAGACCCCTGAGGACCGGAGAACGCGGGATCGGGCGCGGGTCCAGAGGCCGTCGACTCTCTGGCAGACTTGCACTCGCGTCTGCCAGCCCCAACGTGATCAGATGGAGCAGGGGCCTACTGAGCCACACGCTGGACACAGCACGTTCCTACTGAGTTCTGGTGGTGTGGGGGGCAGGTATTACTGAGTGGCCTCTGGCACGGGGCCGACCGGTATTGAGCACCAGTTTCCCTGCCCGGCGCTAGCGGCATGTCTGCTCTCTGAACACCGCGGCCCAGCCACAACACACACGGTCGCTGGAGAGGGAGCGACGGCAATCAAAGAGGGAGTGACAGTTGCTGCAGACGGAGCAACCCATGCCGTAGCGCGGGGTGGGGGGGTGGGCGCATTGCGATGCGTCGCCGTCGGCCAAGGGAGAGAAGGTGCACACAGTGCCCCGACGCGGTGGCACAGCAGATCGGAGAGGCGAGGGATCAGGAATGAGGGGGGCAAGGTCAGGAACGCATGTGGAAGGCAGGAGGGACGCCGGGCGCACGTCGTGGGAGGTGCGGGAACAATGAGTGCCCGCAATGACATGCATCGGGCGGAGCCTAGTGATCAGGCGGAAGGCTGAAAAGAGGTTCCAAAAAGCGGTTACCGCCGGCTCCGAAAAACGGTTGAGACACAAGGTCTGGCGGTCGCAAAACGTTTGCTGTTTCGGGCGGGCGGGAGGGTTCGGGGCGACGAACTGGGGTGCTTGAAACGAGGTGTTTTTTTCTTGCGTCTGAGGGTTGTCTGAGCCTCTGTTGGAGACGGGCCGGCCGGGGAGGCGGAGAAAAAAGCAAGAAATCGCGATTTCTTGGGGCTTCGTACATTTTTGGCGACGTTCCCTTGGAGACTAAAAGATAGAGCCTGCGAAGTGAAACCACATCCGATGGTCCAGGTTTTACTTGACTTCGACACGCCTAGACCGAGATATGGCCATTTTGGATGCTCGGCTGACCTCGGCCCAGCCAAAACCTTCGGATGGCATCGGTGCGGACAGTGGCGCATGCGTGCGCAAAGAGGCATGCAGACAGACAGAGTACCCGTGTTGTCACCAAACGATCACCCAAGGCCGTCCCAGAGGCGACAAAAGGTTTTCGGAAAAATTCAAATTTTCGAAAATTTTCAGCCAACGCATGCCAACCTGAAAACAGCTAAGTCCTCACCGGCAGGGGCCCATAGCGGGGCGCACCGGGCGTACCCGGAGTTCGGACTCAATACCTCTACCATTGATTAGGGGTCCATGTACAAGGAAAAAAATATTCAAGACCTGGATCTAAATCGACACCCAGCGGCCAAATACACAAAAACGTTTTTGACCCAGGCACCCGGGTACCAGGGGGAGGGGGGGGGGGTCACAATTGATTCATTGGAGGATCATTTTGTCTGCCAAAATGACGTTTTTATAAAAGGGATAAACATACAATTTCATGCTACGCGATCCCCCCCAAACAGGGGGTTATGGGGTGCTCGCGCCTGCGCTTGATCCAACAACCTCTCTTCGAGGTGATTTTTCGTCACAATGCATTTTCCAGAACTGTGACAGTACATACCCTCCCATGCCGTCAGTTACTCGCTAACTGCTCCGGCGCTATTGCTCACGCGCCAGCTGCCGTCCATCAGGTGGTCTGTCCTGTAAGCAACCGCCCCGATTTACTGATGAAATGCGGCTGTTGCGTGGAAGAGAGATACAACCTACTATGCCTGTGCCCATGGGGGACTGCATTGGGGTGCCCAAATGGGGCATGTGCTCACGTCATTTGGGGAAACGCGTGGAAACGGCGTCGGTGATGCCGGACTGTTGGCCAAAACACCTCCCGAGGGATCACCTGGAGGGGGCAGGAGGCTGAAAAGAGGTTCCAAAAAGCGGTTACCGCCGGCTCCGAAAAACGGTTGAGACACAAGGTCCGGCGGTCGCAAAACATTTGCTGTTTCGGGCGGGCGGGAGGGGTCGGGGCGACGAACTGGGGTGCTTGAAACGAGGTTTTTTTTTTCGCGTCTGAGGGTTGCCTGAGCCTCTGTTGGAGACCCCCCGGCCCCTTCAGGGCTCGGGTGACAGGGGCTGAAAACGGGCCATGGAGGGGGCCTGATCCCCACGACGCACAGAGCCATCGCCAGTCCTTAGACTGCCATGAAATAAAGAGCCTTTCCTAGACCTCCCCCCCCTCCTTCAGGGGACTCAGACGACCCCCCATCTTCTGCGGGATATGGGACAAATGGTCCCCGCCGATCTATCGGACAATTGTCAGGCCTGAGACGTCAGCCAGAGTGGCATCAGGAACTCTAAGGGGGTTGGGGTGTCAACCATGTTTCAAGGTTTGCGGAGGCGGCGGGGGAGAGGGGGGGGCTCCCTATCCTCGGCTTGTAATCCAACGACGTCGACGAGAGTGATTCCTCAGTTGAGGGGAAAGTGTTCTTTTACTGGTACTGGCATACCCGTGGAGGGTACGTTTGCCCGGCGCGCCCGGTATCCAAATCAATGTTCCGGCCATCTATCCCAATGCTGTACCCCCAAACATCACTCCCTCCTCCAGCCCAGGCCACCTAACCCCTGCCGTTTCGGAGGCCCACATTCGGGCGGAATGGCTACCCCTGCCTTCTGGGGGGTCCCCAACACGGGGACAAAAAGATGGGAAAAGGGGGGGACAACTGGGGGGAAATAGAGGAAAACTTTGCCCGGCGCGCGCGGCGCGCTAGCGTACTCTCATGAATTCAGCCGGCGGAAGTCTAAGGGATTTGAGTTGCCACGTGCCAAGGCGGTTTGGAACTTTTTGCTTCCGAGGCCTCAGCCTGTGTGCATGGCAAAAATGGACATTTCTAGCCGCTTTTGGGTGCTCCTCAGGCTAGCCCTTTGGAGACATATTTTCCGGGTGCAGGTAGGGGATTGGTGTTCAGCCCCCCCCCCCCCCCCGCCTGCACAACCCTTTTTCGATCTCCCCTGTCACCCCGAAAGGGGACCCCTTCCAGTGCATGCCTGCCCTTCCCCTACACGGGACCTGGGGTGTCAATCAGCAGCTCACCGAAGAACGCCTCGCCATCCTGCACCCGCTGCGAAATGGAGCCGCCGCCCAACCGCTGGGACGGGCAGCCCTCCTTGAACCGGAGTCGAATCGTCGGGCGGACGGTCGTGATCTGCGGGGGCAGACGCACATTCTGAAGGTACAGGCCTCTGCCTGACCGCCGCGCGGCCGGGGGGCTCGCGCTGTGAACACTCACTTGAGGCCGTATGTATTGGGGTGCACCGGAGCCCCTCCCCCCACCCCAATTGAGCCCCAGGTCCCTGGCCCTCGCTGTGTGGTCCAGTTGTCAGAGCATATGACGACTGAACCAGAGGTCCCCAGTTCGAGCATCAGGAGCTGACGGGACGCTGCAGGGGGGGGTACGCTGAGGCCCACCCTCACCTCACCCTAGGCTGGCCTTGGCCCTCCTGAAGTAGCGAAAAGAAGGTCGCGTAGTTCAGCGGTCATGCATATGACGCCTGGACTAGAGGTGCTGTGTTCGAATCGCGATTGGGTCAAAGGGAGGAACGCAATTTCCTAGGCGCTAGGGTGTCTGTGACCCCGCGAGCCGGAAGGGATGCTGCGAGGGTCAGGTAGGGATCACGGTTACGCTGGAGTTCGGAGAGCGCCCGAGCACTTTACCTTTACCTTTACCCCTGAAGCAGCGTAAATCTCAATGGCACCAGCGCGCCCGTGTGCACCCCGACGCCGTCCTTCTGGGGCGCAGAGGTTTCCAGACCCGGTGCTTGGGGCATTTCTGAACGGGCCGAACGGGGTGCTCTGAGGGTGGGTGGTACTGTGACCGTTGCGTGCCCTTGTCCGTGTTGCCTACGGCCCGCCCAGCCCACGTGGAGGGGGGCACCAAAACACGTTCCCTGAAGCCCCTTCCCCGCCCGATTCAAAGAGGGTTGGCCAGGTCGAGCCCCTCCCCCCAGCCAACCCTCTTCCAATCCGGCCCCCCACGGGCTTTGGGGGTGATATCATCTGTGGCCCCTCGCGATGTTCCGGGGGCATTGGTTGGCAGCCCCAACCCTATTCCCCTCAGTGATGTGTGCAAATTGTCGAGGGGCCTTATGGCCCGAGGGGGCTCTGATGGGGGATCAATGGTCGGTTCCGATAGACTGAATGTCCCCGCCATAGACAATCCCAGCCATTAGTCCAGCAGTACTGCGAAGTCCAATCAATGCACGTGTCCCCTTCTTGGTTGGGGTGCTCCACTATGTAAGTACAGTGAGGCGTTTTTTGCGGTTAGCTCTGTGGGTCACTTGAGTGCTTGTCCTTTCTGCCGGCTCTGATGGGGGGGGGGGGGGGGGCAGAGTTCGTAAATACCGAAATTGTAGACATTGTTCGTCCGCAGAGATGAGGAAATATGGTGTTGGGATGTGTCGGTGGTGGCTGTCCCTATGCTCACAAGTGCCGCTTCAGTCGCTGGGCATCCCTCCCACGCCGGCGCCGGCGATGCATCAGACGAAATCTTTCCCAAGACAATAAAGTCTGGAGGGTGCTCACCACCACATCGGATGTCGGGGGAGAGGGGCGGAGTTGCGGCGTGGGGCATGCCAAACCCGGGCTGAATCTTCGCCCTTTCGCACTTCCCGGCAAATGAAGCTCCGCAAGCCGCTGTTTTGGCCCCTGGTTTCTGCTTCTCCGTGCGGCGGGTCAAGAGGCCAACACATTCACGATCCATACGACAATACGCTTGATGTACGCCTCCCCCCCACTCGACCCCTGCCCCCTGTGGGACATGTAGTTGATCTGTGGTTTCTTTCCGGGGCCCTGGACAGTCACCCGTTTATTCTCCACCGCACGATGCAGCGTCGATCTTCTCCTGAAGGTCTATCAAGCCGCTGTCTTGACCCCACCATTTCTGTTTCTCCATCGGCGGCGGGTTGTGGTGGTTAAGACATTCAGGATCTATACGGCATTAACCTTCGCTCGGCCCCCCGACCGGTGGTGTGGCACCCGTGCTGGCGGTCGCGGCGATCACCCCCGCCGGTTCGCTCAAGCGAAGTCTGGCACTCAGCAACGGGGTCTGCTAAGCCCTATCAGGAGGACCCCCGCAGGTCGACTCAACTGATCAGCCCTGCCCCCCCTCCCCCCCGCTCGACCCCTGCCCTCGCCGCGACGTTCACCGACGTCACCCGCCGGAGGGTACGGACGGGTAGAGGCGCAGCGGCGTCTGCACGTCCGCAGGCACAGGGCAACGGGGCCGTACCTTGTGCAGATTCGCGTCGCGGATGACGACTTTGATGCTGAAATGGGACCACACGGGGATCCCATCGGAAGGCGCCTCCTCGATGGACAGCCTACCGAATGTGGGGGTGTGGGAGGCGGGCCCCGATGGGAAAGGGGGGTCCTGCACTGGGGACGTGGGGAAGTGGGGAAGGCCCCGACCCGGGCTGGGGCGGCGGCGAGCTCTCAACGCCCTCCTGAGGCAGCTGTCCACGCAGCCACGTCCCTCAACGCCCTGCAGCCGGCATGCACTTGAGAGGGGGGGGGGGGTGACCTAATTAAAAAACAGACAAATGCAAACCAGAGGTAATGCACTCCACAGTCAGGCATAAGTGCATCTTTATTCTCTATGCCAAACCTGGTTAAACCTCAAGACACACACTGTGTCTGAAACAGAAAACAGAACATCATGTCTGACTACAGTAGTCAGACAATCACAGTCAGTAGCTGTCAGTCAGACATCAGCAATCAGTGTCGGATAAAGAAACCATGCATTACCGGCATGGCCGAAAAGAGCAACCCGCCGCTTGCCACTTGAGAGGGGGGGGGGGGGGGTCTGGGACCCAAAATTTTGTCCACCAGAAATGGCCCGACCAGATTTTCCCAATGGTAAATTTCGTTTTTTCCCACGATGGTCCCTTTGGTCTGGGGTGGGGGGGGGGGGTCCAGGGGGGCTACCCCCGCTCCTCCTGCGGCGTAGAGCCATTCTAATACATCACTGGGGTAGCCCCCCCCTCCCCCTCAAAAGTGACACGTCTCCCCATCCCAAACCGCTTCCGTCTGCCATCAACGGCCCACCACCGTCGAGAACTGCAACGTCTTGTCGCCCAGTCACTGTTCCAAGCGCCAGCAACCGGTACGCAAACGCTCTTAAGACCCCCCTTCAGCCACCTTCCTGCGGTTATCAAATGTTTCTTGGCCTTTCTGGGTCATCTCAGCCCCCCTGTGTGACATTCCGTCTGGTTGTTGTTCCTTCACGGGGCCCTGGACAGTCACCTGTTCTTCCCTTCGCATGTTGCGTCGGGTCGCTGCTTTCTGTCGGCCGCTGCGGCCGGTGCTCCTGCTGGTGTCGTTTCCGCGTTCGCGGAGCCCAGTAGTTGGTGTGCCGGGGCTGTGCTGAATGTGGCACCCCCCCCCCCCCTCAAGCCCTTCCATGCCCTGCCAGCCTTGAGGGCCTATCCCCCGCGCGGTGCAGCACCGCGTCCACTCCGGCCATGACGGCGACCCTCCGCAGGGGCCCTGGCACACACCGCGCGGTGCTGTGGAAGATCGGCGAGCAGCACTGCGGGATGGACAGCACGGACGACGTGGCGGTCATCACGAAGGATTTCCCCGGCGAATCAATGGTCAGCCCCGTGAACTGGGCGGTGCCTGTGACGCGACATGAGGTGGCGCGTCGGGGGAGGGCGGGCCTTCAACTTCGCGGGGGGGGAGGGAGCCCTCTGGCTAGCCACCCCCCCGAAAAGGGCGGAATTGACAGGCCTCCCAAAATCCTACCGAGACTGACCCGGACCCAAAATTTGGCAAGAAATGAAAACGGGATTTTTGGGATCAGCGCGTGAAGGGGGCTTAGAAAAGTCAGCATTTGCAAGGTCTTTCGGGGGAACCATTTTCAATGCTGAAAATTTTTTTTCGGTGCCTTCGGCGGCAGAGTTTATAATAACTGATTGATGGTCCTGTCAATTGAGCCCTTTTCCCGAACCCCCGCACCCGTTTTGAGCGGCTCTATTGACCCCCAAAAAAATGCAAACCCGACTTCGTCGGGGTCCGCGCTTGAGATCCCTCAGGGCGTTGCGGATGCGCGTCCGCGGCGGGGGGCGGGTGGCCTCTGAGACGCGCCTCTGAAGGCGCTCTCAAGATCAGCACACGGCATTGCGTGCAGAGGAGCGTCGTCCCTTGTACGGCAGTCCTCTGACTTTGTTGGCGCACGGGACCGTTATGTGTGTTGGCTGCAGCCGATCCTGCCGCTCGTGCCGCTCGGGCTCCCCTCCGTCTCGTATGTTGGTCGACGGCGCCACGCAGTCTTCCGACGGCGCTGTCTGGGGGCTCGGCCGTTGTGCCTGGGTTTCGGATGGGGATTCGGCTTTTCTTCGCCGGTGGCCCAAAACCCGGACGCCCCCGTCCCGTTTCAGCGCTGACATCGCTCAGCGACGGAGGGACCAGATGCCTGCAAAATACCGCGTTGAGCACCCCGCTCCATGACCACTGCGCAGCATAGTGTGCAGAGGGCATGTGCACGATGCTGCGCTTAGTGTGCACGGGGCAGACTGCGCAGGGGGGGGGATCAATGGTCGGTTCCGATAGACTGAATGTCCCCGCCATAGACAATTCCAGCCATTAGTCCAGCAGTACTGCGAAGTCCAATCAATGCACGTGTCCCCTTCTTGGTTGGGGTGCTCCACTATGTAAAGTACAGTGAGGCGTTTTTTGCGGTTAGCTCTGCGGGTCACTTGAGTGCGCAGGGGGCATAGGGGGGGGGGGGGTACGGCTGGGGACAGTTTCGGCGGGGACAATTTTCGCAGGGGGAAAATTCCGGCACACCTCCAATTTCGGTGCGTGGCCATCGGACGCGGGATGCTTCCACAGGCCCCCCCGACTGTCAAAAAATGCGGTCTTTTTCGCACTCGAACGAAGCTCGCAAACATTCTCGACGAAGACCAACTTCTCGCTCCCACGCGAGACGAACGGACGTGACGAACCGACGGACGGCCGGCAACAGCGCAGCAATACCCGGCCACCGCCACCGGAGGGGGTGCACACGGGGCGGGAAGTGCCCCAAATTGCGCACAAAACATGTCGTGAGGAGAATTTCGGCACCAAACTGAAGGACGAAATTCTCCCCACGAACTTGCCCCCTTGCAAAGCCCCCCCCCCCCCCCTTCTTTGTGGTGCTGCTGGGGTGTGGTCTTCGAGGGCCTAGTGCTGATGGGGCAGAGTGTTCAGGGGGGCAGGGAGGGGGGCCAAAAAGGCCATGAGCCTGCAACGCGCACATATTATGTGGGCATCGTCTGAAATGCGCTGTTTGGCATTGACGGCGTGTGAAGCCTCACCAGCGCTGGTGGGACAGAGGCTACCACGGCGAAAGGCGGGTGTGGGAGCAGCGGGACAAAACCGCATGCCTCCCGAAGGAACTCTGGGCTATCACACGTGCGCGGAAGCGGCAATCGGCACAAAGAGCAGAAGAACATGGGCTATAGTACTACGGGTACCCCCCCCTCCCTGAGGCAGGGCTGTTCGTAACACGGAAAAAGAAACAACAACCGCCGGCCTCCGGTACACTCCACCGTCCGCAGAGCGCCAGCCGGCGAGTGACTGCGGTTGGTCATCGGCCAACCGGCGTCGGTTAAGCACCAAACCTCCGTCGGTTGGGTGTCAAGCGCCGTCTACTGACCGAACCCGCCACCAATGACCTCCGGCCATCCTCCGGCGGAAAAACAAAAAGAAATATGTTATTCCTCAAGGACAGCCCCGGGAGGGGGGGGGGCATAACACGGGCCCAACACGCGATCCACCGCCTGCCCCGCCCTTCAGCGCCCGCACCCGCCGCAGACGCCCATACCGTCGGTGCCAATGCTCTGGACCAGCCCGCCCTCGAGCGTCCCGGGCGGCGAGTCCCGTTTCCGCAGAGCAATCGTCACGTCCGATGCGGAGCTCAGCACGCGCCGGCCGTGGCAGTCGACGATCTCCACCGCTGCACCGGAACGAAGGGGGCGGTGACGAGGCGTCAGACGCGGGGGGGGTACGAAGACGGCGTCTTCAGCGTCGGATCCGCGGGGGGAAGAGGGCGCATACTCATCCAAAGCCGCCCCCCGTGTGACATTCCGTCGGGTTGTTGTTTCTTTACGGGGCCCTGCACAGTCACCCGTTCTCCCCTTCGCATGTTGCGTCGGGTCGCTGCTTTCTGTCGGCCGGTGATCTTGCTGGTGTCGTTTCTGCGTTCGCGGAGCCCAGTAGTTGGTGTGTTGGGACTGTGCTGAATGTGGCATGGTGTGCCGTTTGCGCGTCAGCGGCGCCCAATAGTTGGCATATTGAGGATGTGCTGGTTGTTGCCGGGGTCGTTTGACTGTTTTTGCTGTCCACACACCTCTGTCCACAGACCGTCCATAGCCTGCCTCGCTGTGTTTCTGTGTGCGTGAGGCCCAGGTGCCCTGTTCCTCCGCGCGCTGTCCCGGCCATCCACCATATGTCCTTTTCCCCCTCACGGCTGATCTGCCCCTGATGGGCTCCCGCTCCTGTTGCGCAAACAGCCCATCTGGGCTGCGGGAGACACCCCCACCTGATGCCGGTTGAGCGGGGGTTGCCCTGGCACCTGGTAGCGACGGGGCTGGCTGGCCAGGCCATCCCCTTTGTTGTCACTGCCTCGCATGCGCACGCTCTCCCATCCGCCCATTCTGATTCCCTGTTCCTGCTCTCTCCTGCGTTGCTGTGCCCCTCCTCCTTGTCTGCTGTGCTCGCCCTTGTCCCTCCTGGTGTGGCTCCCGCGTTCTGTGTGTCTGTGTTGCCCCTCCCCCTGTCTGTTGGCGCTCCTGGGTGCCCCTGTCGCGCACCCACTCCTGTCCCACCCACCTGCCCCCCCGTACGAGGATTTCACATCTCCGTACGACATGGACTGCCCCGTGCGCGGTTGGCTGGTCACGGCCCTGTTGGCACCCCTGTGACGGGCACCTCCCGGCGCGCGGGGCGCAGTTCCTGCCCTTGTGGAGTCCATGGGCACGTTGTAGAGGAAGGGGGTGGGTGTTTGCTGATGGCTCGCTCGGCGTGCGCCGCATTTGGGGGTTGCTGCAGTGCTCGCACCCCCCCCCCCCCTGCGTGACATTCCGTCGGGTGGTTGTTTCTTTACGGGGCCCTGGACATTTACCCGTTCTTCCCTCCGCATGTTGCGTCGGGTCGCTGCCTTCTGCCGGCCACTGCGGCCGGTGCTCTTGCTGGTGACGTTTCCGCTCTCGCAGAGCCTAGTGGTCGGTGTACCGGGGCTGTGCTGTTGCCGCGGCCAAAGCCCCCCGCCCCCCCCCCCCCCCCACACACACACCTGTTTCATCCTTTCGCCCTTTCGCCCAATCAGTCACTCGAACCCACAAACTCCCCATTTAAACAGGGGATCCGGACGGCAACCCCCCCTCCCCTTCCCGCACAGCCCCCCTCCACAACCCCAAACCCACGCCCACAGTGGGGCGGGCAACAATGGCTCGTTGGGTGCTTTGCGGGGCTCGCTCATTCTTCCACCGGAATTTCCTGTTTTCCGCATGTCGAGTGGTCATCCGTTCGTTAACCCCCCCCCCCCGGAGGGTGTTGCTTCACCGCCGGAGGGGGCGGGGGGGGGGGGGGGGGGTGGCTCAGAAGCTGCTGCCCTCTTGGCAGTCGGAGGCGTCAATTAACTTCCCGCCACTCACGAAGATGCACCAAAGCCGCTGTGTTGGCCCACTCCATCGGCGGCAAGTCGTGGCACCAACACATCGAAGGGCCCACACGGCAATACTCTGCAAGGCGGAGTGCCACCACTCCGCCGCGGCGGAGCGCCCCGCCGCTCTACAGGAGCGCACACAGCGGTGCGGTCCTGACTTCGCCAGAGGCTTGCACCGCATCAACAGCGGCCACCACCCCTTGCCTGGGGGCGGACCATGAGAACGCCCCTCCCGGCAGGCCATCCAGGTTACGGCGTCAGCGTACAATAACACTACGATACGATCCACCAGCGGGTCCTCTACCTGCAAGTCTCCACTGGCCCAGTCTGCCCAAAGAGACTTTCCGGGGAAGGTTGGAACAAGCAGTGGGTCTTCCAGGGGCCACGGGGGGGGGGGGATACCATTAGGCCATACGCCGACTCCCTCCCCCTGCACCACTGGGGGACGCGGGGGTCTCGGCCCCTTCCGGCACTCGTAGTTCACGGTCACGCCCCCCCGCCCCCGCCGCACACGGCGAGCCTTGACCGACCCGAACGTCCGTTCACAAGGCCCGCTGGACCGGCGATGGTCCCCAGACCCCGTCGACCGGGGGACACCGCCGCGCCAGTGCGTCTGTCGGGCCGTCCTCGGGAGGGAGAACCGGCCTCCTGCAGGGACCTGCCCCGTGGTTCTACCCTGCGCCCGAGGGCAGCGGCACAGGGCGGGCGGGGGCGGGGGGGGGTAACGGGCCTGATGACGCCCTTTTGCCAATGCCTCTGGTCCATTACCTCCCCCGGGGCCAGTCTGGGGGGTGCCTTGCCAGGGCTCGCCAGTGCCGCTCCGCCGGGTGACGGGTGAAGTGGTGGGGCATTTGGTAAAACCTAGTACGCGCTCTCGTAAAATCTAGTGAAATCTAGCGAAATCTAGTGAAATCTAGCGAAATCTGGTGAAATCAAGAAAAAAATTTATAAAAAAAATGCTTTTTTTCAAAAAAACTTTTTTTTAAAAAAATAATAACTAGGGGACTAGGCAGGCACAAATTTTACTGGAGACCCGAATCGGGGCCCGTACCATGAAAGAGGGATGCCTCCTGGCCTCACGCCCCCGCGACGGCCACTGACCAATGGCAGGCACGCGGTCTGGCCTCCGCTCGAGCACGTCTCAGGGCCGCTCGGAGGCGCGCGCGGCGGTCCGGTGGCCCGCGGGCGGCCGGCCACCGACCACCAGTATTTGGAGAGTTCGGCGCGGGGGCGGGCGCGCGGGGGCGGGGGGCGGGGGGTGATCTGAGAGACCCCCCCCCACCCCACCGCAAGCCAAGGACCTCAGAATTGCCCCATCCCCACAGGGGGGGGGAGGGGGGGGGGCTGTTGGGCAGCCACCCACCCACCCCCAACGCGTGCTGCCGCCTGGGCGCCTCGGGTGCGATGATTGAGTGGGGGTTTGCACCCGTTGTACTGCACGTCACCCGACCACCCTCAGCGCTCCTTCGTGACGCCATTTTTTCATCGTTGGATTTGCACAACAGGACGCCCTCAGGGGGCGCCCAAAGCACCCGCTAAGGTGCCCCCCAACGACCGTCGGTTGCCCTCAACTGCGTTCGGCCACGGCCCAACCGCCGTCGGCGATCCTTCTTTTTTAAAATTGGCGAGCGACCTGCCCAGTCTTCAGGGGCCCTCCCCCTGCACATGTCCTGTCGTACACTTCCCTCATCAGGTGGGCCCTCCGAATGCGGCCTTGGGCATCGCCGCATGCGAAGCTCCAGGGCGCCCAGCCTATGCCCAGCCACTGTCTCCCTGACGGCAGGTGCCAGCTTCAAAGGCATTTGTAACCGACAATAACCGCCCCCAACCGCTTTGGCAACCTCCTCCAACCGCCTGCGCTTCTGGGATCCCTTCCCCTCCGCTACAACCCTTGGGGGGGCGGGGCTCTGGTGTGAACCCGAGGCCTGAGGCATGAAACCGGTGGAGGACGGCGGAACACGCGGAGCGTCGGGCCGCCGTCCGTCAACCCCCGGCCAGCGCCGCCGGGCCTCTGTGCACGTCCGCGCGGCCTCCTCCGATGCCCAACGGCGCACGCCATCGCGTCCCGCCCAACGTCCCCATCCGCAACGCCCCACAGCCCGACGGAGGCCCAGGCCCACACCCAAGTCAAAGGGGGCGTTCGTGTCCGTCGTTCGCGGGGGCGGACAGAACCGCAGCTGCGCGGTGATGCCGAAGGGGGCGGACTGCGCGGCCAACACCACCGGGCGGTCGCCCACGGCGCAGAGCACGTGCTGCGCGTGCGGCGTGTCGATTCGGATGCCGTCGATCAGCGCTGCGCCTGAACGCGGAATGCGGACCTGGGGCAGGGGTGGCCGGGCTTTCGGGTGCCCAGTGCCATGTGTTGTACAGGAGGTGTGTGTGGAGGGGGGGGGGGGGGGTGCCCAGTCGATTTGGCGGTGGTAAGGCTGTGGGAAGTTTGGCGGCCAAATTGAAACGCCAAATTTCCCGCACCAAATTTATGAACCACCAACCCCCCCCCCCCCGCCTGTATGCCACCTGCTGGGGAGTGCTTGGGCAGGTCATTGCTTAAAGACCCCTGGTGGGGGGGGGGGGGGGCCTGCTCAGCCCCGGCCGACTCACCGACCCACCCACATCAGAAAAGGTTTCCTCCGGCAAAGAATGAAATTTATCAAAGGGGCCGGAAACGTGGGCCCGATTGTACGTACACAAACTTTTTTTTGGCCTCTGACCCACCCTTGTTCTTGGGGAAGCGTGTTTGGGGGGCAGAAAGGCGCAGTAAGTGCGTCACTTGGCACTTCCGGGCGTACGCACTGGTCTCAGTTTTCAGAAACAAACCGTTTGCGTTGCCTGACCACAGACGCCGACGAAACGGATTGCTCGTGGGGGAAAGCGGCGCGGCCGTCCCTCTGTTCACAGGCGCTGCTCCTGCCCTTCGGCGCCCCTCCCACGCCGGCGCCGGCGCACCGCTTCGCGCGAGGTCTTCGTCAGGACAGCGGAGGGCGCTCACCGCCACATCCGCCGTGGGATCGTGCAACAGAGGGCCCCGGGGGCTGGGGCGGTGAAGTGTGGGGGGGCAGGGGGCGGGGGGGTGGCGCTGATGACGTCCCGCTGCAGGGGTCGGGCCAGTACGGCAGGCCAGGCCCCAGTGCAGTGCGGCCGGCGCCTCAGCCCCCCCCTCCCCGGGCCCGCGGCCGGAGGCGCGCGGACACGGTGCAACAAAGAGGTCGGCTTTGTGGAGGGATGCGGTGCCACACGCGATGGGACAGAGGGCGGGGGGAGCGATGTGTGGGCCAGCGTGCCCACGGCCAACCCTCCGGCGAACGTGCTCCTGCCCCCATCGCCTTGATGACTATCCCCCCCCCCCGTGCCCCGTGTGACATTTCGTCGGGTTGCGCTTTCTTTACGGGGCCCTGGACAGTCCCCCGTTCTTCCCTTCGCATGTTGCGTCGCGTCAATGCTTTCTGACGGCCGCTGCGGCCAGTGTTCGTTGTGGTGTCGTTGCCGCGGTAGCGGGGCCCAGTAGTTGGCGCACTGGCCGTGTCAAGCTGGTTGATGACTGGGCCCACTCAATGGAGCTCCCGGCCCGAACTCCCCGACCACGTTGTTGGGGTGCTCGGCCCCCAGGCAAGTGACAGTCCGACCTCCCCATCCTCTGTCTCATCTCCACGCAGCCCGGCCACTTGCACCTCCTCGGCGATACCTGCGGGGGCGACCAGGAGCGCTGTCCTGTCTGACGGCAGCAGCCACTCCCTCAACACGGTGGCTCTCTGTGTCATCAGCCCACCCTTGGTCCCCCACTCCACCGCCAGTGTACTATGGGTCCACGACTTTATTCCGCCTTCAGCCCTGGTCTCATGTACCACTCGGTAATAACTGCTTCTGTCACACTCAGAAATCAGTGGGAACCATCGGCGTTCCCTGCGTGACGCGGTGGGGCTCATCCAACTTGTATTAGAAGAGAGGAGAGGAGGGGGAGGGGGGGGGGGGTCTGGAACCCAAAAATTTGCGTACCGAAAATAGCCCAAATCAAGATTTCCTTTTGTACATTTCATTACTTCCCACGATGAAATCTGGGTCCAGGGGGTGGGGTAGGGGGTCCAACCCAACCTCCTCCGATGGGTGTCTCCAAAAGGAGGCCCCTGACTGCACCCCCTTGACCGGCCCCGGGGTAGCGGAGGTGATCCGGACCTGCAATTTCAGACAAAGAAATGGCATTTTGGGACCATGAGCAGGTCTCGAAGGTCCCTTGTCCAGAGCTGAGTGACAAGTCCTTTGACCACACGTCCATAACACGGCCATGCGCATCGTTGACCCGCAACAGTTGCATCACTGATTTCTGAGTGTGACAGAAGCAGTTATTACCGAGTGGTACATGAGACCAGGGCTGAAGGCGGAATAAAGTCGTGGACCCATAGTACACTGGCGGTGGAGTGGGGGACCAAGGGTGGGCTGATGACACAGAGAGCCACCGTGTTGAGGGAGTGGCTGCTGCGGTCAGACAGGACAGCGCTCCTGGTCGCCCCCGCAGGTATCGCCGAGGAGGTGCAAGTGGCCGGGCTGCGTGGAGATGAGACAGAGGATGGGGAGGTCGGACTGTCACTTGCCTGGGGGCCGAGCACCCCAACAACGTGGTCGGGGAGTTCGGGCCGGGAGCTCCATTGAGTGGGCCCAGTCATCAACCAGCTTGACACGGCCGTCCTAACACTTGACACGGCCGGTGGCTCTCTGTGTCATCAGCCCACCCTTGGTCCCCCACTCCACCGCCAGTGTACTATGGGTCCACGACTTTATTCCGCCTTCAGCCCTGGTCTCATGTACCACTCGGTAATAACTGCTCACACTGCTCACACTCAGAAATCAGTGGGAACCATCGGCGTTCCCTGCGTGACGCGGTGGGGCTCATCCAACTTGTATTAGAAGAGAGGAGAGGAGGGGGAGGGGGGGGGGGTCTGGAACCCAAAAAATTGCGTACCAAAAATAGCCCAAATCAAGATTTCCTTTTGTACATTTCATTATTTACCACGATGAAATCTGGGTCCAGGGGGTGGGGTAGGGGGTCCAGGGAGGGGTACCCAACCTCTTCCGATGGGTGTCAGCCGTCCTAATACATCCCTGGGCCCATCTCCATGTCACATGTGTGCTCTGCAGATCGAGTGGCACGCCTGGTCCAGACTTGCTACGGTGTGCACACATTGGCATTGTTCCCCGGGACATGCGCAGCACCATTGCAAGACACCTGCATGACCTCAACCCGGTCCCCTAAGCTCTGCACGCTCCTCCTCCTCCTCCTCCTCAACCCCCGCCCCCTCCTCCCGCTCCTCGTCCAGCACCCTCCCCGTCCCCCTTCCCCTCCGCCGCGGGGCCCACCTCCCTCCCGCATACCCTTCTCCCATGCGCAGCAGCCGCACACCATCCACCAACTCATGCCACGTGCTCTGCGGCGTCGCCGACCCCACTTCATGATCCAGAAGATGGACCGCGACGCGGCCTTGGGCCTTCGGGACCCTCTGCCGCTGATAATCTACGACCTCAACGGTCGTACTGAATGCATCGCTGACGTCGGTGGCTACAGAGCAGTGCATGGAACCAAATACTCCACCATATACTCTGTTGTTGTAGTCTACCCTATGCTCCAGCATGTACTTCATTATCATACGCATAAACTCTTCCGCATACTCTACCATGTACTGTATTGTCATACTCATATACCCTACCATATGCTCTGGCATGTACTCTCTTGTTGTGCTCATATTTTCAAGGCGGGTGACAGTTATTTTGCAGAGGGGGGCGTTGATGGTGAACCACGCTATATTGGGGAGGTAACTCCAAGTCACTTAATGGGTGGCATCCAGAGAGTACAACCCTCTTGTGCCGGTGCGGGCGGATACCTGGCCTGCCGGTTGCAAAAGTAGTGCATAGTCGGCCATTGCCATACGCTACCATGTACTCTCTTGTTGCACTCATCTTCGCTGCCCTATGCTCTACCATGTACTCTACCATGCGCACAGCTCGACTGCCAGCGAACCAGCGAGCACACCGGCTGCGGGCGGCCGCGAGGCATGCGCAATAGCGCACCAAGCAATGCACCATACCCCACCAGGCGGACTCCGAACATACGCCCCTGCAGCCACGGGGTCAGCACGCCACCCAAATGCACTACAGCGGCGATCCAACGCTGGGCCCACGTGGGCGCGAAACGTGTGAAATGTGCTCCAGTGACCGGGAGACCCGCGGCTCTCGGGCTTGTGCGTGTGCCCAATCGCGCGAACAGGCACGACAGTGGGCGGAGACGGACCTGGAATGCCTTCCGCAAAGCACAGCGTCCCCGTGACGTCGAAGGGCTCGCAGGTGCAGGGCACGACTGCCTCATTGTTCACTGCGGTGGCCGTCAGGACGTACCCGGCCCCGGGACAGTCGATGCTCAGCCCTGCGACGGTGCGGGCGAGTGCCGTTGCGGGTGCGTCGGTCGGGTACAGACCATAACGATCGGGGGCTGCAGTCCGGGTGTGCCCTCGGCGGGCACGCCCTGTGGCGTGGGCCAGGGCGGCCGGTAATGTCGAAGGACAAAAACAACCGCCGCGGCCTCCGGTACCCTCCGGACTGCAGCAGAGCAACTGCCGATGGGTAACTGCTGTCGGCCATCGGCCAACCGGCGTCCGTTGACCACCCACTGCCGTCGGTTAAGCACCAACTGCCGTCGGTTGAGTGTCAACTGCCGTCAGCTCAGTGTCAACCGAAAAGGATCAGCCGACCTCTGCCACCGATACCTTCAGGCAGTTCTTATACAAAAAACAAAACGAAAGAAACATCTCATTCCCAAATCACAGTGAGCCGGAGCAATTGCGTGGAGGACAAATCAATTTGGGAACAGGCAGACATGATCCATGAGACACATGGCCCAGACGCCGAGCACCGGAGGAGCAGGGCTGTCTTGATGGAAAAGGGGGGGGCGGTGTCCGTAACGCCAACAGAAACGAACGTTCACGGGGACGCTCTCTGCTTCATGGTCAAGACATGGGCAAGACAGAAGACCACAGAAGCACTATTGAACAATGGTTGGCGGTTGGCGGCGGTTGGCGGTTGGCGGTTGGCGGGAGGTGGTCCCTCGGGGCTTTCCTTAAAGGCTGTCATTAACAAAAACAAAAAGAGTTCTTGAGGACAGCCCCGCGGGAGGAGGCCTCTGGCTCTCCAATGACCCTCAAGAGCCCAGTCTTCCTGGTCCCTGTCGAGCGGCGCAGCAGACCGGGCGCACAACACAACACACCCGCGAACACCGCCTCGGAGAACATCCCGTCGCTCTCCGTGCCGCCTCTGCTGACCAGCCCCGCCAGTACTCCGCTGGACGCGCCGGCCTGCAGCTCCAAACGGAGCGGGGTCTGGGCCTGTGGCCGGAGGAGCGTGCGGCGGAGGGGGGGTTGGGGGCGGGTCAGGGATGCATTAGAAGCGAAGGCACCTCCGAGGCAGCCCCAGCAGCCGTTAGATAAGCGGTTGGAGGAGGTTTTCAAAGCGGTTGCGGGCGGGTACCGTGGGCGAGACATGCCATCGAAGCTGGCACTTGCCGTCAGGGAGACAGTGGCTGGACATAGGCTGGGCGCCCTGGAGGGGGGGGGGGGGGCTCCCCCCCCCCTTCCAGTGCAACCCTGGGGCTCGGGAGAGGGGGGGGGGGGGGCGGGCGGGCACGTCAATACACCGAAGACAAGACCCAGTCAAAAACCGGTTCGTCCGGTCCTTTTGCGTGTGGGAGTTGCTGAGGATGGCATAGACCGACGGACCAACGGACCCCCCCTGTCTCCGATGCAGATGTTGCAGATGGGGATTTGGTGATTGGCACGTTCAGATCAAAGGGGTGCGGGGGGGCCGGGGGGTCTGTAGCGCCCCTTGGGGGGCCGGGGAAAGGGGGGTGACTGTAACACAGGGCCAGAGATGGGGGCGCACGCTTGGGGGCCGCAGCGGTTGATGGTGCCGGTGAATGAGGTCTGGGGGTGGGGACGGCAGGGGGGCCATGCAGCCCGGGAAAGCCCCATCCGGCCCGCCAACGGCAGCCGCGTCGCACACCCGGAGCTGCGCGCCGGCGGCGCTCACGATTTGCACTCGGCATCCGAAGGGGCTGTTGACGTCCACGGGGCCCTGGGGCTGCGTGGCGAATCGCAGGTAGGCCCTCGCGTCGATGCCCTGCGTGACGGGGCTGATGGCGGCGTTGTCCACGCAGCGCGCGGTGAGCAGGCCCCTGCGCAACACAGCGCGGAAAGGCTCGGAGGCGGTTGGACACTGGGCACTGGGTACGTCCGCCGCTGCAGAGGTTTATGACACAGATGTCTGCGTGTGGAAAGTGTAAGTCGTGTACAAGAAATTCGCCGCGTTGTGTATTTGTTTTTACTGTCAGCGTGCGTAAACTTTTTTTGAAAACCTGTTTTGGGGGGGGGGGATTCATTGTGCACATCCCAAACACGTTTTTTCTTCAACTCGTCTTGCATACCATCAAGCATTTTGGAGGTATCCGGGAGGTGGCGAATTTGTTTGTACACACGCCGACAGCAAAAAAAAATTACACGACTTACAACACACACTGTCTGCGTTTTGTGTGGTGCCCACGGCTCTTTGCAGAGGGGGAGTTTTGGAGGCGCCGAAGGCGCGGCGAAGAACATTTTTGATCTAAACTGGTTTGGAGCCGAAGGTGCCAGAGAAAATTTTGATTGGCAAAAGGCTCGGAAGAAAAACTTGGCCCAATCTTTAGGGGCGAGGGGGTCCAGGGGCGCGGATGGGTGAGGGGGGGGCAGATGGGCCCCCACCCCAACACCACCGACCCAGCGGTGCCCAATTGTTAACAGGAGCCCTGGCGGTGCCCCGGCTGTGGGATGCAGGTGCTGTGCTACCCTTTACGCCGCAAGGCTCAAGGCTACAAAGCGACAGAAGTCACCAGAAAAAAGCTGCTTGGTGACGTTGCCGTAGGCGCCCTTCGCTGCGACAGACTGCCACAACAGGACCCTTAAGATACACCGCGCGCATAGTACTGCAAAGCGGCGGTTGGCAGGCAAAGTTGACGCAACCAATGGCTGTTGCCGGTGATACGACGGGTCACGGTCGGTCAACGGATGTCGACGGTTGGTCAACGGATGTCGACGGTTGGTCAACGGATGTCGACGGTTGGTCAACGGATGTCGACGGTTGGTCAACGGATGTCGACGGTTGGTCAACGGATGCTGACGGTTGGTCAACGGATGTCGACGGTTGGTCAACGGATGCTGACGGTTGGTCAACGGATGTCGACGGTTAGTCAACGGATGCTGACGGTTGGTCAACGGATGTGGACGGTTGGTCAACGGATGCCGAGGGTTGGTCAACGGTTGTTGACGGCCGGCTTCAACAATGACGATTGACCAGCAATTGCAGTCGGCAGGTAGCCGCCGCTGACTGATGGCCCACCGCCGGCGGGGGCGACACAAAAAATGCAGGCGCTGTCCTTCAGGAAACTCTGAGCAAAACACATACTTGTGAACCGCCGTATTGAAGTAGACGCCGGAGAACAGGGCACGCCCGCGAACCGCTTGGACCGTCACCTTTTCAGGAAGAGACAGTCGGCGCGTGCGGTGGGTCGAAACCGTCGAGAGCCTGGGCCCAAAATTGAGTCCCGTGGCACGATTGGCGGACAGTCTGCGTGCGACCTACCGACCGGTCCGCCAAAAGGGCTCTGAGGCACATGCCAAGGCACAAAAGCGCGCGCGACCGGGCGATCAATGTGCAGTTCGAATAGCCGCTTCCAAGAACTGGTGTTGGAGTGCTCCGTTGCCTCGAAGGTGACAGCATTCGCAAAGGTACAGAGGTACCCCCCTCCCCTTGCGCAATGACCAGCAATGCTGCCCCGCTCGACCGGCGGTTGGTCGTTGGACAAGCGGGGGTTGCACAAGGCCACACGCAGAAAAGCGCTCCACACACGCACGTCCCGGCATGCGCATGCAGCAATGTCCGGCAGTCCACGCAGCTGAGGCTATCGTACGGCTTTCCCATTTTGGCTCCATTGTTCTCAATGGGCTGTGTTGTGTCGGCCACAACAGCTCTGGCCCTGCGTTCCACTACACCGTCCCTCGCGTTCCCCGCAGGCCCTTGCTCAAGGCGAGCACTCCATCGGCCAGGTCTATTGGGTCATGGTCAGGTCTGGGGGACAAAGAGGCGGGGGAAGGGGGGAAGTCAGTGCCACCCAAGAGGCAACACCACCCATGGCCCCGAAACAGGGGCACCCTTCATCAGGGCATTCCTACTTTTTGAGGACGTTCGCCGGTAGAACTGACATCTGCACTCAATTCTGGGTCATCCAACGACGTTTCAGTCACAGAATGGTTGCACAAGGGGGGGCAGGCAGGTGTGCACGTGCCCACGGGGGCAGAACACGCGCGCCCCGTGCACAGAGCAAACGAAATCACTGCGCCAGTGCGCAGCCCCGGGACCGGACCGCGCCCGATCTCACCAGCGGACAGATGTCGGCGGTGAATCGTGTTCCAATGCCCTGAAATATCCTTCAAACAACGGCCTTGGTCTGCCCTTACAGGGACCCTCAACAACAAATGGCAATGTCTCCGTAAAGCGCTTGGTTTTGTGGGGATGCCCTTATGATATCTTCCGGTGTGTGGTGATGTTCCCGTTCAACTGTGATTCCGCTGGTTTTATGGTGATGCCCGTGTGATGCCATTGGCCGTATGGTCCAAAATGGCATTGGAATTAACATGGGACTGACCCAAAAATTGGTCGGGTGATATCGTTGCGGACAGCACATGCCTGACCGCAGAGCTGGACCCCAGTGAAGGCTGCGTCGGGATCATCGCGGATCTGGAGATGGACCTGCGGCGTGGCCAATACCATGATCTCGTCATTACTGCAAAACACATCAAACGTCCGGATGAACACACTCGCGGGAACCAACCGCCCTATTCAGAATCGTCACCAATCACCCGGAGTCTGGAATGTAGTCAATATGCAGGCATTACAAAAAAAAATCACAGGTACACGCACGCGCGCGCGCGCGCACGATTGCAAGAACACAGTGCAGTGTCCGACAATTGTTTGGCCAGTTGACCAGTCGTCAACCATCCCTTTGGGCACACGGATGGAGGACTTCTAGGGACAGCCAGTGCCCCGCCCGTAGGGCGGTCCCCTACGGGCGGGGTACTGGTGCCCGCTGGGAGGGCATCTCGGAACTCAGCGGAGACAATGAGAAGGTCTCCACGTTGACAGAGTGGGAGGCCTGTGTCTTGACACATGCAAATTGCCTCGTCTGCGAAGGAGGTGACGTAGCTTTCTCGCCTTGCAAACGCAGGGAAGCTCAGAAGCTAAGAAGGGGCCACCCAGGGGTATGCTCTTAAGGGTATGCCATACAGAGACACTGGCGCTGCAGACGTCATTACTAGCGACCTCCACATGCAGTCATGCCTGCAGTTGTGCGTCGCTCTGACCAAGACCCACCCAAACCCCGCCTAAGACCCACCCAAGTCTTACAGGAACCCATGCTTCGCCCACGCCGTGCATGTGCCGCACCCGAGCCCAGGCCACGGCTTACCGTTATCGGGGGGAGGGGGGCGGAATGGCAGCCCGGGCTCCGCGACCTGACCCACCCACCCACACCATATAAGAAAATGAAATTTGTCAAAGGGGCCCGAATTTGGAGGTCGATTTTAGGGATACGAACTTTTTTTTTGCCCCTGCCCCCCCCCCCCCTCCGGCATCGGTCACGGTCGCCACTAAGCCGTGGCCTGCCCCAGCCCTAGGCGGCTTGCCCGCTCTGACAATGAACGTTCCCACAAACGGAGCCACGCAAGCCTACAACAATGTTCGTTTGGAGCTGCACATATGCCTCCCGCGCTTGGCTGTGCGTACTGCCGGCCATCCCCTGACGTATGTATGCGCGGGCACCAACGATCAGGACGCGCACGAATACCAGTCCCGCACCACAACTTCCACCGTCAGTTCGGACTGCGCCTCCACAACGGCAGGCAGTTCGCGGAACGCCAACCGCGCGGTGCGGTCGAAAGGGCTGGAGGTCGCGGGCTGAATCGCGGCATTGGCGGGGCACGTCGCCTGGAGTGTAAGTCCCAGCGCAGGGCCACTCAAAGGAATGTCGGGGCACTCTGCAATACCGTTTACGACCTGCGCAGACCGTGTCCATAGAGCCGAGGTGATGGGCGCGTTGTGTAAACCCCCCCCACCATTTAGAATGACCCAGTCGTTAATTTCGGGCAGCACAGTGCAAAATTTCCCGGGGGTCGTTGTAATTGGGCATGTGTCTCACTCTTTGCCTGGGGTTTGGGTCTGAGAAGGGGTCGGTTTATTTGGTTGGCATGCTCCGGGAAACACGGGGGGGTCGTTGTATACGGGGGGGTCGTTCTAGTGGGGAGGGTCGTTGTAAACGGGGGGGGGGGTTTATGTGCATTTGTGTGCCGACATTTGTGTCCGTGCTGTGCGCACACGCGCACAAGCGTGTGTGTTTGTAGCAAGGATGTGCGTGTCCATTGGGGGAGGGGGGGATGTGCATGACGCCTGGATGTATTGCTGTCTGTAGCTGGCGGCGCCTACGGGCCTCTCGCCACCGACCCTTACCCTTTCCCTCCGTAGGCGGCGGGGCCCATTCTACGTTGACCTTCGGTTCATCCTCAATTGCGACCTTTGACTCGTTGCCCATGTGCGCCTTGGATTCACCGTCCATTTCTACCTCCTCATCATCGATTGGATATCGACCTTTAGCTCACCACATGCACAGGAGACTGACTGTTCACAAGGAAGAGGTGAACCCGGCAGTGCAGACAGACAATGCATCATCCTCCAAGCGGTGTGCACACGCTGTGTGCACACGCTGTGCGTCGACGTGAATCCCCAAATGCCCTCTGAATACCAAAGGACCCCCAAACGACTATTCACACCCCCACTTAACATTCCGAATGCTTTGATATTTCCAGGTGAACATCATAGGGGGGGGCGGGGCTGTTGGGCTGTTGGGCTATGTTCTCCCGTCCGACGAGAGCCTTCAGGGCTCACGGATTGCCTCTGGTGGGAGAACCGCGCGAGGCGCACCGCACACCCCAGGCCTGCCACGCAGTGGGTAGGCGGAGCAGATGTGTGCCGATGCTCCGGGCCCCGGCGGTGGGGCGGCGGAGCCCAACGCCGGAACCTCCGGGGGACAATGGGTCGTGGGGGGGCTACGGGCTCCAGCCGCTGAGCGGACGTCGTGCTGCCCCCCCACCCCCCCCCCAACTGCGCCCCTCGGGGCCTTGCGCGCAGGCGTGCCTGTCACGTGCTGTGCCCAGGCGTGCAGGCCTGCGCTGTGGTGCCGCGTGCACGGCGCTGGCATTCTCGTGTCAGCGGCGGGGCGCCTGCCTGCCCATTGTGTCCGTCCTACCGGCGGCGGCCCACCTGGTCGCCCTGCGGCACTTTGTTGTTTTCCTCAGCCCTGGCAAAGCCCAGACGGCGCGGGCCTTGGGCGGGCATTCGTAGAACTGACCCTGCGGCAGCCGCAGTGTGTGCAGCACGCACGGGGGGGCGACTACAACTGGTCCTGATGCGACACCCCCCCCCAGCTATCTGTCAAAACTTGTGGGGGGTGGGGTGGGGGGGGGGCAGTTGGGGGGGGGGTCCAGCCGGGGGTCGGGGGGGGGTCCTGCCGGGGGTCGGGGGGGGGGGGGTGTTCCTGCCGGGGGTCGTGGCCCAAAGGATGACGTGGTCTCAGATGGCCGGTGCTGACATGTCCCGGTCGACGTGCGCCAGCACGCAGCTGACGTCCGCCGTGTGCGTGACGATCAGGAGCGCATCCGGGTGTCTGTGCGGGAGTTCCGGGATGGGGAGGTGTCCACTGGCAACCAGGACCCGGTTCTCTACGGGCCTTAAAGGCTGCGGACAGGGCAAAATGCGTTCCGAGCATTTTGGTGCCGGAGGGGGTGGGATTTGGCATGACACCAGGGTGTATTGTTCTCGTCTGCAGCTGGCGGCGCCTACTGGCCGATCGCCAGTGGGGGGGGCCTCAATAGGTCAGGTTAGCTCCAGCCGCGCCTGCCTCACGACCTTCATTGCCAACTCAGTTCCTTGATTGTGCGTGTCACTCGGACAGTGCTTTGCAGTTCTTGTCCCTTCCCTCCGCCCTGAATGGGGTAAGAGTTGGGCTGCCTCTACTGGGTTCTGGGCTTTGTCGCCTTTGGGGGGGGGGGGGGGGTAGGGGGTGGCTGTGATGTACAAATATCGGTGCCTGTGTGGGCGTGAGCTCGATGCTTCGAGATTCGCAAGCAGGGAAATGCCTCCACAGTTTCACATCAGGCATGGCGTCTGGGCAGGGCGTCTTTTGAGCGGGGGGGGGGGGGATGTCTGTGTGTGTCTGTGTGTACGTGCACCGCATGCACGTGCACGTGAAGGGGAAAACCACATCATGGGCAGGGGCAGGGAGGGAGCGGTTGCTACCGCGTGCATGGGAGGGGTCGGAGCAGGACTGACGCAAAGGATGCGGTGCTTGTGGGGTCCGCTGCAGACACCGCCGCCACCAACGCTCTGCAGCGCAGCTGCCAGTGCCCGTGCCAGCGCACACCTGCGCCGCGAATAGTCCCGGCCAGACCAGTCCAGAGTCCTCGGACGACGGGGACGCAGCCGCAGGAAGCGACAGCGACACTTCTGCGTTCACTGGGACAACCTGCGGGCGTGGCACACGTGGGGCAGCACGGGGCTGGGCATGGCGGAGGAAGGACGGGGCCGGCGGGCACCCAGGGCCATGAGGGCCGGGGCTGTGGGGGCAGGTGCCCCATCACCGCCGGCGGGTTGCCGTGGAGTACGACCGGTGTCCACCGCTGCGTCTTCGGTGTGGCCTGCGGCGCGCAATTTGCGTAATTATCATGGAACAGGGGGCATTGCACCCTTTGTGAACGGTACCGTTGAATGGGGACTGGTGATCGCAACATTTTTGTCCGTTCTGAGTATTGTGCATCGCCCTTGTGCCCGTCTGACCTACTTCCTTCACCCAAAATTGAGGAAACTTAATGCGGCGCCAGTTACCCGACAGCTACCCTGCGGCACCTGCGGCGCGCAGGAAGCATTCTCTAGGCTCGACTGCACCACCGACGCCGAGAGTGATGGTCGCGGGCACCGCCCGAAAGGCCACCCACACGGTGCGGGTTCGCGCGTGGAGGCTTTGAGCCCAGGCTCAAGCCTCGGGGTAATGTAGTTGCGTGGGAGCAAATACACTGCAGCTACGTCACTGGCGTTCCACACGGAGTTTCGGCTCAAAGGCTCCGGCTGCGCCCGCTACAACAATGTCGCCATTTACGCAACGTCCCAGTGGCAGAGCACTGACAGATGCACAGGTCCGTGGGGGCCCGCACACCTTCCCATGCACATCGTGCACAGCAACGGTGGCCCCAGTGGGCGCGCCGGCGACGTGCGTCTGTGGATTCTGCAGGAACACGAAATTCGCGATTGCATCGAACTGTGGGAAATGGAGAGGCCGAAGGCAGCAGTGTGACCTGGACGAGCCCAAGACAACCGTAACGGTGATGTCGCGCACTAAAATGGTGCGTCACCGCGGTGGAGGAGGGTCGTCACCGCGGTGGAGGAGGGTGGCCACCGAAGGCAAGGCTGTGGAGCACGGCAGTGCAGGGCAGGGCAGGGCATGGCAGGGCATGGCAGGGCAGTGCAGGGCAGGTGCAGGGCAGGTGCAGGGGAGTGCAGGGGAGTGCAGTGCAGGGCCCGGCAGTGTAGTGCAGGGCAGTGTAGTGCAGGGCCGGGCAGGGCAGGGCAGGGCAGGGCAGGGCAGGGCAGGGCAGGGCCGGGCAGGGCAGGGCAGGGCAGGGCAGGGCAGGGCAGGGCAGGGCAGGGCAGGGCAGGGCCGGGCAGGGCAGGGCAGGGCAGGGCAGGGCAGGGCAGGGCAGGGCAGGGCAGGATGCTACAATGCTACCGTCGTGGTTGGGCTGGCACTCTCACCCGTACCTCCCGATGCCCCGGGTTTGGGCCACGTACATGGACAACATTCCCAAAGCAGCCGCTCGCGCACAAGTACCTTATGAGACGTTGCTGGCAACATGCCAGTGTTGCTGCTAATGGCCTCGAGGGTGAAGCCGCTTCCGGGAGTGTCAACGCACACCGCGGGAAACATCACCCATCCATCTGCATCCACCATCTGAGAAGTGAGACATTTGTAGACGCCACGGGAAGAAATTCCCCTCGTCTGGGCTGCTTGTACGGATGGCAACCGCTTGCAATGATGATAATGATAATGATGGCAGCCGCTTTTTTGCATGGTGACCGGGTGCCTCGGTGTGTTGTGCCTTGAAGCATAGACAACCCTAACTCTATTCCTCAAATAGAAGAGGGTGGGGCTGATTTTCTCAGCGTACAGGCAGTTCCCTGTTTACTGTTTAGGTTGATAAGGCCGCCTCTAGCGGCGAAACGCGTACTTTTTTGCACTCAGTCACACTGTCGTCGGACCCCGCAAACAGTTTGAGACCTTGCAGTTTTGCTGTCGCGCGGAGGGTGTGCATTTGGGCTTATCTTTTCTGTTGAAATGCAATGATGATAATGATAATGATGACAGCCGCTGTTTTGCATGGTGACCGGGTGCCTGGCTGGTAGTGCTTCACACATTTCGCCACACCGACCCCCGCAGTACCAGCAGTGGCTTGGGTACAGCACGTCATAGAGGAGTGGAAAAGTAGGGGGGAAAGGGGGGTAAATTGGGGTGGGAAAATGGGGCTGGACTGGAAGATGGGGGCGGGAAAATGGGGCACCCAAAAATGGCGGCCCAGGCTCTACCGCAGTTCGGGCCGTAGATCACGTGTGGGTGCAGGGAAAGAGCAGGAATTGTTGGGGTTGGATCACACTGCCAACTTCCTGAGAAAATTAAAGCAGTACTCGGTGCTTTGTTCTTGAGCGAAGCAAAGCAATGGAGAGGAAGCAGCCTAGCCCGAACAGATGAATGCCCACCGGATTTTGGGGGGCCCTTGGGGTCCTTCATTGTGGACAGAAGCGGGTGCCCATAGGAGAACGCCGTTGTTGGTCCAGAAGCGGGGCCAGGCCACACGCACCTGCGTCAGATCGCCGAGCAACGCGCCGCGACACTCCTTCGCCAACCGCAGCGTCACATCGTATTGGTCTTTGTAGCGGGTCCCGTCGGGGTACTTCGTGCAGAGCCTCACGGCAAACGACTCGCTCACGTTCACTTTCGTTGGGGACTGCGTGTGGACAGCGGGAGCGGGCGGTTCCTCTGCGGCCACGCCTGCAACGCCAGTCCCTCTGAGAGGACCTCTGGCGCCGCGTGCGCACTACCGTTCGCGAATGGGAGAACGCAGGAGGAGGCGGCTCTGACCTTTCGGATGCCGTCCGGCAGCAATACGAACAGCGATTCCTCGTACTCCAGCCCCTCTGCCCCTGGGGGTCACCCACACGGTGAACTTTTTCCAAGAATGGGGACACCGCAGGCCGAGCAAAGTTGGCGGGCGGGGGGGGGGGGGGGGAGGGAGTAGAATACGGGGGCCTTCTCCAGACGCCTGCGATCCGTTATGACTCGCGCAGTGACCCTTGGCGGCCCTCCCACGCCGGCGCGGGCACAGCGGTGAAAAGGCCGGAGAGGCAAAAAGCATAGGTGCGCCAGTGCGTACGTCCCCCGCTGTTACCGGTCATGGGGTAGGGCCCGCCCCCCAGCCTCGGCTATGGCTAGGGCCACCCGTGTCCCTCCGAGTTAAGGGTAGGGTTAATTGGCCGCCCCCCCCCCCCCCCTGTGTGACATTCCGTCGGGTTGTTGTTTCTTTACGGGGCCCTGGACAGTCACCCGTTCTTCCCTTCGCATGTTGCGTCGGGTTGCTGCTTCCCCCCCCGCCTCCCCGGGTGCAGGCACCGGCGTCAGTTTGCCGGTGGAAATTGTCAAGCCACGGCGGAGCGGGACAGACGTATTTTCATGGGCCAAACCTGGACACTCGGTCAGCGGTGCTACGTCCGCCTGTGGCTCGCCGGGCGGGTGCTATGACACCTGAGCCACCGGCCCTCAAATGCCGTGGGGTCGCATGCCCTCATCTCACGCGTGAGTTTGTTGGGGCAGGGCTTTGAAACCCAGTGGAAAGCGTACCGACTGCCAGAAAAAGAAGCAGACGTCCCTCACCACGCGTCCGCCCTCGTGCACACCTCCCCTTACGACACACCCCTCGCGCATTCCGCCCTCATTTTCTGTCGTTCAGTCTGTCTCTGCTGCCGCATCGCCCCCCTCTCTCGCACCCTCTGTGCTGCCGCTGCACCCCCAAATGCCCGCAGCCTCGCCCCAAATGCCACCTTCAGGCGCAAGTTCGGCCTTCCACGGCTGTTCCTCTTTCCTCCCTCGCCTTCGCCACACATCTCAATGTGTCGGCCCGCCCCCTTCCACTGCTTCCTCTACATGTGTCTCGACACACCATGTCCTGACTCCCCTCGTATCTGGACAGGACAGGTTGGCCCGCAACAGCGGTCCGACGCCCTTTTGCGCGCAACACATCGGCCGCCGCCCCTCCCGCCCGCGGCCGGTGCGCACGCGCTGCACAGCCGGAGCCATCGCTCGCGGCCGAGAAGGCGAACCTGCTCGAAGTACATTTTGGCGGTCACATCGAACGGCGGAGACACTGCGGGAGCGATGGCCTCGTTGTCGGTGGTCGCCTGATGGAGAGGGCAAAAGGACTGGGGCAGCAGGTGGACCACTGCCTTTTGGACCCCCCGCCCTCCCGCCTCGTCTCTGAGTATGGGCCCCAGGGGCTACCCCCCACGGACACGAAGTTGCTGACCCCATGTGTCGACCGGCTGGCGCCTTCCTGTGCCCCTGCCAATCCCACCCCCGCCCCCACGTGATAGGCCACACAACGGACGTGGCACTGTCCACAGGCTGTGCCGTAGGGACGCGGCACCCCAGCCCCGCTTTGTGGAACACGGCCTGCGTGCGGGTGTGAAGTGGGCGTGTGGGTGAGTGTGCGAGCCCCGCCCTCAGCCCCCCCCCCCCCCCCAAGCGGGCGTCTTCAGAGTGTTCTGAGTTATGCATCTCCCTCCAATTTGGCGTACGGCTAATCGCCCTCCCCGCTGTTACCGGTCATGGGGTAGGGCCCGCCCCCCAGCCTCGGCTATGGCTAGGGCCACCCGTGTCCCTCCGAGTTAAGGGTAGGGTTAGTTGGCCGCCCCCCCCCCCCCCCTGTGTGACATTCCGTCGGTTTCTTTTTTCTTTACGGGGCCCTGGACGGTCACCCGTTCTGCCCTTCGCATGGTGCGTCGGGTCGCTGCTTTCTGTCGGCCGCTGCGGCCGGTGCTCCTGCTGGTGTCACTTCCGCGTTCACGGAGCCCAGTGGTTGGTGTGTTGGGGCTGTGCTGAATGTGGCATGGTGTGCCGTTTGCGTGTCAGCGGCGCCCAATAGTTGGCGTATTGAGGATGTGCTGGTTGTTGCCGGGGTCGTTTGACTGTTTTTGCTGTCCACACACCTCTGTCCACAGGCCGTCCATAGCCTGCCTCGCTGTGTTTCTGTGCGGCCCAGGTGCCCTGTTCCTCCACGCGCTGTCCGGGCCGCCCCCCCCCCTCCCCAGCATCTGCGGCTTAGATCGAATGCCCAAATGCCCCCAAAAAAAAAACGCCGTCCTACGGTCCTGGTCTTGTCCCGCCATGAAGCAAGACCCCCTTACACTACCTTGACCATTGCCGCATAGCCCACTTGCCGTTGCGGTCTTGCGGAGACAACTCTGTTCCGGCGGGAAGACTGGCAAAACAGTCTGCGGCGGAGGTGGACAGTTTGAAGTGGCGACTAGCAACAGCTATGGCAAGCGCCAGGTCGCAGGGGGTTACCTTCAAGCGGAATTGCCGTCCTGCGTGTGGGACCATCAGACTACCAAACAAAGCCTCGCTCCGCTCCAGCCGAATTGAATTGTTGCCCTAGAAAGAGAGAGAAAAACAGAAAGAATGGGAGACGGAAACAGAGGAAGACACGCACACACACACACACACACATGCGCGCACGCGCAGACAGACAGGCAGACAGACAGACAGACAGACAGACAGACAGACACTGAGACAGAGACAGGGAGAGAGAGGGAGGGAGGGAGAGAGAGAGGGAGAGAGAAACGTTGTTGTTTCGTTGTTGTTGAGGACCGTATACACGCAGGCACTGTAGCCCTCTTACAGAGACAAACACACACACACACACACCCTCTCTCTCTCTCTCTCTCTCTCTCTCTCTCTCTATCTCTCGCTTTGTGTGTGTGTGTGTTTCTTTTCCTCATTTTGTTTGGAGATCAGCACAACGTGTGATGTACATCAGCACAATGCATGGCACAGATCAGACGCAACAGCGCACGTCAGGGGCTATGCTCCCCGCCGAAACCTGTGTGTATGGCATATCACACAAGACTGCCCTGGGGCATATACGCCGGCCATCATGGCGACTGCATGCCCTCCCCGGATGCCGCAATCGGTTTGTCGAATAATCGCCGGCCCAGAGCACTGGTACTGCAGGGCGGGCACAACATGTGGTTCCGACCCCATCGATTCTCCCTCTTGCTTGTGCAAGCAGCGGCGAAAGAGACAATTCGCACTAGAATGTTAGGGGTGCCCGCACGGCTTGCCAACGCCTTGCATCAGGGAAAAAGCAAGAATGGAAACACCAAGAATCTTGTTGCGCACTTTGATGCCATCCCCCATGCCACCACAGCCCGCCTCCCGCTGCATTTGCACACAGATCCATGTCACATTCAGTCTCAGGTGGAAAATGATGGCCAAACAAATGCTGGACTCTCGTTCGTGTGGTCCAATCAGCACATTGCAGGCTACTGGGAAATGGAGAGGCCGTTGGCACTGCAGGTGCACAGTGCTGTACAGATACGCGACCCTCCCCTGCGGACCACTCTCCGAGCCAGCCTCATCAGACACAGGGTAGCCCCCGCATTGGGCACGGGGTGCGTGCGCCCCGTGCATGATGATGCAGAGTACCGGTGCCTGGCTGTCGGTGGTCGTGGATGTGATGGGGTGGCCTTCCGAGCACTAACACAGACACTACTGTTTGGTAACGCTATTCCAGGAGGGCGACAAGCTGTTTGGCGTCGTGGCTGCACACCGATGCCGTTCCAATCGACACTAATGCCGATGCCTAGACAACATCCGTAAACCAGACACGGCCAACCTCTGAAAAGCGAAGCCCCCTCGGACACGTGTAGAGATTGCACACGCATGCGGCGGATAAAATGCACCCCAGCCCCTTCACATGCCCAGGCCCGTCGCCGCACGCACAAGGCCCACCTCCAGTCGGCCATGGGGCGAGGCTTCGTCCAGCTGAAGAGTGATCGCGGTGGCCCCTCCGGCAAATCTACGGCCCCAGTCGTCATGCACCTGCGTTGACATGGAGGAAAGCGTCGCGCCGCCTTCGCTCAGGCACGCCCTGGCCCCCGACGAGGGAGCCGACCCAATGCCCCTGCCGCGACGGTGGGGCTGCAGGGGAATCGCCAGGGGGGAGGGCTGAATCAGGAGGGGAGGCTCGGACAACGCCAGGTAACCTGATGAACACCCCCTGCAGACCAAAGGAGTAAGGGGGGGTTTCATCGACGGGGGTATAATCGGGCAGTTTTGGGGGAAAGCATTCCCCTGGGATTTCGGTTGAATA
Source organism: Eutreptiella sp. 'Long Island Sound 2002' (assembly GCA_964036045.1). NCBI lineage: Eukaryota > Euglenozoa > Euglenophyceae > Eutreptiales > Eutreptiaceae > Eutreptiella > Eutreptiella sp. 'Long Island Sound 2002'. Next base: position 141,149,168 of record OZ038383.1, on the reverse strand, counting down.
TGAGGCAGAGGTTCACAAGTTTGTCGCCATGCGCATTGTTTAGAAACAAAGGGGGGGTGCGCCGCAACATGCACCTATCTCCTCCCCCATCACCATAGCAGTTCTAAAGAGGGGGGGGGGGGTATGCAAACCCCCTCATAATATCCGGTTTCTCAGGAACACCCCTTCCACGTTGGGTTGAAGCATGATCGGATCAGTAGTATGTTCCACACTTGCGATGGGGGGCAGGGGAGCAGTCCACTTCAGCCGCGGAAACGCCGGGGGGAGGAGCGTGAGGCTTCTTCTGAGGTGGCGGGGAAGGACGATGCACCCTCCGCTTGGCTGACGGGCCCCACTTTCGCACGTCCACTGAGGGGGCGGCCGGTGGCTTGGCACAGCCTTCGCCTTGGGCCTGGGGTCCGTACATGGGTGGCTTATGTGGTTTCCACACTGGCTCTTTGTCTCTGTGTGTGTGTGTGTGTGTGTCTGTGTATGGGGAAAACAATATTAAAGAGGGGGGCCGCATGGGTCCAGGGCCCCCAGCGGTCGCCTGAGGCGCCAGCTTACAAGACAAGTGGTGCAGTCCTGACGGCCTATGTTCTTGTCTCTGGTGCCTGCTCGGGTCGCGGTAGGGGGCCTCGCGTGAGCCCCAACCTCTGGGGCTGGGGGCTTATGTCACCTCCGTCCCTGCTCTTCCATGCCGTGCAGCGCTCGGCGACGGTCTGCGCATCCTCTTGGCTGGGGGGGGGGGGGGGTCGCGTCCACCCTCCCTCGCTTGTGGGGCCATTCCCGTGTGAAGCTTGGTGGCCGAGCTTGCTGGTGGCTGCGCCGCTTTGCGGATGGTGTGCCCCCTGCCCCCGGGGTACGCGCTGCCGTTCGACGTGCCCCACCACGCAGACCTAGCAAGGCCGCGGACAGCCGGGGATGCCCGGCGTGCCCCCTGGCACACTAGTGCCACACTCCCCTGCCCACCACCGTACATGACGCACATTGTCTATGTTGGTGTGCTGCGCAGATCCACAGGCGTGGAAGCCGAGGTTGCTACTCAGGGCGTCTTGCTACCGTGCACTTCGGCGGCGGGGTAAACAGCGCCGCCCCACCGCTCCGTACTGCCTCCGCTGTGGCATCCGCCGCGTCGGCTACCCGGTACTGCGGGCCTCTCTTGGCTCCCGGCAGCATCACCGGGCCCGCATAAAAATCGCTTGCGTACGCCCCGGCCAATCGCTTCGCTCCTCCTTTGCTTAGGCACCTCTCTTTCCGTGGTTGTGGCTCTCCTGACGCCGTCGGCTGTGCCCCCTGCGCCCGTCTTCATTTGTGCTGTTGTCGTGTCACTCTCGCTTGCTGCTGGCGGGCCCATCGGGTTGCGTTGTACTGCTGTAAGTGCCGCAAGTGGTGCCACACTGCCGCCGGCCTTGTGAAGATGGGTCTGCCCTTCACCCCCACCGTGGTGCCCGCTCCTAGCAGGGCCAGGGACAGACACCTGTTGGTGAAGCCCGCCGGGAGAACGGGCTCGTATCCTGCCGCCCTCCCCAGCACGCTGGCGGCGAGCCACATGACTCTGCCTTTCTCCTACACGGACATCTCCCCGCCCACGAATCTGGTCTACGGGGTGGGTGGGAGAGGCTTCCCCGCGTGTGACTCAAAGTCCAGTGCCAACTCCAGAAAAGACACTTGTCGGTGCGTCTCCGGCAGGCCGTCGCCCCCTTGGCAGCCATTGCAGCTCCGAGAGCGAGCGCAACAGGGCCGGCAAAGTCTGGCGCCCATTTCCAGTCCCTGGGCAGGCGTCCTAGCTCTAGCAGATCCGTCGGAAATGGCCTCGGGAAGGGAGGTTGCAGTTGGTGCCATGGATAGCTTTCCTGGGGCACCTTACGTTGCTCCACCGGAAATAGGAGGCAGGCCTCCTCCTCTCTCTGCATCCTGGCTCGCAGTACCGCCAAGAACATGCGGTGCAGCTTATGCACGAACTGCTCAAGCGGATTCTGGTCGTCGTGAGCCCATTGATGTCCCGCCAAAGCCAGCTCCGCCCGTTGTCGGCACGCCTCCTCTGGGTCTTCCCCCGGTTCCGGGACCCAGTGTCGTGAGACCTTGTTCAGCTCCTTACAGCGCTTCTTCCACCTTGGCCCCCGCGCCAGGGCACTGCGCTTCACCACCGCTTCCGGCAACATTCCACAGAACCGAAGGCACGGGGGCCATTCTGACAGCGCCCCCCGTTTGAGAGCTCACACTAGTAGCATGAGTTCGGGTAGGAAGGGGTCCCTGACAGCTTTCCAGGCCTCACACCACCACAGGAGGTGGTCCTCATCTTCCCGGGCATCCTTGTCGCAGTAGGGGCAGCGGTCATTCTGGCGAAGGCCTCGTCGATGTGCTCGGTCCGCGGTCCATACAGCCCCCGCCATCACCCCCCGGAGCAGTGATTTGTCCATGTGTGTCTGTGTGTGCGTGGTATGCACCACACACCCCCCCCCCCCCCCGATTCAGAACTGCCTGGCAGCCAGAGCCCCCCCTCCCCCCTCCCCAAAGACCCCAGTGTGCTGTCCCTCCGCCACACCGCACGCACAGCACGCCGCGTGGCTGGCTGAGTGGCCCTCGCTCAGCACACGCACAGCCCGCACTCAGGAAACGTGCATCCCTGGCCGCCCGGCCCCGTGGTCGACGGCCGCGGTGCGCCTCAGCCTGGTCTCTCCCCGAATGAGGCAATCTGTGGGCCCCTAAGGCCAACCGGGCAGGGAGTGCAAGCCCAAAGCCCCCCCCCCCCCCTTCAGAAACTGGTCCCAACTGCCGCGAGGGCCGGGCCCGAGGGGGCTGATGGGGACTGCACCCCAACTGCCGATACGTGGGTCACGGCGCAAACCCACCACAGGTACGTCTTTTCCGGGCATCCCAAGGATGCGCCAAGGCAGTGGCGGCCCCCCGTCACGCACGGAGGCGGGCAGTCGCGAGTGAGCGGGCACCGACGACGCAGAGCGGCAGCGGGACCTGCACCGCCGTACAGAAGGTGGCGCCCATGAACATTTGGGAGGGGGGCGGCGTTGTAAAGGCGAGCGCCCCGTGGACCGCGAACGGGGCGGACCGCGCGCTTGCGATGAAGCTGCTCTCCGACGTGGCGATGAGGACGTAGCCGGTCCCGGGGACCTCCACGCTCAGCTCTTGAAAGGAGGCCTGGGCACATGGGATGACGCGGGGGGCGGGCGGGGGGCACATGGGGTCCAAGACGCGGGTCAAAAAAGATGTTCAAAATTGATCCCCGACCACGTGGCCGTTGCGGATCCACTTGGCCTATTGTTGAGCCCACGGTGACCTGTTTCCCCCCGCCCGGCCAGGCCATTGCTTAAGGACCCCCGGGGGGGGGGGGGGTTTGGGGCCCTGCCAGGCCCGGCCGACCGACCCACCCACCCACATCAGAAAATTTTTCCTCGGGCAAGAAATGCAATTCATCCAAAAGGGGCCGGAATTTTGAGGCCGATTTGAGGTGCACAAACTTTTTCTTTTTGGCCTCTGACAGGAGGGGGCGGGGGGGGGGGTCCCCTTATGCGCCCGACCCCCTTTGCCTTGAGCAGCCTCTCCCCGGCCATTACACTTTTGTTCAACGTGTAGGAACGTCTGGGCCTGACATGACCGGAACCGTGGACGATTCGCCTCAGGGAAAGTCATTAAAGGGGGCCCGAAGTTGGAGGCCTAATTCAGGCGCACAAACTTATTTTTGGCCTCTGCCCCCCTTCCCGCGGGGTGAACGTCACCACTTCTTCTTGCCGGAGCCGATTCGGGTGATCGGCTCAGGGGGATTTGCAGTTGTCTGGGTCCAATAGCGGCGCGGCCGGACATAGCGCCGGCAGGACCGGGGCCACCGCGCCTGCCCCATCGCACCGCCGACATTGTGAACGCTGCGCTGCTGTGCTTCTGCGTGCAGGGCGTTCGGGGAGGTACCGGAGCGAAGGCGACGCGCGGAGCACTCCGGACGAGGTCTCGGCCTCACCTTTGCTCGTATCGACCCGAGCGGACCCATGCCATACCATACCCCTCGGCGGGTCCGGGCTTTTGGGGTCCGCGCCCACGGAGGTCGGCTGCACAAGCAGAAGTCCACTGCCCCTCCGACGCAGGACTCGGCCGAGGGCCCCGGGGGCGATCCTTCAGAGGCTGCCCTCAGTGAAAAAGGCAGATCCCGTTGATACAGGGCACCCTCGTCGACAGTGTCCACTCTGCTGTCCAGTACCGTGGCGCCCCCCCCCCCTACCCCCCCAGCAACTCGCTATCACATGCGTGGGACACAGCCATCAAATCAACGGAAGGGGGCCAAAAAAATGCCAACCGCCTCGGTATCACATCGGGTGCTCAAGCCACCGCCCAATCCCCGGACTGGCGTTCGTCCCGCTCGCCGCCGGCCACTGCGGAGCCACGTCGATTGCACCGGGTTACTGCTGAGCTGCCGTGGGCTACTACCCTCCGCCGCCTCCCGCGTCCAGCGAACAATAAAGTCCTCAAAAAACACGGTCCGAACAGGAGTATTCGTTGGACACGCCGTTCGGTACCTAATTCACGCGGTACCCCAACCTGGCACCCACTTAATTCGGTCCCAAAAAAATTACGGTCCGCACGGTCGCACTCATTGGACACGGCAGGGGGGAGGGGGGGGTACAGTCGTGCTGGTTGTTAACCGGGCATCTCCTCCCCCTCATGGCCCCGTCTGGGGGCGTTTTCGCACAGCGCGCGCACAGCGCCAATTATTACGGTGATTATCCAGGTAACAACCCTGAAAACCACCCCCCCTGCGGAATCATGCACAATCGATTCAAAACTCAAAAATTCAAACATCTGATGCTTGCCATGGGTCCCAGGGACCTAAATTCTGCCCCCTATAGCCCCGTCCACTGCAGCAGCCATTCAATGACGTCCTTTCAATCTTCTGAACTTACCGAACTCCCGGTGGTGGAGAACAGCCAACTTTTCACACAGCGCACGGTACGCCCCCTCTGTAAGCACACAACACCTCCCCCCTCATGGCCCTCTTGGTGATGATCCCGTTCACCACTTGCTTCAGCACCCCGCCAGCAGCTTCTCGAGACAAGGAAAGCGACACGTGCGGCGCCGCCGTGTTGACGTCTTCTCCGTTCGCTGCCTGCACTTTGACCCCGACGGCGAACAGGGCCCCAACTTGCATGTCGCGGGGCTCTTGTACAATGATGAGCCTAAGACCGTGGGTTTGACGGAGGGAACGGTGGAAGATCAAGGGGCGGGATGGAGGACAGGGGCTGACGAAGAGGCACCGTCCATCACGGGAAACCCCCCTCAGGGGGTCTAGACCCGGCTGGTCCGCACCGTTTTGAGGGGGGTTGGGGGGGGGGGGGGGCACGGTTTTGCTAGAAGTGAAAGGGGGTTATGGGGACGATTCCATAGCAGCCACAGAGCGGTTACAGAGGCTGCGAAAGCGATTGGGGGGCGGTTACTGGCGGTTGGGAATGCGGTTGGGGCTGGTGTTGGGGTATGGCAATGCTTCTCGGGTAGAGTCAAGGCTGGAGCCTTCGTGGGGAGGGGGTCTCCCTCTTCCTTCAAGCGATTCCCCCTCCGGGGGGGGGGGGCGCTGGCCCCGGCACAAGGGGCAGCGGGCGAGGGGGGGGGGGGGGGGGGTCACACCACAGCATCCACCAGGTCGTGGCAGTGGATGCCTCGGCCTTGTGACCCGAGGTGGCCTGCCGTCCAAGGGACCCCCCCAAAAGGGGGAAGGAAATCAAGGTGGCCACACAACCCCCGCCGTCTCGGGGCTCCCACGTTGGGGAAGAGGTGGCCTGAAGGTCTGGCGCGCAGAAAGCGTTCCCAGTGGCAGGTCGGCACCACCGTCACACCACAGGCCCACCCCCGCCACCCAACAGAGGGACAGCAATACCCTCGTGAACAAAATGACTGTCGCTGGCCTTCAGCGCCCGGAGGGCCTCCTGCAGCCGCTTCAGGAACTGGATGGCCGCCTGGAGCGGGGGCTGCTGCCCCTGCACGATCTGCACGAGTGCCACGTGGCACTATCAAAGGGAGGGGGGAGGGAGCGGGGCTGAAGCCTTGGGTTGGTTGAGCCGGGCCTCCCGTGACTGTCCACGCACAGGAGGCCAAAACTGGTGGAAAAGCCACCATTTGTTGCGCACCCGCCAGTGGTAGGGGACTCGGGCGGCTGCGCTGGCGACGTGCCACGGTCACTGACGTGGGTTGCCTCGATTAGAACTGTCATGAGGGCTTTGATGACAATGACCGTCGTCGTCATTTTCGTCGTCCTCCGCCTCCTCTTCCTCCCCCTGCTCATCATCGGACCCCCTGCACAAGACTGTGTTCATCGCACGTGCATTGCACTCACGTTTGGCTGTAGTGCTGCATGACGGGCTTTCCTTGATTGCTCATTAGCAAGCCGCTTCAGGGTGTAACTTGCGGGGGGGTCATACAGGGTGTCCCTGTTCCATTTACGATGGGAGGTCATATGACACAGGCTTAAGGGGAAATAGATGGGGACAGTGCGTGGGAGTACAGTGATTTCTGATCCCTGCTGGTATTTTGCGGCCATGCGTGCCAAAGGAAGGAATGCGCCTTTACATGCTGCAGAACACACCAACAATCCCCAGCAGAACAACACACCGTGCTGTCATCGTGAACGGCTTGCTCTCGCAAGATTCCACGATTCCAGTGAGATCTTTGGCCGTTGCCGTCAGCACATAACCTGCACAATGACAACCCCGCACAACAGTACATGCATTTGAGAGCAGGCATACGGATGATTTGGTAGTAGGATAAGCTGGCATCTGAACGTTTGAGATTGGTCTCTTGCACATCTTGTCATGCAAACAATTGCTGTGTCCAGTTTCTAACCGTCTCATGGAGGTCCACGTCCCATCTTCAAAGGATGGCCCTTGCAGTCGTCTAACTTTATTAGGCAAATCTGAACTGCCACTGACCCAAACTGTGCAGCAAGCATTCACTCTGTAGACACTTCCTGCCGCACAAGAGGCTGATGGGAGTTTGCAAGCGAAACAAAAGGAATCTTTCAAGAATGGAACATGAGAAAGATCCATCTTGATGAAATGAAAGGGGGTCTTCATTGATCTTGTGTGCAAGAAGAATTTCCTTGCATCATTGATCATATTCCTGGCCCAACTTCGTGCCCAAACCCTTCAACATCAACAAATCTTGTCAGTGACTGATATCCAACATTATAAGCGCACATTTATTGCAAAAGTATCCTTGACTTATGATGTGAAAGAAGGCTCCAACACTGTCAGAATCGAGCAACAATAACAAGCCCAGTATGCACAACCCTACTGAATAATATGGGATTGTGCTTCCTATTTCTAGCTCAGGCCAAAACAAAGAAATCATTCTCCAATGTCTTGGCTGCTGCACCACTGAAATAGGCTGATGGCTGTTGGGTGTGTGGTGTGGTGCGCGACATGCCATTGCTGTCCGAAGGCCTGGGAAGGCGTGGAAGAAAGGTGATACACGTGAGGGTAGGGAAGGTTGCTCGCAGTGGCGAAAGGACATCCAAGGTACAATGCCTGGAGTACGCATCATGCTGAGGAAACAGCAGCTATGCCAAACGTTTTGGTTTGCACTGGCCCTGCCCCCCCCTGCATAACAGCTGTCAGGGGTAGCTGAGCTGGCTGCCTGCCTCTTGCAGGTTTTACGACCCGCCCTCTTCACCCCCAACCCAACGGGCACCCAACCGCCCCATCCACGCGCGGAGGATTCCCTCCTCAAAAGGCGCACACGTACGTACATTCGCACACACGTACGTACCAAGCGGCGTACTCTTTCAGCCGTTATCGCACCCCAAAAGGGGCCTTCGGCCCACTTCTAGTGCTGGGGGGCGGCGGGGGTAGTCGCGTATCAGCCCGAGAAGTCCCTCCCCGTGTGCTACAGTGACAAGGCTTGCGCTGAGTAGGAGGCTCGCTGATGGCCTGCAGCCAGCCAGCTATTGAAGACAAACATCATCACTGTGGGGTAGGAGGGGATGTACACGCACAGCCCCCCCCCTGTGTGACATTCCGTCTGGTTGTTGTTTCTTTACGGGGCCCTGGACGGTCACCCGTTCTTCCCTTCGCATGTTGCGTCGGGTCGCTGCTTTCTGTTGGCCGCTGCGGCCGGTGCTCCTGCTGGTGTCGTTTCCGCGTTCGCAGATCCCAGTGGTTGGTGTGCTGGGGCTGTGATGGATGTGGCATGGTGTGCCGTTGGCGCGTCAGCGGCGCCCAGTAGTTGGCGTATTGGGGTTGTGCTGGTTGTTGCGGGGGTCGTTTGACTGTTCCACACACGTCCGTCCTCAGGCCATCCACAACCTGCCTCGCTGCGTTTCCGTGTGCGTGAGGCCCAGGTGCCCTGCTCCTCCACGTGTTGTCCCGGCCGCCCACCACATACGCCCCCCCCCCCCCCCCCTGCCCCCCAAAACCTCAGTTTCCTCCGTAAGCTGGGGTTTTGGTTTGCACTGGTCCTGCCCTCCCTCAGCACACAACACAACTCTGTCACACACATCTGTTTTTGCTGGTGCCCCATCTGGGAAAATACCCCCCCCAGCTACTTGGTTGGGTAGGGTACTACATACACTGCGTTACTACGTACTCATGCTGGTCAATACATCATGCATTGCATGAGTGCCACGTTGGTACGCTAACTTGTTTCTGTCCCGCACCACCCCCCCCCCTGGTGGCAAGCGCGCCAGTTCTTTAAAAATCTTTTCGCGGGCCATTGCTTCAAGCACTACCATCCTGCGCCCTACTCACCGCATCCGCAGGGTCCACATGTGAGGGAACATACCCCAGGGTCAGGTGCAGACCCTGCCTATGAACAAGGCATCTCAGCACCCTCTGCTGCTGCCACTTCAGGGTGTTGCCCTCCCCCCCCCCCCACACACACATTGTGACCTCGGCCAGTAGTGCCCCCCACAGTTCTGCAGCCTGCTGTGTTGTGATCCAAGGGGGGGCAGTGCCGCACCCGGAACCCACAACCCCCCCCCATGCTTTACAAAGGATATTTGATCATTTTGGATGGTCATAATATCAAAAAAAATCAGTTTCAGAAATTTCCATTTTTGAGCTGCCGAGGCTGGAAAACTGCATAAGCAGGTTGTGCCCTAGACCCCTTGGGAGCCCCATACCCAAATAAGGTTAAAAACGCAAAAAGAGGGGCTAAAACATGCTTTACATAAGATATTTCATCATTTTGGATGGTCAAAGTATCAAAAAAGTCAGTTTCAGAAATTTCCATTTTTGCAGTTTTTCAGCCTATACAGCTCAAAAATCAAAGTTTTCGAAACTTATTTTTTTGATATTGTGACCACACAATATGACCATCCAAGATATGTAAAGCATGGTTTTAGCCCGTATTTGTGCAGTTTTTACCCTATTTTGGGTGTGTGTTGCTTGGGGTAGATTCTCTGCAAGGTGGACTTGCCGAAGGCAATAGAATTTTTGCAAAATTTTTTTTGATATTGTGACCACTCACAATGATGAAATATGCTATGTAAAGCATGTTTTAGACCCTCTTTGTGTTTTTTTTTCCACCCTATTTGGGTGTTGGGGGGGGGGGGGCTCCCAAGGGGGCTAGTGCACAACCTGCTTATGCACTTTTCTAGCCTCGGCAGCTCACAAGCAGGTTGTGTACCAATCCTGTTTGACCCCCCCCCCCCCCCCCGCACCCAATCACAAATAGGGTGAAAAACACATAAATACGGCCTGAAACATGCTTTACATATCTTGGATGGTCATATTGTGTGGTCACAATATCAAAAAAAATAAGTTTCGGAAACTTCGAATTTTGAGCTGCCCACGGTGAAAAACTGCATAAGAAGGTTGTAGGCCGGCCCATTCACTCATGTAAGCCATTATAGGTGGAAACAGTCATTTCGCGTCTTTGGCACAGGTTGTGACCGGCCCTAAGCAAGGCTACAGACTGCAAAAAATGTCCTTTCATATCCTAGTAGTATCCTTGCATACACTGTCACAGCATCCCCACTCACACCCCTCAGAGTGGGTACCACGGGGTCACCGACGTCGCCAAAACTGCCAACATAGCCCAATAATTGGCGTATTGAGGATGTGTTGTTTGTCGGCGGGGTTGTTTGACTGTTTTTGCTGTCCACACGCCTCTGTCCACAGGCCGTCCGTAGCCTGCCTCGCTGTGTTTCTGTGTGCGTGAGGCCCAGGTGCCCTGTTCCTCCACGCGCTGCCCTCCCCCCCCCCCCCCAAAAGGGGTACCCAGGTGCGGGGGGGGGACGGGGGTCAAAATCCAAAACATCATTGGGGGATCATTTTTGGTCCTAAAATGATAATTTCACAAGGGGTTAGACGTCAGAAACCATATATTGGGGTGTGCTACGCAAATGACCCCAAAAAAAGGGGGGTATACGACGCTCGCGCCTGCGCTTGATCTAAAACTCTTCAAGGTGATTTCATTGGCTGTAGCAAATCATGCCGTGCCATCCGGTGCTTTAGATGTGATACTTGAGCACTGTGGTCACAGTGTCAGAAAATCTGGTTTGGAAAATTCCAAGGTTTGAGTTGTGGAGGCTGAAAACTGCATGGGCAGGTCATACACCGACCCCTTGGAATGGACCCCACCTCGATGATCAATGGCTGAATGGGGCAGAAAACCACACAATTGTGCCTGAAACATGTTTTACATGGGATATTTGATCATTGCAGATGGTCACAATACCAACAAAACCAGTTTTGCAAAAATCAATATTTGACTTGTTGGGGCTGGAAACTGCATTAACCCTAATACGTTGTGCTCCAGTCCCAGCCACCACAGAGTATGTTCACATGTTGGATGCACAAAAAAATGGGCGGCGGGGTTTTTGGGTTTCAAATAAGTTTTCTTCACTGTACCGTGAACAGCCTCACGGCCTTATCGCCGTCCATCCAGGCATCTAGCCAGGGGTGTCACCAGGAACTTCCGTGGGGGAGGAGGGGGGGAGGGGGGGCACAAGGGCCAGACCATGCTGCCACCCGTCGAAGAGGAGGACATGCAACAGCGGGTCCTGCCTCTTGTAGTGGGGCATCCTGCTTCACACAATACATGCAAATGTCAACGCGGACATGTGCTTGCAACTACAGCTGACGCGCCTGTCACCAGTACGTGCTTGCCAAATGCCAATCATACTGGAATCCTCCTGGAGGCTTCTGGTGGAAAACTCGGGGGTGGGAGAAGGTGGGTGAGGGGGGGGGGGGGGGGTCACACAAGCCGGACCGGCTGGGGGCGCTGCGTGGACACCGGACGCGGTGGACAGGGAAGTATTAGAGGGGAGGGAGGGGGGGGGAGGGGGGGGGATGGGGGGGGGTGGAACCCAAAAGTGTGTGTACCAAAAATGGCCCACCAGATTTTCCCAATGGGAAATTTTGTTTTTTTTCCCACGTTGGTCACCTTGGTCCGGAGGGGGGGGTGGGGAGGTCCAGGGGGGGGGGGATTACCCTACGGTGCACGGCCGTTCTAATACATCGCTGCGGACACCATCACTCCGCATGCATTTCCCTACCGGCACTGGGCTGATGGACAGGCATCGGATGGGGCTGCACACCAGCGCCAGGAGTGTCAATGAACAGATCATCAAACGCCACCTCCCCGGCGTGGCACATCCTTGTGCTCTTGCCACCCCCCAAGCTCATGGAAGGGGACTGAGGCTTGATGGCCACCGCGATCAGCGTGTCGCAGGTCTCTACACGGCGGCCCTGCGAATCCTGCACATGCACCACCACCTTCACGGCATGCCCCACGTCGGTGTCACTGGGCTGCATCGCGAAAACAAGCCTTCCTGCGGCACCAAGGGACGTGTCGCAAAGGCATTCAAATGGACCACTGGGGGGGGGGGGGGGCTTCAACTGGCGGGGGGGGGGGGGCGATACAGCCCTCTGGCTAGCCCCCCCCCCTTTTCCCCAAAAAGGGCGCAATTGACGGGCCCCCGAAAATCCTACCAAGACCCCCGGGCCCCAGAGGTGACCCGGACCAAAAGTTTGGCAAAAAATGAAACTGGGATCTTTGGGATCAGCGCGTCGAGGCGGTTCAGAAAAGGCATCATTTGCCATGTATTTGGGGGAAACAGAATTGACCATTTTCAAAGCCCGAAAAAGAACTCATAACAACTGATGAATTGTCCTGTCAATTGAGCCCTTTTCCCGAACCCGCCCCCCCCCCCCGCCTGTTTTGGGGGGCTCTATTGACCCCCGCCCTCCCCGGTTGAAAGCTCCACTTTCCCTGCGATAAACACAGCCACCAAACGCAGTAGAGGTTTCACCAGCAGCTCGCACACCCGCCGAGCTCGCACGTCGCGACGTCGCTCTCGTTATGTTTCCCTTACCTGGTACAATTTGGGTCACTTCGCCTGACGGTGTCCTGTTATTCTACAGCGAACCATCAAAACGCAACCTCCCTTTGCGAGTGCAGTTCTGCATCCCACACAGAACTCGGCTCACGGAACTCGGCTGTCTGGACTGTCATCCAGGACCTGAAAAACACTGCACGCGGCAGCGGGTTGGCCCCTCACTGCAACCCACAGCCACACGCAAACAAGCAGCACGTACAGCGCACAGGAACTTGATCGACGTCTTCCCGTTCCGCAGATGCGCCCATTTGGTCCCCCACCCCAACAGACCACGCCGCCAGGCCTCACGTGCCATGTGGATCCTCGATTCGGCACCCAGAAAAGGTGTCCCCCGTGGACAATGGCTGCCGGCCAAGGCACGGGAGTGAAGGGAAAGGGGGCAGAGGCAGCCCTTGTGCAGAGGGACGACCGCCCCAAGTCTACCGCGCTTCGCGCCCGTCTCCCGTATTTCGGGCCGCAACGCCACTTGTGTCCCACTACCATGACCGCAATGGCTGGAGGACAGTCAGCCAACTCATAATAGAACTCATATGACGCAACAAACAGTCGCAATTGCACACAGACCGAGCTCCTCGGCCCCATCTACAATTTCAGGACCGACTTCGATGGGGCCCCATACAAAGACGGTGCATACGCCCTCTGGACCTTTGGACAAGCCGTATCTGAGAAAGGGGGGGGGCAGGGATGCATGAAAAGGGAAGGGACTTCAGAGGCAACCCCAGATTGGGACAGGCGGTTGGAGCAGGTTGCCGATGCGGTTGGGGGGCCGACTGTCGGTTACAAATGCCATTTAAGCTGGCACTAGCCGTCAGGGGGCCAGTGGCTGGGCATAGGCTGGGCGCCCTGAGGGAGGGGGGGGGATGTGGCTTCCCCCCCTTCCCATGCATCCCTGGGGGGGGTGGTGACCTAATTAAAAAACAGACAAATGCAAACCAGAGGTAATGCACTCCACAGTCAGGCATAAGTGCATCTTTATTCTCTATGCCAAACCTGGTTAAACCTCAAGACACACACTGTGTCTGAAACAGAAAACAGAACATCATGTCTGACTACATTAGTCAGACAATCACAGTCAGTAGCTGTCAGTCAGACATCAGCAATCAGTGTCGGATAAAGACACCATGCATTACCGGCATGGCCGAAAAGAGCAACCCGCCGCTTGCCGGCTGGAGAAGACTCCTGGGGGGTGTGACCTAATCCCTGGGGGGGGGGGGGGGATAATCATTTTCCAGCCCGCGATACGAGGCACGACACACGCGTACATCTTGTTGCCCCCGCCCCGTTTGCACGACGTTTCGTCTCTGCTTCATCTGAGGTCCGCTGCAGTACGCCGTGCGCCTTCCTTATTACCGCACGAAATCTGATGCAGTCGGCTGCACGTACTCATTGCTCCCGCGCCTCCGGCACCGCGCCCCCGCACTGCCTCCTGCTCGTCCCCCTCTGCCCTCCCAACCCCCTCATTGGCTGTGCCTCCACATTCGAAATCGCTCGCTTCTCTGCTTCATCGCCACTGCCTCAGTGCAACTCTCGCACCATGTCTCTATCCTCCGACGATGATGTGACCGCCCCCCTGTGTGACATTCCGTCTGGTTGTTGCTCCTTTACGGGGCCCTGGACGGTCACCCGTTCTTCCCTTCGCATGTTGCGTCGGGTCGCTGCTTTCTGTCGGCCGTTGCGGCCGGTGCTCTTGCTGGTGTCGTTTCCGCGTTCGCGGAGCCCAGTAGTTGGTGTGTTGGGGCTGTGCTGAATGTGGCATGGTGTGCCGTTTGCGTGTCAGCGGCGCCCAATAGTTGGCGTATTGAGGATGTGCTGGTTGTTGCCGGGGTCGTTTGACTGTTTTTGCTGTCCACACACCTCTGTCCACAGGCCGTCCATAGCCTGCCTCGCTGTGTTTCTGTGCGGCCCAGGTGCCCTGTTCCTCCACGCGCTGTCCGGGCCGTCCACCATATGTCCTTTTCCCCCTCACGGTTGGTCTGCCTCTGATGGGCTCCCGCTCCTGTTGCGCAAACACCCCCCACGCCCTGACACGCACTCCAACCCCCCCGACAACACACCCTTGACAGTGATGGGGGCGGACACGCCGTCCTGGACGCAAGCCGAACTGGCCTTGGCTGAGATGACGAAGCCTTTCCCCACGTGGCTGAGGCGCAGGCCCAAGAACGTGGCCTCGCCCTGCGCCACCTCTGCGGTCAGGAGCGCGGGGTCGTTGCAGAACGCCCCAGAGGCCCCGCTTTCGTGGAGCGTGAGCGTCACGGTGGTGTCGAAGGGGATCAAGCCGTCCCGCTGGTCACGGATCTGCACCTGCGGCGGGAGTGGGCGTCAGGTCGTGCCTGAAAGGAGGGCGGCTGGTGCGTTTCAGAACCGAATACAAAGCGGTTACTGGCCGTTGTAAAAGCGGTTGGGGGGCACATCCTGGCGATCGAAAGGCACTTGGGGCTGCGGAGCGGTGGGGGCAGAGTGCACAATTGCTGCCCAAGGGGAGGGGGGATACGGCGAGGGATGGCTCAGAGCAAGGGAGGGCGGGGGGTACAGGGTCCCCCTTGCAATGCACCACACGTACCCAAAAAGCCCAAAGGGGCGTTCATAGGGTTGGGAGCGGCTGGGGAGTGGCGGGGGGGGGGGGCATTCCACAAACGTTTTGTGCTACAGCTACGAAAATCCATGCCCATTTTAAGACATTCTGCAAGCAGACATGGCATGAACATGGGGGATAAGAATGTTGTGATCGAAACCAACTGCGGTTGGACAATAACGTCTGGCGGGTCTTCAGTACCGGCGGAGGGCCGCTTTTGAACCCTGCAACGCAAAACAACACAACACAACACAACACAACACAACGCAAAACAACACAACACAACACAACACAACACATCACATCACAACACAACGCAAAACAACACACAACACAACACAACACAACACAACACAACACAACACAACACAACACAACACAACACAACACAACACAACACAACACAACACAACACAACACAACACAACACAACACAACACAACACAACACAACACAACAGAACACAACAGAACACAACAGAACACAACGCAGCACAACACAACACAACACAACACGCCACAACACAAACAGCACCAAAAAGCGCCAAACACAGCGCCATAGCGCCAAACACAGCGCCACAGCGCCAAACACAGAGCCAGGGCGCCAACTGCAACGCCACAGCGCCATACACCGCGCCACAGCGCCACAGCGCCAAACACAGCGCCACAGCACAGCACAGCGCAGCACAACATAACAAAGCATAGCACAGCACAACACAGCACAGCACAAAACAACACAGCACAGAAGACAGCCAGGCAAGTGAAGAAGATCAACACCAATGGTATGCCCCCTTGCCTGGAGTACACCGCTGAGGAGAGCAGCAACGAGTCCAACGACAACGCCATCCGGTACAGTGACGGTCGTTACTGGACCGTGAGCAGTGCGAGCAGTGGACAGCACAGTGGGTCCAGCCCGGAGCGCGGCGGCGCGGAGGCCGAAGGGGGGGGCACGGCGCGAAGGCAGCACCACCAACGCACCGCAGCCAGGGCAGGCAGACGGAGCCCCCCGCCACACGGAACCCGCAGCCGCCACAAAAAAGTAGAGCAGCGGGGACCAGAGGCCACACACGACACACACAGCCCTCCCGTTTACCTGTACCCGTGGGTAGACATCCCGGCCTTTGCCTTCTGGTAACAGCGCCTTCAGCATATCACAACACAACACAACACAACACAACACAACACAACACAACACAACACAACACAACAAAACACAACACAACACAACACAACACAACACAACACAACACAACACAACACAACACAACACAACACAACGCAACACAACACAACACAACACAACACAACACAACACAACATAACACAACACAACACAACACAACACAACACAACACAACACAACACAACACAACACAACGCAACGCAACGCAACACAACACAACACAACACAACACAACACAACACAACACAACACAACACAACACAACAACACACAACACAACACAACACAACACAACACAACACAACATAACACAACATAACATAACACAACACAACACAACACAACACAACACAACACAACACAACACAACACAACACAACACAACACAACACAACATAACACAACACAACACAACACAACACAACACAACACAACACAACACAACACAACACAACACAACACAACACAACACAACACAACACAACACAACACAACACAACACAACACAACACAACACAACGCAACGCAACACAACACAACACAACACAACACAACACAACACAACACAACACAACACAACAACACACAACACAACACAACACAACACAACACTTCCGCGACCAGTGCCAGCTCTCCCCGACGGCGCTGAGTGACTGGTTGCAGGACCGGGCCTCCATACCGGCGCAAGCCATCTACGAGGCCCGCTGGGGGGTAAAATTCATGCCAGGGGGGGGCCTCCCCCTGGACTGGTTCGACCACGACCAGCAGCGCCACATCACGGCGCATCGCATGGACAACGTCCCGACCATGGCCGTCCTAGCCCACCGTTCCTCCCACCGGGGCACGGTGCTGGATACAACGTGCCTCCTGTGCGGGACACAGCCCGAGACGGCGCCCCACCTGTGGGCCTGCTCGGCTCAATCGCACGAGTGGGGGCCAGCCCGCCGGCGCCTCGCAGCGTGGCTCGACCAGAAGGTGGGGCCACGGGCGGCCCCAGTGCGTCACCAGCTGTGGGAACCGACTGTGCTGGAGCAGTGGGCGGCAGCCCTGCGGACCCCCTCCATGCAGCTGGCCCACCTGGAGTGTACGGGGCCCCACTCGCTGGGCACGGAGTTCCTCCGCCACGTCGTGGAGGAGTCCATACGGATCTGGTACGCCCACGCCAAGGCGCGTGCCACACTACTGAAGGCCCGCCTGGGCCCGGGCAGCACGATGGCGTGGGCGTTGCAGGAGCTGCGCCTGCACCAGCAAGCAGAAAGGGAAGGGGTGCAGCGGGAGCTCCTGGGATAAGCGCGGTCGCCAGAGGCGAACTCACCAGGTCTCCCCGACTCCCCCTCCCCCTGCCGAGGCCTACACACTTACGCACGGCGCGCACACAACACACACAGCCCAGCCAAACCTTTACCCGTGGGTAGACATCCCGGCCTTTTGCCTTTTGGTAACAGCGCCTTCGGCACAACACAACACAACACAACACAACATAACACAACATAACACAACACAACACAACACAACACAACACAACACAACACAACACAACACAACACAACACAACACAACACAACACAACACAACACAACACAACACAACACAACACAACAGAACACAACAGAACACAACACAACGCAACGCAACGCAACGCAACACAACATAACACAACACAACGCAACGCAACGCAACGCAACTCAACGCAACTCAACACAACACAAAAACAACACCATGCAAGGCAATGCAACGCAACACAACACAACGCAACGCAACGCAACACTACTTAGAGCGGATGGGGTAGGGGGGCAGAGGAGGTTTTTTTGGGGGGGGGGGATAAACATTCTCTGGCCCATTGCGCAATCTCACTTGCATGCAGTACCTGCACTTTCAGGTCGTCGCCGATATCATTAACCTCTGGGACATTCACAAAGGCAACGTGACACAAGATGTCGAAGGGCTCGGACGTACACGGCAGCACGCTGTCATTATCTGCCACCGCTTGCAGTGAGTACCCTGCGACAGCCATCGTGAGGCATGCAACGGCTTCGTTTTCTCGCATTCTGCAGTGCCCTATCAGTGACCCGTGAGGAGTGCCGACTGCATCTCAGTGGCCCAGTGCCAGTGGCCGGATACCCAGAGGCAATGCAGCAGCATGTGCTATCGGTTACCCGCCAAGTGCCATCAGTGAACTGTGGACTGCCGCCGGCTAAACCAACCGCCCTCCGCGAAACCTCAACTGCTCCCAACCGACTCCCTCCCAGGCGCTGTTTGACGGGTGGCTGCATTCCGCGAACGCCATCCCGCGAGGACTGTCCGGTGCACGCACCACCGCGTCCGGAGAGGCATGGCGTACCTATGCCCGGCTGAGGGATACGGAGTTTGGAGAAGAACGCGCCGGCCAAGCCCACCTGTTTGCTCAGCTCCCCGTGCAACAGGGCAGGGGTGTCCGCAGGCTGTGGAGAAATGGAGCGCCCAGAGCGGCAGAGGGTGCGATCAGACAACCAAAACCTCCGCGTCGAACCGGCGCTGCCTGGAACCTCGTAACAAAATGGCTCGCAGCCAAATGGCTGGTGGACAGTCAGCCAACTACTGTAACAGAATATAAAAAAAGGAGGCCGAAATTACAGAGGGACCGAGCTTCTTGGCCTGCACTTACAATTTTGCGACCGAATCAACTTGACACGGCACACGCATCCGATACTGACACGATACATACGCCCCTCTGGACCTTTGGACAAGCCGTGTTTGGAACAGGGGGGAAACCATTCTCGAAGTTTGTTCCAGCCCGTGGCATCAGGTGCCACACGCGTACCCCGTGCTGCCCCCGAAAAAAAGGCTTTGGGTGTCAATTCACCGTCTATCAGTGCCACCACAGACACCCTCTTGTCTGTGGAGTCTTCCCGATTGACCGAACGTGGGCCGTCGATTTGAGTTCATTGCCACACAACGAGGCGCATGCGGGACACCACATGGGGCCCTGTGGCGTACATAGTGCGAAGCGGCGCTGCCATGTCACACCAACTACGGCGCCAGCTTCGACTGCGTTGGCTCAAGGCCTCTCGTAGTCGCTGGCCTCCCACGCAGTCTGCGCCGCCTTCCCTGCGAGACTCGACTGGGGGCAGCGTACCTCGTTGTACCTTGTTGTCCAGTCACAAGGCCCTGCCGGGCTGCTGACAGCCCCCAACCCCCGCGGTGGTACTGGCGGGCGGGAGACCCCTGCGTGGGTGTCAGCGCGTGCCGGGGCGCAGGTGGCGGGGCACGACGGGTCGGTGATGACCGGGGCCTGGGGGAATGAATGGGGCCTGAGGGAACAACTGGGGGAAGGACTGGGGGGCTGGGGGAATGACCGGAGCAATGCCAAGGCCCTGGGGGAATGACTGGGGGCTCGCAGGAGTGCCGCCCCTGGCCCAGCCTCTACTCCGGTTCTTTCGGCCCCTGCTCTCTTTCACCGCGCGGTCACCGGTCCCGAATACGCGAGGCGATCTGCACACCTGGTCACACAAGCGGAGGCTGATGCGGAGCGGTGCTGCGGGTGGCATCTTCTTCCCCGTGTGGTCGACCACATCGACACGGGCCGCGAACGTGCTGCCCGCATCGCAAACCTCTGGCTGGCGCACGAAGGAGAGGCGGGCCATGTTACCAGCCTTTGCGAAGATCTCCTGACAAGACGTAGGCGGGGGAGGCCCAGGCAGTGCGGGGATGTACCCGGCAAAAATCCTTCTGATACACCCGGTGCGCTGCTGGCATCGCGTGTCGGCTGGCAACTGCTGATGAGGGCCGTGAGCACACGAGCACACCTCGTCAGCCGTTGCGTCACGTGGTTTCGGATGGGGTCTCAGGCACTCCTCGGCCCCGAACACACGAAGCTCCCGGGCCAGACCGACACTTGCGTGCTCCCCGTGAGGGGCTGGAGGGGTCGGGGTGTGATGCCAGGCTGTGTCCGTGCTGCCCCCCAGCCCCCACCCCGGCCCCGCAGACCCGGTATGCAAGCGGTCGTGCGAGCAGGGCAAACTCGCCAGATGACTTGCGTCGTGGACGCCGGGAAGAACCAGCATGTCCGGGCCCTCCCGGAGATGGCACATGCGAAATGCTATGGGGATGCACGCGGCCCAGCGCACTGGAACCTGCCCTGCCCCCCCCCCCCCAATCCACCCGCCCACCCGTGTGCCGAGTAGGCCAGGGCCGATCCCTACATCTCCCTCCCTCCCTCCCCCCCTCCTCCCTCCTTCCCTGCCTGCCTGCCCCCCTCCTACCCTCCATCCACCCTCCCTGCCCCCGCCCACCACCTGCCCTCGAGACGAACCTTGATTTCAGGGGGCGCCACGTCGTGGGCTGTCTCATTGCGATGATTGGTTATGGTGTGGTCAACGATGTTGAGCAAGAAGAAGGTCACCACTTCGGCGTGACCCCAGCGCGCGGCCATGTGCAAAGGCGTGTCTCCTGGCGGGTGTGCAGAGGGGTGTGGAGGCACGGTTCTGAGATGGCGATTGGTCGGGGATGGGGTCTACGGGCACTATCACGGGAAAGGGGGGGGGGCGGTCGCAGTCCTGCACTGCCGCCCAATGCACCACGTGTGCACCGCGCACGCACCGCGCGCTACCGGCGCCGGCAGGCGGTACGCCTCCGCGTCCGGCTCCCTGTCGGTCGTAAAGCAACGATGGTCGTCACCCTCCGGGATCTTTCTGGCGCAGATGTGCTTCAAGTTTCAACGCGGCAAGGCCGCGACACACATTGTCAGAAAGACGCCGTCAGCCACCCCTAAATAATAAATTGTCCATGACGTCCAGCACTGTGCCGTGAGGCGCCCACAGAAATAGGCCTTTAGGCGCTGTCAGAGCTTACGCTCACTCGCCTGATGATCCTCCCTTCGCCTTCTGCTTCTGGTATCCGACTCCCAGTCGGGCTAAGGGTGGGGCTTTGGTGGGAGGCGTGCGCAAACGAGTGGGCCTTCCCTCCTGCACATGCCCGTGTGTCGCCGCCGAACACCCGTGGAGCTGGCGCTGGTCGGATCCGGCGCGAGTGCCAAGTGCAACGGCGCCGCAAACCCCCTGTATTCGATGTGAGCGCGCGGCCGCCCAGTAGCTTTGCAGTGCCTCTCCATCTACTCTCCACCCACACCAACGACCTGCCGAGATGGGGAAAGTCCCCCCACAGCCCCAAAACCGAATAAAACTGCCTCAAAGAAAAAATGAAGATGCCTGGTGTCAAGGTTCAGAACCAGGTCTACCAATTCATCAGAAACCCAGGTGATCAGCAATAAGCGGAGGTTAACCTCAAAACAAGCGGCACAATTATTTATTTTGAGAGGCAATGGAAAGCAACTCGTTACGAATCGTCAAGGTTCTTTGCAGTGGTGCACTCTGTAACACACGCCATACAGGGCGGCACACACCGGTGGCGTTTTGGATCGTGGGGTTCGCGCCCTTGCTGTGCAACAAGTAGGAGCACATGCGGAGGCCCCCGGCGGCCGCCGCCCCGTGCAGCGCCGTGTTGCCCGTCTCCGTCACGACGTCGACTCCCTCGTGCAGCAGCCGGCGGTCAACCCCCGCCAGATCGCCGGCGGAGGCCGCGGCGTAGAGCGTCGTCGGCATTTTTGGCGGCGAGGCGGTCGGGCACCGCGGCTTTAAAGGCGGTGTCGGGCGGCCATGGTGCGTGAGACCTTCAGCGCCAGTCCTCGGCACTCCCCATCGCTACAAAAACAGGGGGACGCAGGATGAGACCGTACGGTGCTCCCCTGGCGAGACCTTTCACAGGGCAATATTCCAATGGACCCAAAAAGCGATATCCACACCCTCCCGGCCCCGTGGGGATGACAAAGGGGGTTGCTTGGACCCCCAAATGGCAGCCAACAAACTCCTTCCTGTGCAACACTAACACCTGACTTGGCTGGGGAAATATCACCGGTCAATGGGCTGCGTTACGTCTCCAGGTCTGCGGCAGCCTCCAGGTTAAGCTCCGAGCCGCTAATAATAATGGGCCATGGAGGCCCAAGTCGCGAATGTGCAGAGTGGGTCAAATTAGGAGGGCAGCGGCCCATTGGGGTTCGGCATGCTTATGCAAAGGAATAAGGGGATTGCCCCCTGACCGGCTAACTCCCGTCGATGCAGGGGACTCGCGTTAAAGAGGGTCCTTTGGAGCCCAGGCCGCTGTTGCGCAACAGCGGGTCGCTGTGGAGTGTGGTCGCCTGCCCTGGATGCAACAGAACAAGAACGCTGCCGGGCTCCTGTTGCGCCTGCACCTCACAAGAGCACTGGCTGACCAGTAACCACTGTTGGTCACCCCGCAACTGGCCCCCAACTGCTCCCCGACTGCCATTAGCTGAGTTAATTGCAATCCTGAGGGGGCGTTTCTGCACAGCGCCCGATAGGAAGCTAGCATTACCTTGACCACCCTGAAAACCACCCACCGCCAGGGAAGCATAAGGGAACCATACGTCCACAGGGCAAAAAGAGCGTGCAGCGGGGGGGGGGGGGGGGGATGCAACCGAACCATTAGCAGAGGGGGCGACCACGGCACGATATCGCCACGACGGAGGCGCGAGAGGAGGGCGTGGACGACAGGGGTGGATCTGTGTCCGTCGCGCGCGCCCGGTGCGAGCCGCAGCCGCGGCCTCTGGTCCGACTCTTGTGGTTGCGTCTGTGCAGTCTCCAGGGGGTCGAGGCTGCCACAATTCTTGCCTGGTGGTGGCGGGGGGCACAGAGCGAGTCCATGCAAGACGTCTGTCCTGCACCTGCAGCGCAACCCACCGCTGTATGGGGGGGTAGTGCGCTAACTGCATACACAGGCCACTCTGTACACACGTGATGGCGTACACACAACACTCTGTCCACACCCGTCGTCGACAGCGTGACCACAGCAAAAGCGAGTTTCAGACCAGAGTGGACCTTTATGCTACGCTGTCCGCGTCGTCAGGCGGACTTTGAGACAAGGCAAAGTACACAGGGCAAAGCCACGTGCCACAATGAGGTTTATAGCAATCTCGTCAGTGTCTGAGCCTCTCTCCTCTCAGCCAATGAGAATTCAGTCTGAAGACTGATTCCAATAGATTTTGTGGGGTAGTCTGGCCAAGAATGGTCCACACTAGAAGACAGGCTGCAATGTAAGATGCCGATGTGTCTTGGGGGTCGTAAACGTGTACTTGTTCGCACCACTCACAAACACACGATTCGTGCAAACAATTTGCGAGAAAGAGTGTGTGCAGTGTCGCCATCATGCACTTCGTGCACTTGGGGCTCAGAGCCTCGATGCATCTCCGCACATCCAGTGGCAGGCAAGAGAACTGGGTGAAGCCTACGGGGGTGGCAGGCGAGTATATGAAGCTGAAAGGGATGGTAGGCAGGAGAGCTAGGGGGGAGAGTGATGCCCTCCGAGAGAGAGAGAGAGAGAGAGAGAGAGAGAGAGAGAGAGAGAGAGAGAGAGAGGGAGAGAGAGAGAGAGAGAGAGAGAGAGAGAGAGGGAGAGAGAGAGAGAGAGAGAGAGAGAGAGAGAGAGAGAGAGAGAGAGAGGAGGGAGAGAGAGAGAGAGAGAGAGAGAGAGAGAGAGAGAGAGAGAGAGAGAGAGAGAGAGAGAGAGAGAGAGAGAGAGAGAGAGAGAGAGAGAGAGGGGGAGAGAGAGAGAGAGAGAGAGAGAGAGAGAGAGAGAGAGAGAGAGAGAGAGAGAGGGAGGGAGAGAGAGAGAGAGAGACTCTTTCCCCCACCCTTGCCTGTGGCCGCCATAAGGTATCCTACCTGCCAGCGCCCGCGCGACCCAGCTCTCTGGCCTGCTGCCCCTTTTCGGCTGTCCTACCTGCTGAAGGAATGGCGCAGGAGCTGAGTGACAAAGGGGCTGGCGCTCATCTGAGGGTCTTTTTTTCGCCGGAATTGGGAAAGCAGACCCAAGAAACCCCCTCGCCTTTTGATGTTTCGTCGTTTTTGTCCAAAACTTGGTCAACACGCTACGCGCCAAGGACTTATCTACATATATATGCCCATCTGTTGCACTCGGTATTAACAGAAAATGCTGGGCACACTGCTCGGTCCATTTCACCACCATTTTTCTCATCAGCAACCTGCGCTGTCTTCAACGGAATCATGCCAGCCCCACTGACTTCAGGCCAGCAAACCTGTCCTGGCTCAGAATCGAAACCCCCCAAAAAAGCCATGCGGGGCCGGCGCCCCAGACGCCAGTGGACCCTTGCACCGGCACGTCTGTGCCTGCGCGATGCCAGTGCGTGCTTTGCACGACCATAAGCCCGTGCCGCTGTGCACCCCGCACTGGCACGTGTGCGCTGCCTCATTCCATGGGATTGCGAGTGGAACATGCATCCTGTGACTGCTGTGGCACCTTCCGCCTGTTTTCCTTGCCTGCACGTAGCTGATGGACGGCACCCGCGTATCCCATTGGAGGTCTCTGTCGGGCCGGGGCTAGACAGTGGTAGGGGCACCAAGCACCCCGCAGGCGTGTTTGGAAGGTACGCCTGCGAGGGCCAGGGGTTCGCAGGCGCAAAGAGCGGCTTCCCCGGCGAGGCGCCCACGGGGAAGCAAGCAAAAAGGGCCCTCCTGTCTCGGCGTGATGGTCACACGGTTTTGACGGTGCTGCTCCCAGTCGTCGGTGGCAGATGGTCCGAAGGGGGGGGTCCCAGGGAGCAGAGGGAGGGGGGGCTGGGGCAAGGAGGTTGGATGGGGAGGGGTCACCTAGGGGGAGGGGAAGGGAGGGGTAGGTTTGCACCAGCAAACGGGCACCTGTTTTCATCCCTCAACAGTTGGTTGGGTGAACGGGCAGCTGGGCAGGAGATGTTAATGTCTAGATCAAGAGTTAATCCAAAACCTGTCGTAAAGCACCTTGGCGCAGTTCCCCTTATCCATAGAATTAGCTCTGCCACTGGCGCATCAAGCCCTTTTGGCCACCCCTTTTAGCTTCATGCAGGTACATGAATGTGCGACACCTGCAACCAGTTGCAAGCTGCATGTGTGCAACCTGACTTGATGGGGGTGCTTTGCAATGCAAGGAGGCCTTTGGGGGGGGGGGGGGCATTCCACCCCAACAAGCTGCAGTCCCCCCCACCTCTTGCTCTGGTTGACAGCCCGCTTTGTTCTCAGTGTGGGAGTGCATGCAGCCTTCCCCACAGTGAGCGACGCACAAAAAGTGCACCACAGTCACGTGCCTTCGAGTAAACTGCTTCGCACCCGAAACTTGAAGTGGACGGCTTTGAGGCAGCAAATTCAGTTTTCTGGACATTTGTCTGCCGGCCGGATGGGTCTAAACTTTGTTCAAAATGTGCCTGTGGTTTCCCGGCCTCCCCGTAAGCCCTTGCGGATGATCCTGCCCTCCCTGAATTCCACCACATGGCGGCACAGTGGATGAAAATGTTGGAACTAGACATCACTTCAAGAATTGCTACTTTTGCCACGACCAACACATCCCAAGGGGCACGCTTTCACAGAGAAATCTTGTAAAGACCCCCAAAAGTAGGGACCGTGGGAATGGGAAGAACACACTATGTCTCTTTTGCGGCTGCCCTTCCCCACACTACAAGTGCCCAAATAATGGCGATGTGGAAATGGACAGCGCTGTTGGAATGCGCCATTTGATAGCATCCCAGAAACAAAACCCCCGATGTGCAGTTACCATACTGTCGCCCACATCTGTTACCCTCATGGTTTTTTCTGAAGATGGAGAGCCATACATCCTATCATGCAAGCAACATGTGATGGACATGCATGCATCACAGGCATCTTTGTGGTAGGCCAGCGTCGACAAAATTTGTCTTCCGGAGCCTTCGTTGCCAATGGAAATAATGGTCCCTGTCAATTGAGCTCTTTTTCCAGACCCCCCCCACTGTATTCAACCCCCCCCCCCCCAGCCGCCGCCACCAACTGAGCCACCAAGCCACCGACCCAGCCCCAGCCACCAACCCAGCCACCAACCCAGCTATTAGCACAGACACCAACTAGCCACCAACCCAACCAGGATCCCAGCCCCCCAGCACAGCCCCCATCGCAGCCACCACCCAGCCACCAACGCAGCCACCAACTCAGCCACCAACACAGCCACCAACACAGCCACCAACCCAGCCACCTGCCCAGCCACCTGCCCAGCCACCAGCCACGAGCCCAACCACCAGCCCAACATCTATTTCAGCTACCAACCCAGCCACCAACCCAGCCCCAGCCACCAAATAGCCCCCAACCCAGCCAGTAACCCAGCCATCAGCCCAGCCACCAGTTCAGCCACGATCCCAGCCACCAATGGTTCTTGGCCCTACGGCTAGCCTACGAGCCACCTGACACACCCGGTGGTCGGACAACCCTAATATCTTCCGAAACGCAACGCGGGGTACCAGATCAGCACGCAAGCACATTCATCCCCAAAGAAGCCAGTGTCTTCAAATTTTACCACAGGTGTACCCTTCATCGTACATTCCAAGCCATATCATTGTTGCAACAGACCGTCTAGCCAAGGAGTCACTCTCAACCTCCTCTCAAACCCACATTCCCACTTCCAACCTCCAAATACGAGAGCACACATGCATGGTCCATTGTCAACGGGAGTTGTTTACTTAGTCGGAGATTTTTGGCAAGAATCCATCCACACACCAATCTACATGCAGATGCCGGAATGCATATGTTGAAACATGCATACAAGGACTCGTGCAAGATCAACACCGTGTCATCCCGAAAAGGGTTCACAGCCCGCAATAGACGATCTAAAATTCAGAGAAATCTCTCATTTGGTTGTTCTTCCATGCCTTTGGTAAAGAGGTGTTTTTCGGAAGGCCTCCAAGAAACCAGGAAAAGCCAAGGCGGCATGGGAGTTGGAGCGACAAAATGGGGGATTTGCCACGTTGTGGCACAATCAAGCAGGGATCGCGAGGCCCTCCTATGCATGCCGTGTATTGTCGATGGGGGTTTGAATGGGATCGACTGTAGCACAACTCTATCCACCGTACTCAACCACTCGTCGCATAAGGATTTTGGAGTTTATAAAAATGGTGAAAACAAAGGGCTTTTCCTTTCTTCGGGCCCATGTACCAACCGCAAGTGTGTCACAATAAGGCACTCGGCAAATTGTTACAGCATGTTGTAATTGTATTGCTTTTTTACGACATCCCCCGAAATGTGCCACCATAGGGCGGATCCGCGGGGACGGCGCCCATTCCGGTTCCTCAGGCCGTGGCTGCTCCCGAGGAGCCGCCTTTGGGCGAGCACCCACCGGGGCTGCAGCAGCAACCACCGGAGCAGGCGAAGACCCCCCAAGGAACGCGGACCACAAAAACGTACCCCGCTATCATTGATGGTCACGTGCGAGGATCCTTTGGGGTCCCTCTTGACATGCTTCGTTGCCAAATCGCCGAGGTCACCCCGGAGGCTACTACGTGTCGGCGAAGTTCTACGTTTCATCCAAGCTACTAAGGAGGGGAGGCTAAGAACCGGTCCGAGGCGTCATTTCAAACCCCTCGCCCACAGCGGCAAAGACGCCACAATGAGTGGCATAGCGAGGCCCCCCATCCATTGACACCCGAAAAAGTCGAGTGGACTCAAAAAGTTGTGATCGTTGCAAGCATGGCCTACGACGCAAAAAAGTACGAGCGAAGTCCCAAAATTCTAAAGCGACGAACATGATTTCTTTGCAACTTGAACTAAAAACTCAAAAGGGGGACGTGAAAAACCAAAACATGCAACACATGGCCGAAGGAACCCGGTTGGATCCTCCAGTGTGCTTGGACATGGGCAAGGGCGAGGGAACCGGGGGCCAATCATGTGAACACCGCCACAACTCGACTCCCGCGGTGTCCGATTGTCCCTCGAGCGCTGCTAACCGCAAGTGCCACGCTATAAATCAAGTTGCCAATCACGGCACCACGCCCACGAATCTGAAAAGGTGACCAGGAGCCCATCGCGTGAACACCGTTATGTTACTTCTTCATCTTCAATTTGTGGTGTGAAACGAGGCAAGGGTTTGGGCCGTAGCAAACCCAAGCCTATGAATCCTTCTTCTCGGCGGCCGCTTGATCCTTCCTCGCACAAAGCAATTCGTACATGAGCCTAAGGAAGGGCGGAGCTAGGCAACATTTGCTCACTCCGATGACAACACGCCGTTTGCACACCAATACACGTACACACCAGTTGGCAGATGCGGCCAATCCCAAAAGCAAGAAGCCGAAAACGAGAGTGTGGATTCCGCCAACGTCCGCAATGTACATAATCAATATCAAAAATGCGATAATAACGAAGATGATGTTCAAGAAAGCCCACATGCCGTGATTTATGCCGGACCCAGGTTCCAACAATTTCATGAAAAACCTCGCTGCCGCAGGATATTCCTCCTAGAAACGTGAACAAGGCACCTCCGAGAAGAGTCCGGGGCCAAAACATGGCACGCGCAAGAGGGATACAAGTGGCATTAGACACATACTTCAGGTTTTCCATTGCTCGTGTTGTCGGAATCTGCCATCACAAAATCTAAGGATAAGTGAGCACAAACATGGAGTGGTTGGGCGCCATGTTTCTCCCCACGAATGGCGGGGGAGGGGGGTCTTGAGGTCGAAATTCTCAAGCGTAGTTTGTGCGATGGCAAAGGTCTTGAGAAAAATTGCACTCCTCCGCTAGGAATAGGATATCTGGTGCAGGTGCCTTGACCCAATGGGACATTCGATCACCTCTGGTGAGTGCGCATACGGCACAATCCCCCTGCAACCTCACAAGGGTTGTGGGGGGCAGGTTTGGACCTAAGGGAATCGCAAAGTTCGTAGGTCATGAAAGTTTGTTTTTTGTTGCAAAACGTTGCTCGACTCTGGGAGGTTCACCACCCCGCCCACGCCTTGGCCCAAAACGGCCTTGGTTTTGTGCAACGGCTGTTGGGGGGAGACCCACGAAGAACATTGCAGTTTGTTGTTGAAACTGTACCTGAGGCTGTAAAAAGGCAACAACGACAACACGCGGAGCAAGGCAAAGAAAATTCTCAAATGGCCATGACCTGTTGGAGTGTGATCGTATCGTGCAAACACATCGTGACAAACACATAACGAGCACCACTCCTCCGGTGGATTGTCTACACATAGGATTTACCACGGTGTCTAACTGTCCCCGGACCAGGCTGTCGGTTTCATTTCCTTGTCGAACTAAAGCTCAGCGATCATGCTATGGCTAACTCGTGACTTCACTCGGGAGCGAAATGTGCCACCTAGTGGGTCATGTGTCACGCCCAAAAGACAGTATATTATAGTATACGAGACTGCAACAAACGTTCAGGGGTCCTCATCAGAAGACGTGTCGTACATCTCGGCTAGTTCCCTCCTGAGAAGCCATTGCTGTGACTCTGGTGTATGCATGTCGAGGATGCCTTCTTGCCACATCTCCCTGGGGGGGGGGGCTACATTCTTATAGTAAAAATGGACATCATAGCGGTATTTTCGATAGCTCCATTGGTCCACTGGTGACATGGCGGCGACCAATCGCGCCTCGTGTGGACCCAGGATTAGGGCTTTGTAGGGCTCAATCTCGCGGGACCACCACTGTTGAACATCTGCAACCTGTTGTGGGCTGGCATGTGGTCCCCTGGGTACTGTAGGCACCTCGACATCGGAGTCTGTAGAAGAAGTTGCGTGACTATGTACAGAGCTGGGGGAATTTGTAGTTTCAGGATCAGTCACGGACAAGTTGCACGGGGGGGTGGTAGGGCGTGGGGCCGTGACAGGCTGTGGGGTCTGCTCCTGTCTGAGCCTGTTTCGCAGTTTTTTCATTGGAGGGGGGGACAGGGGCGCCTGGGTCTGACGGTCTGGACTTCTCGGTGATGGGGGCCGTGTGCGTTTTCGATGGGCGCATTGGCGTGGGTTCGATTGTGTGGTGTGTCGTGCGGTGGGTGGTGGGCTGGATATTGTGACATTTGTGCGGGGCTGTCGTTGACGTACAGACCCTCTACGTTGCCTCCGTTGCGGTGTCATATCATACAGGAAGATGGGTGCTTGACGACTTCTGGTGATGCGACCTGTGGATTGCTGAGGTGGTGTGGGCAACGATATTGTTTTCTGGCGTTTTTTGGGTGGCTCTGGTGTGGGCAGCACCTGCAGGACAACCTGCTGTGTGCGATCCGTGTATGGCAAAGGAAATGTTTTAATTGGAATGAGATGGTGCCCAGCGGACGTGCGCTGGAAAGCCTGCAGACTGGGCGTCTCGGTCCTGAGATCGAGTGTAGGGAGGGTAGAGGTGGGGTGCAGCCATGCGTACCCAGGGGGTACGGGGCACTCCCAAGTCCAGTTATCCCTGACCATAGACCAGTGCAGCGGTGGCTGGCCTACCTATGGTGGCTGTTGTTTTTCGAAAGCTGTGCGGAGGACTCCTTCCCACCAGGACTTAGGGTAGTTCTTGGACGAAAATTCCCAGTAGGCCTGCCGGAAATTATTTACCCGATGCGCCACTGTCGTGGCGAGCTCCAGAGACTTTTGTGCTACAGCGCTGGCGATCCCGTGCACGGTCTGCGACGCATGCGGCTCATGTACAGATGGGTATCGCAGCGTAGGTGGGCAATCAGTCAGGTGGGAGAGGAGCACTTTATTTTTCATACCCCACTCAATGTGCTCATCGTGGCAATCTATCTGAACTTCAAGGAAACACAGGCTTCTGCCAGCCTGTTCTACAGACAGATCTAGTCGGTACAGTTCGCTCAGTACACACTTGATCTTGGCCATCCAGATTGGAATTTCGTGGAGAGGGCAAATGCAAAAAATATTATCACGAAATCGGCCAAGTTTTACGTGCGTGGGCAGGAACTGTCCCCATGGGACCAGGCTTTCAATAGACACCAGATAGGCGTCTGCATTCTGTGCTGACATGGCTCCCCCTATCGCGACACCTGAGAACTGCTCCCATAATTCATGTCCTAATTGAAAAAAGGAGTTCAGAAAAAGATCGACCTTCATAAGGTCGTGTACCTCAGATATGCTGAAGGTGTCATAATACCTCTGGTCTTTCATACCGAGACAGTCCATGTCTCGGGCGTTGCCCTTGGCCAGTGATACAAACCGGGCTGATTCACCTCGTCGGAGGGGATTTAGGGCATCATATCGGTCGCTCAGCGACTGCCATGCGGACGGTACCTGGTCGCGAATGATGCTTGGAAACATGCGATCTATGTCCAGCTCAAACCCACCGACTGGGATTCCTAGACGCTTGTACTCTTCCCTGGCAGGGCGCAGGAAGCCCTGCACCAGGTGTGCCTGGTCCAGGATTTCTAGGCTAACGAAGGTGTGGGTGTATACTCGGAGGAGGAGCGAGAGACACCTGCCGCCCTTGCGGAGCAAGGTGCCCAGGGGATGGCTTGCTTGGGTAAAAATTTCCCTGAGCTTCGCCAGCTCTAATCGTAGGCGCTGCGAGGTCGTGAGGCTCTTATTTTTCAGGGAGAGGATGACCCCGGGTACCGTCCATTTTTTCTTCTTCGACGGGGTCGCGTCAGGGGGCGGCCCTGTGTTCGGCTGAAAAGGGGAGAGGGTAATAGCACGGGACGCTTCGGCTGTTGCGTGTGCAAAGACGGACTGTCTGAAGGATTCCCAATCCTCCTTATCATCTGTCGAAGGGGGGGGGGTCCCCTGGTAGGTAGAGAAGCGATAACCTTTCAGCGGTGGGGACATCTGCGACAGACGGGTGCGCATATGCGCAAATGCAACGTGTTTCCGGAGCACGGGAACACATAATACCAACGTGTAGAAATACACGAGGTATGTGGCATACAAATGGGTAGGAGAGGGGAAGGTGTGAAACAGGCGGTAGTTACCGGCGTTCAGGCTCTTTACTACTAGCTGACAGAAAAAAGTGTAGCAGACTAGTGCAAAGCAGTGCGTATTTTTGTCGAGGCGCACAGGCACCCACTCGGGGTGTTCTTTATGAAAGGACTTGATATGGTTCTGGGGGGGCAGGGTACGCTGGAGGTTGGCATGCCCGTGCATCATGGCCGAGGTAATATCGTGCACACGGGCGGCCAGTCGTCGAAAGGGGAAAATCCGGATTTTCGGTAGCTTCTCTCGGATAGCGTTCAGTGATGACGACAACTCCTGGTGCAGCTTCCAGCGAGAGGGTATGGTCGTGTAGTTGTTTTGCGCACTGAGCACGACCTGATAGCGGGGGCCGAACTGAGAAACCAGTGTGTCCTTCTTGAACAAGCAGGCACCCTCACAGTGTGTAGCCTGCAGGTCTTTCACACATCCACATCGCTCAGCGTCCTGTGCAGCCTGCAGGTAGTGCTGTGAGCTGTGAACGAGTCGGTCTTTGCAAAAAACACGTAGCATCTTGGGTGGGATGGTGAGGGGTATACCCAGCACTGCAGCCAGGTAGGCCCCAAGGGCCCTAGGGTACGGGGTGTCGCGGAAGAACTCAGCACAGGCCTTGCGTAGCTGGAGTCTTTCAGTCTTTGTAACAAACGGCACATGCAGAGTTACGGATCTAGGGAGTGCAAAGTGCGCGTGTGCCTTCCAATATGCCAGGAGTCGGGTTTGTAATGGGGAAAATTTGACAGGCGGTAGTGCACGTTTCGCCTCAACCAGGATGCGGAGTGCATCCAACGGGTGTAGTGTGATCCGTCCCGCAGTTAGGTACTGTTGCCAGCGGTCATGATCAGTCAGTGCAGATTCGGTCAGCTGCTTGTGCAAGCCAGATCGCACGAGCCAACGCATGTAAGGCTTGCGCCGTGATTTACGGTCGTTGAGGTTGTTAGGGAACTCTGCAATCAGTTGCTGCTCCCCTCGTGTAGCTTGTGCGCGGGGGGTTGGACGGATAAGCACCACGACCCAGTTGTGTGTCCCAGTGGTATGCATGGTATGTAGGTATGTGGGACCCTTGACTCCTTTGGAGCCATACAGTTTGTGCCACGCGCGTGCATCTGCAACCTCCTGGAGGAATCGGTTCCCCACTGATGTTTCGCCTTGCATGGCGCCAGTCTGGCCGAAATAAATTCTGCCGTCCGCCACGCTGTAGGCACCGTACAACCAGGTGCCAACGGCAGTGAGTTGATTGTGTGTTGGCATGTGTAGTATGTCATACAGTCGACGCAGGTGCGCACATGGGGCCAGGTGTAGGACCTGATTCACTCGGAGGCAGGACTCCAGGACTGTCTGCCGCCAATTTCGTGTGCGGAGCGCCTGCTCTCGCACAGAGCACTCTCTCTTCCAGACTGTCCAGAACACCATTTTCCCGCACTGTG
Organism: Eutreptiella sp. 'Long Island Sound 2002'; assembly: GCA_964036045.1. Lineage (NCBI taxonomy): Eukaryota > Euglenozoa > Euglenophyceae > Eutreptiales > Eutreptiaceae > Eutreptiella > Eutreptiella sp. 'Long Island Sound 2002'. The sequence continues at coordinate 141,115,941 of OZ038383.1, read as the reverse complement.
GCAAGTGCTGCACCTCGAGGCGGGAGGCCACATCGTGCGGCAGTGTGGAGCATGCAGTGTGTGCTGGTGTAGGCCACAGTGTAAGGCCCCATCGTTTCAGATAAGGCCCAATGCGTGCAACCACAGTGGCGTGTGCCACAGGCCACAGGTCCGCAGCCGATTGGTTTTGGATACACAGCATGTCCCACCGTGTGTTCTGCTTGGTTACCCCACGTGAAATGGTGTATGAGCAGTGCTGTGCGGACAGTGTGGTGACAGGCACATACATGCCATGGGTGTTGATGACCAACACCACTAGGCGGCAGGGATGGGTGGAGTTGAGCAAGGCAGCAAGGTGCACAAGTTGCTGCTGTTCCCAGGTTGAGTGCCCAGGGGGGGAGGGAGTATCATCAAGCAGCCACATCGCACTGAGGCGGCGAACATCTGTCGCAAGCGTGGCTATGTCGTGGTGTGCACCCAGCTGCAAATAGTGATGGTAGGGTGACACGTGGTGTCTCACAGGTATTGCAGCCGTGGGCTGCCAGTTAACCATGGTGTCAATGCCCCACACTTTAGCTGCTTGCGCCAGCAGTCTCATGCGCAGTTTGTATGGTACGGCTCTGGGTGGCCTACTGTGGTGGCCGTGGGTGAGCCGGTCGACACGACAGCGGGTCGGGGCCTGGGCAACAAACTGTGTGATCGTGTGTTCGCACACCGAGAATGTGCTCTGAGGCTGTGAGTGTGTGTCTGTGACGCGCGCGCAGGTGAGCTTCACATTTAGATAATAACGCTGGGCATCAAGCCAATGTGCTGCCCATTGCAGGAAATGTAGCACGTGCATAGGTGAGGTGGTATCCCAGCGTCGTACGCCTTTGGCCGAGGTAAAGTAGCACCACAGGTCTTTGAGGGCTGCAAACTTTTCCACGGCATATGCCAGCGCCTTAACAGGACGGGGTGAGGACTCACAGTCAGCAAGCAATTGGAAACATGGTAGTGTGTGCTCCTTGCCGTCGTGTGCAAGAGCCTCACGTTGCTGCAGTAGGTCCATGAGTCGCATGTTGAGGGCAGACTTCAGGCGAATCACTCCTACAAAACTGTGCACCGCGTCTGCTTGTGCAAAATTGCGCTGTGCGCGCAGATCAGCAATGAGCGAACTCAGCTGTTGATGAGCATCTGGTAATTCCAGCATAGAGTTCCAGGAGTCACACGTATAACGGCATGAGGGTATCCGCCAGTTGCATGCAAGAACATAAACCTTTCGGTACTGTTCATCTGGTGCAGCAAAGGGATGGGGGTCAAGCATAGCACAACCGCACGTCCAGTGGAGGATGTCACGATGGCCAACATGTAGTTCTGGTGTGTCGTCCTGGGTCTCCACGCATTGAGCAGGGTCGGGTTCCTACTGCGCCGCCACGTTGCGGGCAGTGTCCTCGGACATGGCGCACTGGAACGGCGCTTCAATAGTCCAATCCGTAAGTGGGATTCCTTCTGCTGACCAAGCAAGTCCGCGGAAGGTCCCGTCGGCCACGGCTGTGACCATCGTTTTGAGTGGTTGCCATTTTTCAAAAGTAGAACGTCGTGTCACAGTCCACACATAGCTCTGCGGTACGACATCGGGACAGGGAGCGTCTTTAGGTCGCTGTGCAGCCAGCACAGGTTTTTTCATCGCCTCAGCCAATTGGCTTCCGAAGCCGTCAATTTTGGAGTTTAGGCCAGAAATATCGTTGCGAATACCAGCAATTTCGCCATCAATGCGGTTGAACTCGGTGCGTACCGAATCGTCCATCGATGGTGCCATAGGTACGTCACCCTCGAGAGGTGGTGGAGAGATCGGGGTCGTGGGCTGCGTGTTTTGTTGTGCCGCCGCTGCCGGCGCGGCACCAAACACAATACCGGGTGTGGTAGGCTGAGAAAAGTCTAACGGGCCCGTGGTAGAGGTAGCATTGGTGAATTGTTTGGTTTGGATCGGCTTACCAGCATCCACTGCATTTTTCAATTGGTCCTGAATGGCTTGTCGTGTCGTAGGACATGAGCACGCCACGATAATCCTCGTATCCACGGGGTAGGCTATCCGTACTTCTGGTAGAGCAGCTTGCAATTTTTTCACGTCATCATGGGTCGTGTCGCGCGGGAAGATGACTTCAACGCCGCTAGGGACGGTCGCCTTGATGACCGATTCTTTAAATTGGGGCAATGCACGAATGAGCACGTCGGTAACTTGTTCTACCGTGGTTGAACTTCTATGGGAATGGGAAGGTTGTCCCTTGAACTTGCATTCGTCCGGATGATGCGCGACTTCCTTTTTGTGGTACGGACAATAGTATTTTGGACGGCCGTCGGGCCATGTACCGGTTGCCTTAGTGGACGAAGAAGAATCATTCGGTGTTTTTGTAGGACAATTCCGAGCCATATGGCCTTCTTGGCCGCAAGCAAAGCATGTGATCGTCATCGTAGGGAGTGGTAGTAGTCGATAGAGCAAGGTATTCGGTGGAGTGCAAGATGTGTTCTTGTATGTGATGGGTGCGGCGGATTTATCTCAACTCGTAAACGCCGTGAACGGTACGGCTAAAATTGAGCTTCGGTACAACGACAACACGCGGAGCAAGGCAAAGAAAATTCTCAAATGGCCATGACCTGTTGGAGTGTGATCGTATCGTGCAAACACATCGTGACAAACACATAACGAGCACCACTCCTCCGGTGGATTGTCTACACATAGGATTTACCACGGTGTCTAACTGTCCCCGGACCAGGCTGTCGGTTTCATTTCCTTGTCGAACTAAAGCTCAGCGATCATGCTATGGCTAACTCGTGACTTCACTCGGGAGCGAAATGTGCCACCTAGTGGGTCATGTGTCACGCCCAAAAGACAGTATATTATAGTATACGAGACTGCAACAAACGTTCAGGGGTCCTCATCAGAAGACGTGTCGTACATCTCGGCTAGTTCCCTCCTGAGAAGCCATTGCTGTGACTCTGGTGTATGCATGTCGAGGATGCCTTCTTGCCACATCTCCCTGGGGGGGGGGGCTACATTCTTATAGTAAAAATGGACATCATAGCGGTATTTTCGATAACAACAACATAAACACACATACGATAGCACCAAAACCACATGAAAGATTCCAAAGGATGAACACAGAGTCAAGCACATGTACCAGGCCACCTTTTGCCTCTTGGTGGGCCGCCGGACCATAGAAGAATGGTCCTCAAGCGCCAAACCTGAGTGTCCTCCACATCTCATGGTCTATCCAATAGAATACCAAGAACATCTTCATGAGAGGTGGCGCAACTCCATGATGCCAAATAGCTTGGCAAAGAATGTCTTAGGACACCAACTTGTGGAAGGACAAGCTACCCTGATCTGGTGTCCAAAAGCTTCGACTGCTTGGCACACGAATGCACCAACACCTACATGTTGAGCGGAATGTACAATCGGGGCTCACGCTCCAATTCCAATTTGCACATATGAAAATAAGGAAATAAATCATACCTAATGTCTAGGAATGATGTGGATTTCTTGGCCAAGTGGATGGCCTCATCAACACCATCCCAAAACCTTGAATGTCTCAAAAGAGGCACAAGTTCACAACAGCACTCAACAATGGTATGCCCCTCAATAGGGCAGTCCACATGAGAAGCAAGGGGAGGAAGAGCATCGTACAAATTATCTACATGCCGCAACAATCGGCGGTCCTGGACCATGTCCCTTGAAATGCCAACACGATCCAGGCCCTCTCTCTGAAAAGCAGCATAAAACATCCTCCAGGTTCCAACCAATAGCTACACAACAGCCCTCCACAACACGAAGCACACTGATTGCCCAATTTGTTAAAAAACACAACCCAAGTCAACATGCCTGAGTGGTGGGTCCCACGGACGGACCACAACAGTGAAATAAAGCGAAGCAACAGCCATCGGGCCTGAAATGGTTTAATTTCAGCCTGATAATTAGATTATTCATGATTTCGATTCTAAAATCTTAAGGGAAAACCCCGCGACTTAGATTACCCCGCCTGTTGGACTGGCGCGCGCCGATGCGCGCCGAAATCTGACTGCGCGCCAGTCCCCCCAAACGGAAAAAAGGGGATACGGCGGGACTGGAGCCGCCACAGTGCTCCCTCCCACGAATAATATACCCGGCTCTACGCATTGGGCCATTGGTTCGCCTGCACATCACCCGAAAATATTATTTATGGATTTGGTCCCTCCGACGAAACTTTTTAAAAAAAACCAAGCCACCGGCCGAAGCCGGCGGCTGCTGGCTTTTCCCAGCCATGCGCCGAGAGGTTGTCGACGGCCCCTGGGCCCCTCGGGCACCTCGGTTGAGTTACAAACTTGACCACTTTCGGTCACATTGTGCACAATCATTGGCCCATTTCCATCATTGAGCCTGATGGTGAAGGGAGGGGCCAAAGAGGTGCTTGGGCCAAAACTTTGCCCCAAAGGTGAGTTTTCCTTGGAACTTTTTTGAGTTCGGAAGACTTTCTTAACACAAAAAGAACACACCCTATGCGTCACGGCCCTAGGGATGGTCAGACCTTAGCCTAAGGGTGGAGGGGTAGAAAAGTGACCCTCTTTTGAATGGCTACTTCTTGGTGGCAACAAGTGTTTGGCAACACAAAGTAAGGATAGTGTGCACCTTTGGAAAGCTTGTTTTCCATATTGACGCCCCTTTCCATAACAAGGAAAGGTATCAAACAAAAATGGTGACCAAGTAAGGTTGGCACTCGTTTGTAGTCGTTGGTGTAGCTCGGAGTGGCCACTTTTTGAGGTGGTTTGTTGTTCCCAAAGTGTGCCACTCCAAGACCTCCAAGGACTTTTGTGTGGGCCTTAGTGTGAGCCTTCCTTGGTCACCGGTGCCTTTTGGTGCTACAAAGACCTCTTGAACACAAAAAGAACACCCCATATCACACCTTACCACAAGAGTACATCTTACCACAAGAGTGGGGGGGTAGAAAAGTGGCACCCTAGAGTACCAACTCTAGCTATATCCTACAATAAAAAGTGTTTGGGTGCATAAGGAAAGGATAGCTTGGAGCTTGAAGCCCCGTGAGCTATTATGCAGAGATATTGAAGTGCAATGGTAACCAATATAGGTTGACACTAACTTGTTAGGTTGACACTAACTTGTACTCTATGAGGGGTCGTGGAGTGACACCCCTAGAGGTGGTTTGTAACACCCCAACACCGCCGCATAGTGTGCCACCCAAGCACTAAAGCACCACAAGTGCTGTGAGACCACTCCACAACCCACAACGTATGTCAACAAATAATGTGTATTCTCTCTGCTTCTAGTGGTTTTGCAACAAAAGTTGGAGCAAAAGTTGGTCACTACAACATTGTACCACACCAATTTGCCACCCTTGATGATAGGCAACCAACAAATGCTATAATTACAACACATCCCCAAGCCAGCCTTGTGTTGTAAACGTCAAAAGCACTTAGAAACGTGTTGAATGACCATGACTTACCTTGTGCAGGCAGATGCAAGCCACATTTTGGTGGCAAAAGCAAACAATCTTCACAATTGCACATCTCCCTCCCAACCAACATGTGCAGAATTGGTCCAAACACCCCAACGGCCGAACCACGAACTTGTGACCTATGGAAAGGGACCCTAACCGCGAGTTAAACCCATAAAACGTACATCACCCTGTGGCCAAACACCCAAAAACGAACTTCTAAACTCGAAACATGGGACATGTCGAGATCCAACCCATCATGTCTCAAGGACATGGCATGCTCAGAGTACATGACCAATGACCAAAGTTTCACTTTAAGGGAACAAACCCCCAACAAGTACAACACAGGACCAACCAAAAGACAACTCAAACCACGTTTTCGACGTGACTAGACAGCTGCAAGCTGTCCAATGCAAAAAACACCACTTCGAACGCAAACAGTGGCACAAAGTTATTCAAATGCGTCTACATACAACTCAGTCCAAGTTAGTGGGGTTGGGGTAAAAAGTGGTCCTCTAAGTGTCTGAAAGTTTGACCAAATTACACTGCGAAATCGACGACTCGACGACATTACAGATAGCTCACCTGGTAAACAGACACCTGAAAAAGACATTCCCAGCGTCTCAACCTTTCATCTGCCAAAAATTTCGAGAAAACCTCAAAACTCTGCGCGTCGCGGTTCAGTCCAAGTTAGCGGGGTTTTCCCTTACGGGAAAATTGTCCACTTTGGCTTCACCGACAAAATTGTGCGCTACCGCGAAGACAGTCGCACAGGGACGAGCACTATCTGTCGCACAGGGACTTGGGACGGGTGATGGCTAAAATGCATTGGTGGAGGTAACAGGGGTGGGACATGATCAGCATCAGCACCACATGAAGCGGAAACTGCTAAATATTAGTTTGACCGATACCAACAAGCGATCAATGTGATCGCCTAAGATTCCTAGATCCCGTGTCGTGTGTGTGTGTGTGTTTGTGTGTGTGTGTGTGTGTGCGTGCGTGCGTGTGTGTATGACCAAAGTCTTCCGATGACATGGGACATGGGACACGCTTACGCTCCGTCTTTCGCGTTCAACCTCCAAAATAAACTCGCCACAAAGAAAGGTGATCACAAATATGTTTCAAGCAAAACACCTGAAATGAAGCACCCTCCGTTCCGAGCACGTTCCGCACCAAAATAAAGGCGACAGATGTCTACAGATACCATTTGTGGTTTTTACCACATGATTACTGTCCAAGCAACACCATACAAGAACAAGAGCCAACCTGTACCATAGATATGCTTTTCTTTCTCTTCTTTTCTTTTCCTCCCCTCCCAACGCCCCTCTACTTGGTTTTATGCCCTTGGTGTACGGACCTAATCATTGGTCTTGTGCTCCATCTTTTTGGAGAGGCTCCTTGAGCCCAATCAAAATTGGCTTACTTTGTACTTAGTTACACACGCGCATAGGACGAAAGCACATTATATGACATGTTGGTGGAGAGACTGCATGGGCTCAGTGAACACGACATGCTTCCATGGTGGCTGTTGGGTCACACCACCCCAGGGGCTCCAGGGCTGTATGGCACGTGTTGAGTCGACAGCGTAGAATGTTTCGTTACCATGGCATTTGCACACGTATTACTTAGGCTTCGTTCCGCAGTTGGTGACCATGGAAGGGCTAACCAGAGAGCAAGTCGAGATATGTGCCCGTGGGGTAAGGCAAAATGGCCTTGCATGCAACCCCCAAAGTCATGGAGTTAGCGGTTGGGGCCTTGTCACGGTGGCTTCATGAACGGGCTCCCCAACTCTCATAGTCTATCGTCTTAAGTCCTACGCGTTGCCATTGCTTGTCCAATAAAGGCAATCATTGCGTATCGCGTGCAAATGCAAGCAACACACAACGGACAAAAATAAACACAATGTTAAAGGAGGTCGCACAATAAATTCCGAGTTGCAAAGAGCCGATGACAACCTATGGTGGTGAGCCAAAATCTTCGTCGTCAACGAAGTAATCGGCCACGGTTTGTCGGTAGGCAAGGCGATTCCATGTCGTGGTAGAGGGCAAAAGGGTTCCAAATGACTCGCAGCAAACATACAGCGTGGAGCAGCCAACATAGTTTTCATCGGTTTGGTCACATAGTTCCGCGAGGAACCAATCCAAAAAATGGCGACTCATGCGTCTTTGCCGTTGTGTACGAAAACCACAACGAGACCTCGATTCAGCCTTCTTTTCCAATTTGTAGCAAAATGCATGACATGCCGTGGGTTTGCTTCAATAGATCCTGTACCGGAACGTGCGACGGTGCGTCGAATACCAACATCATGCTAATCCGCGTGTCACCGCCTCCTATCGGGGGCAGAAACACTTGCGTTCAATGCCTCCATACTCTCCTCCGTAAAAGACATGGTTCACGCTAATGACCATGACCGGAGCTACCACTAATCGTTCCGGCTTCCCTCCTTGAAACTTGTCCGTAAATCTATGGCAATGACCACATTTTCACGGTAGATGACCTTGGTGCTTGACCGACTTATCATGACCATTCAAGCTCGCCGCCGCACTCATCCTCGGGTAGCATAAACCCTAAGGAGGGTCATTTGCGGTGTTGCACGTCGCTTTTCGTTCGCAATGTGCATGCCTTTGCACAGTACCTCTCTTGATCGCGGTCGTGATCAAGCGCGATTGGGCCATGGACATCAATACGTTGAGCAACAGCTTTAATTTCACCCTCGTATGTCCTTGCGGTTCCCGAACATCTCAACATGATACATGGAAAATTTGCCTCGGGCGTATGATTGTTTCGGGAGTGCCACGGCCAACGCCCCGCGTGGAGTACATACGGCGGTGGACATCCACAGAAGTAAAAAATGGGGCTCATTTTTACGACCGGTTGCCCTTGGTACACCGTACGAAAAGCCTATAGCAAGTGCCAAGTGCCAAGTGCCGATCGCCCCCGCCGCCTCACGAAATGTGCAACGACGCGCGCATAGTGGTTCTGTAGAGCCCGTGGGAGGGCAACGCTCAATGCTTCCGCACACGCCACCGAATTATCAACTCACCGGAGGAGGATTTTGAAGGTAAACCCGGGGTTGGGGAATTGAGCACTCCGAAGAAAGGGAAATACACGGGAGTTTTAGTCGGCGGGAGATCACCATGAGTTGGTGCGACCCAAGCGAGAGGCGCATCGAGGCGTGACGTGGAGTCCCTTTTTCACTGCTCCATCCTTTGTAGAGAACCGACTCAAGAAGACTCAGTTGGGTCTCGGTGGCGTTCCTTTCAATCGTCAGCATCGAGACGCTTTTCGTATGCGCTTTTTGCCTTTCGTCATGAACCAAACCGGGACCAAAAGCGGTCTATTAAGTCGTGTTGCCGTGGTTAGACGTGGGAGGAACATATCAGCACCAGCTAGCCCTCACCGGTTCCTTGTCTTTGTAGATTGTTTGCATCTATCTCCTACAATTGCGCAAGGGCTTAATCTTTGACTCGTATGTAGTAGTGCCGTGCAGCATGCCCTCATCGTGTTCGCGCGTTTTGGTTGCGCAAAATAACCGGCAACGGGGAGCCAAAATCGGATAGGTCTAGCCACAACAGGATGGTAGCACACAACTAGATCCCACCTTCAATCAATAGCATCCCCGCTCTTGGGTTGCTGCCACGCTCATTTGCCAGCCTCGTCCACAGTTTCGAGATAGACCTATTGCTGTCACTGTGTACCATGCACACTTCTTGTTCCTGTTGGGAACCAGTGATGCCATCATACCGAGTGTGTTTGGTGTTGTTTTAGTGAACGTGCGTCTTGGCACGGTCCATTGAATGCGCTTTATTGTCACTATTTGTGGGCGTGGCCTCGTGAAGAGGGTCATAAAAGCCTTATTGAGGCTCAATAGGGCGGCGAAAGCAATGGGGTACCCATCTTTGTGGTGGGGCCAATATTACGCAAAGCAAGAAGAAAGTCGGGCCTCATTAACCTAATGGGTGCATTGGCCCCTTTGGGGGAGGCCTCGCCGGCGCGGAGCACTTGTGGTGTTGTACACACACCCCGCTTGCATTTCATGGTGTTTTGAGGCTTTCATACATGATTGTGTCTAACATTGCACGTACACACTCCCACACCATCTTTTTTTTGATACCAATTGCGTGTGGCTTTCAACATGGCATGTTTATTTGCTTTCGTGCTTGTGCTTTGTTGTGGCGCCTTTGCAACTTTTAGCCTAACAGCCTACCTGGACCGTACCCTTGCCCACCAACAAAGTGTATGACGACCTATGTGTGGTGGAAGAAAAAAAATGCGAAAACATCGGAATTCCGTTGTGGTGTTTTGGATTGTGCCCCAATTTTGGTAGATGATACCAACGAGGATGAAATACGACACACAAAGTTTGAGCGAGAAAGTCAATAGTGACGGCGAGGAACGAGTGGTGCAAGTGGCGGACCAAGGTTTCAAATTTTGTCAAAAAATGCCATTTTTTGGTAGTTTTGGGCACGCGATGTTCGTGGAGGGGGCCATTTGCATTGGAACCGATCTAGATGACGAACAAGGGATCAAAAATGCCTTTTATTGTACTTTGGGATGTTCAAGCAAGTGTTTTTAGCCAATTTTGAGCCTGTGGTTACCCATTTGGCACCCCAAAATATCCCCAAAAAAGGTTTGAAAATGGATCATTTTTAGGACTAGAAAATGGTCCAAAAGGTGTTTCCCCGAAAGTGAACCAATTGGATATTTATTCAAGTATTTTTGGCTGATTTGGAGCCCACGTTACCCTTTTTAACCCTTTTGGCCCATGGATTGACTCACCTTAGGTGCACCAAATAGTGCAACCCTCCTCACATGTGGGGATACTAACACGGGCACACCTAAAACGAGGGCACGGACAAAGTGCGCAGTTTGCTCATGGTGCCTATGGGCCGCATGCTTTTTTGTGTGCAAGGTTTGCCTCTACACCAGCTCGGTTCCAATATTCAATATTGGTTAAGGCTATGGTTACTTCATGGTTCACGACCCCCTCAATCATGAACGCCCCTTTAGTGGGTGGGTGCTGCCATTTCAAGCCCCCATTCCTGTTGAAGACAAAGACAATGATTACACCCAAGGGGTTTTAGAGTCGGCTTGCAATGCTTAAAAAGCACCACCTACACCCCGCAAGTACTCAACATTTGGTGGTATGCCCTCCTACGATAGAAGGCAGCCTGACAGTGCACACCACAAACCGATGCCCCAGTGACGTCCTTAGCCTCCATGATTCATAACCCACCCTCCTTCAAAAGCCTGTTATTGTCTAAATGGATTTCATTGAGTTGTGATCCCGAGGCTGCACCCAGAGACCGCTGCACAATTCTTTGCAGGTTCACGCATTTCAACGGCCTTATCTTGATACCCACGGCATTTTTCCTCATGTATTTTGCATTCGATGCGGTATGTCAAGGGTTGTCTCAAGCCAGTGTGGCGGTCATATTCTTAATTTTGAGCTACTCTGCCCCAAACATCACCAGAGCATTGTAGCTTTCAAAGGGAGTAATCCCAGAATTGCCAAAGGAAATCATTGTCACGTTGATAGAGGCGGGTGGCACAAGGGCTTCGACCCTGCCGCCTCCAAGCACCTGGTTCAACGGATTACATGCATTGCTTTGTGTATTGACAAGCAGCTACGACGGCGTTGTTGTGTGAGGTGTTCCGCCTTGTCTCCTTCCCCCAGATGCGATTCCGGTCCTCTTTCACCTTGGCATGACGTTCGCCACAGGTGTACTCGGAGAGTGGCGTGCAGCTGGTTATGTTCTTGGTGGTATCTGGGATCATGGCGCTCCGATCCCTGGACATACATTATGAAGCGGTGTGGAAGTGCCCCTTTCTGCTTCAACCAAGGCCCGTCATCAGCCTCAGTCCTCTGTGCCGGGGGTTGCGTGAGATGGCAACGGCGGAGAGTTGCCGCAAGGTGGTCGCATTTTACCATGTGTGGATGACCATTTGTGAGCAACAGTATGCGCCCCGATGGGCCAGTGATACCATGGTCGTTCCCCCATGCACATGCAGCTGGAGGCGTCACGCGGTCTTCCTCCCCGGCATGCAGCAGCTTTGCATCCGCTTCGGGTGCTCGAGAAGGAGCCATTGGTTGGCGGCTCGTGAAAATGACACCTAGGTAGCAGTCCACCCCACATAACTTGCAGAAAGGCTGAGAAGTTTTCTCCAGCATGAGAACCCCTTTGGGCAGGGGTTTTTGCCAAGGCACACCACCAGACGAAAAAGCATCCGGGCCACGGGTGGCGGTCATGTTTGCAAGCAAAGATGTGAAATCTGTTGGCACAGGGTTGCGGAGTCTCCTTCGGTTAATGCATCCGCTCCCCGAAATCTTTGCATGCCAAATCTCATGGGCCCACCTCCCCTGCACTGGCTTCCATCACCAAAAGTAGTACATACTCTTTGTCTGCATGTATTGTGAATGGCGAGATAGTGGAACACGTGGGCCAACAAACGGCAATGCCCCTGTGGCCCGCATGGAATCCAGCCACCACGTACTGGGACTGCTAGACCCCCTGCACAATACGAGGCCCTGGAAGGCGCATGCTTGAATGGCATGGATGGAGGGGTCGAAACGTAACAGAAAACGGTTCCTGTCCGTTGGACAAGCGGTGAGGGCTGTCTTGCTTTTGTGTCTGCGTTCTGCAATATGTGCTTTGGAAGTGCAGTACGTGTCAACCGTTGCAGATGCGCTACGGGGACGACAATTCGCCCGGTTTGGCCATTGTGTGTTTTGGGGTGTTCATCGCGACCCTTGTCCACGTGCCGCTGTGCCATTTTGTCCACAAGTATGTCGGCTCGGCAGCCAGGAGTTCCGGACAGGGTCTGCCCAGTGGCGGGCGGAAAAGGTAGCGCAGGGAATCGCAGGCGCCCAGAGCGGGGCCGGCCGGCTTCAGTCCGCTGGGGCAGTCGGCGTGGGGGCGTTGTGACCGCCGCCGCGGCGCGGCCGGTCGGGTACGGTGCATCCCGGCCGCTTTGATGGCCTGGGGTATGGGTGTCGGGTGTGGGAGATGCGGCGCTGTTCTTTGTACGGGAGCATGTGCTCCCGTGCCAAGTGGCAGGAACAGCCCAGCGGCTGTGATGGCGTTATTGTTCTTTTTCTGGAGTTCGGAAGTTGAGGCAAAGCCAATGAGATTATTGCCCACGACGCTGAGTCGCATTGTGCACCGCCACACGCCACACACCGCAGCCACGCACATCATTCCATCGCATCACGCGGTGAGGCCCCACACGCCACTACACCTCATGAGGCCGCACACGTTACTACACCACATCATCCTGCGAGGCCTCGCACATTACGACACCACATCAGCCCCTGAGGCCGCACGTGGTATCACACCACATCAGACGTGATTTTATGTTCGTGTGTGACTAGATGCTTGCCTCACAACCACATGTTGAGGGCGCAAGCTGCACCACACGCAACCCACGAGGAAGCAAGGCAGTGCAACGCACAACTGTATCGTGGCCAAACGTGAAATGATGGGGATGAACTGGGTGTATGCTACAGATGTGCAGCACGTTTCGCTTGGTGGCGTGCAGTTGTGCAGTGAGGACGAAGGGCCCTTGTGTATGGGTTGTGACCTTGCTTGTGAATTTGTCACGCACGGGTGGGGCCCTGGCCTCAGCAGGAACCCATGGACCAAGCCGTCTCCCCGGCACAACGTCACGGTTTTTATTGCACAGATCTTTTGGGTATTTGATATATTACAGCGTCAGTGCCAATTACAATGAGGTCTGCCGGTACAAGAATTATCAGCGGTGTGCCCGGGACAGCGTCCAGCGAAGGAGGGACAGGGTGCAGGGGATGGGGGAACAAGGTACAGGGGAGACAGGGGGGTGTGCCCGAGCGCAGCTCGCCGCATGTGCTGTGCTGTCACCCCAGGAACTGTCTGGGAGAAGCCTCTTGAAAATCTATGACGTCTTTTCCTGTTCTTGGAGACTGGATCGTTCGGATCCACAGGGATGGGCAGGGTATAGGGCTTGAAGACGTACCACCCCTCCTCCGCACCACAGTTGAAGGATGCAATTTCCTACCACGATGGCGTCGACAGATCGATGAGCGCAATCGTGACCTATCGATTTTTCGGAGGGCACCATTGGTGGGAGGTCCAGGGGCAGTTTGTACAAGACCAGTGTCACCGCCTTAGCCAGCACTTCCAGGTTTCTCCGTCATCACAGGTACATCGGGTTCATGAAGCTGGACCTGCAATTCTCAATCACGGGGGCCATTGCCCTGGCGTTTTATTTCCGGTACAACAGCATGGAGTACGTCATCAGCACGGTCTTGGTCCTGATGACGGTGATCTTGTCCCTGATGTCGGTGCAAATGGTTTGCCAGGGCAAGGGGCCAGGGCCAATTTGTTTGGGGGTATGGCAGAGGGGTTTCGGTGGGGGGGGGGGGGGGACTGCCGGTGTAGGAGGGGCAATGAAAGGCCGCAACACAAACAGAGAGGGGTTGGAGAACGCGTTGACCTGGTGGTGGGGTTGCTGATGGTGATGGTCGATCCCCAGATCTTTGCGGCCAGGGTACGGTTTTTGAGGGCGTGGGAGGGAGGACGTGGGAGGTGCCCCCCGCTTCGGTGCTCCAGGCCGGGTTGGAACCGACGGCTTGCCGGTGATGCGCGTGTGGGGTGCACCACAGAGCGCACGTAGCAGCTGATGGCTCGTTGTTGTCATTGATCCAGAGCAACCGGAAAACAGGCTGTTGCGTGCGGTGGGATTTTTTTGTGGGGCGGCCGGGGGGCATAGATCGTAGAGTGAGGAGTTCAGTCATGCGTCTCGCATTGTGTAGGATAGTTCACGTCCCAATGGTCGAACGAGCCCTCAGACCTGTTTATTTACCTCATCTATCACAGCGAAAGGCGCCTATGGTCACTGAGGGGAGAGCTTCTCGTTCTGGCTTTGTTGCTCTGCAGCCCTGTGCCTTTATGGTAAGGGTTAGCATTCAACATCTGCATCCCACAGGGGGGGGGGGGGGGGAAGCAGCGACCCGACGCAACATGCGAAGGGAAGAACGGGTGACTGTCCAGGGCCCCGTAAAGAAACAACAACCAGACGGAATGTCACACAGGGGGGGGGGGGGCTGGTGGTTGGAGCCACCTGAAGGAGGTGTTGGAAAAGGGGCTCAGATGCCAGGACCTTTGGCAATGGGCAGTCTGAGGCCTGGTGATGGCTCGACAAACCCAAACTGCCAAAAGCTGTTGGTTAAGAGCATTTCCCGCATGATATCTACCTCCTCACGCTCGGCGCGTCCTGGGGATGTGTTGTGGTACCGTGGACCCTGGCGGAGGCCCACGCTGCGCCAGACCTGCCTCGGGTGTTGTGGGTCTGGTATTCAGAGAGGAGATTGGGGTGAAGGGGACCCATGCTGGAATGTGCATGAAGCAGGGGGTGCACCGAGTGTGCACCGGGTGTGTGCAATACATGGCCCCTCCAGTCTTTTTGTCCCCACATGGGCGGGGCCATCGGCAGCCTCTACCCCACAGTTGCGAGGGTAGAGGGGTATGGCGGAGGGGTTTTGGTTTTTTTTTGGGGGGGGGGGGGCGCTGCTGAGCTTGGCCTTGTGCATTCCGTGTCCGAAGGAGGGGCAATGAAGCGCAGCAGCACAAACAGAGGGGTTGTCGAAGGCGTTGACCTGGTGCTGATGGTGCTGATGGTGATGGTGATGGCGATGATGGCGATGGTTCGGGTCATGTTAATGATAATGGTGATGGCAATGATCATGGTCATGGTCATGGTAATGGTGATGATAAATGATAACGATGATCCCCGTTGCCGTCACCATTGCTATCACCGGCGCCATCACCATCGCCATTGTCGTCGCCATCACCATCACCATCACCATTACATCACCATCACGATCAGCGCCACCATCGCCACTACTGCATCACCATCTGCGCTTGCTTTCTACACTCATCCGCCCGCGAGGTGCAAGTCTGGCAAGTCTTGAGGGGGGGTCTGTTCTCATCGGTGGCGATGTCGCACCTCTCCAACTCTTCAGGTGCGTAGCGAGAACATCAAGTTCTGCAAGCTGTTCTTTATCTTCAGTTGGGCACTGCCATTGTACGGGGTTCGCAAGGTGTGTACCAGCTCCACTACAGCAACAGTATCTATTCGCAGCAGCTGGTGAATACAATCGGATGCCTGGTGCATCGAGGGGCATGCTCAATATCGACAGGACGTCTTTCAAGGACACGCGCACGTGTATTTTGATTTTTCTGTTCGTTCAGAAACGTACGCGCCTCAGGCCGCGCCAACTGCCGGCGATACTGGTCCACCGGTGACGTTTGACCGCCAACCGCTGTAGTTTAACGGTTGTGTCGGTGGGCCATCGATGACTGTAGAGTGGTCGCCAGCCGACGTCGGTTAATGATCAATTTTCGCACTAACAGCTTCCCCATGGCACTGGACTTTTCCCAAGCAATTTGATGTTTCATGGCTTCTCTGTTGAATACAAGGAAGCGTTGTTCTTTCCCCTGGTGTCTACGTGCAGCGTGTGCCCTCAGTAAAAATCCCCTAAGAGTCTGATATTAGGGGCCCACAACTTTCTTGATTAGGCTGTCAGGAACGGTGTGCAGCCGTGCCGTCACATACCATAGGTAACCAAGCAGTGTTATGTTGCCACGATGAACATTCCTGTGGGACTGTACCGCCTGCACTTCTCCGGCAGCCTGCCGTGCATGTCCCTTGTGTGCAGATAGTCATGCTTTGGGCCTATCCACATCAACTGAATTGGGCACAGAGAACCAACCTGACGCCTGCACGAACCGAGAGCCTGAGGATCTACATGACAATCACGGGTGTGCCCAAGTTAGACCCGAACCCTCCCCGAGTATCACCCTCGGTGCGCAGGCCGTGGCGTGTGGCTCCAAGTTCGGGCTTGTCTTCGGTGGACGTTTGCGACGGTTGGTGGCCCCGTTAGTGTCTATTGATTAATCAATCAATCGACAATCGTCACCGACTCCGCATCCAGAGGGTTGGCGCAACAACCCACGCCAGCTGCTGCTGGACCGCCCACCATGGGTACGCGGGGGAAGGTCGGGGGGGGGGGCAACCCCTGCTCAACCGGCATCAGGTGGGGGGTGTCTCCCGCAGCCCAGATGGGCTGTTTGCGCAACAGGAGTGGGAGCCCATCAGGGGCAGACCAACCGTGAGGGGGAAAAGGACATATGGTGGACGGCCCGGACAGCGCGTGGAGGGACAGGGCACCTGGGCCGCACAGAAACACAGCGAGGCAGGCGATGGACGGCCTGTGGACGGAGGTGTGTGGACAGCAAAAACAGTCAAACGACCCCGGCAACAACCAGCACATCCTCAATACGCCAATTATTGGGCGCCGCTGACACGCAAACGGCACACCATGCCACATTCAGCACAGCCCCAGCACACCAACTACTGGGCTCCGCGAACGCGGAAACGACACCAGCAAGAGCACCGGCCGCAGCGGCCGACAGAAAGCAGCGACCCGACGCAACATGCGAAGGGAAGAACGGGTGAATGTCCAGGGCCCCGTGAAGGAACAACAACCCGACGGAATGTCACACGGGGGGGCAGGCCTGGTTCCTGCATGCGAACCCCCTAAGCCCCCCAACCCCCGGGTTTGAAAGGTAGTGGTCTTGGCGGTGTGACAGGCCGGACCATAGTTGGTCTCACTCGGGCCGGGAGGCGGTCTGGAAATTTTTTTTGTCTCCAAACATTGAGGATTTGGGACCAAGAAGTATGTAAAGTTGTTAGGGCCGGTGCGTGAGTCAGGCTACCTTGGCCGCATACCCAACTGTTCGGAGGTCCCCCCCCCCCCCCCGTGGCCCCTGCCCCCCCCCCCCAAAAAACAGCCCCCACCCCGAATTTTTGACAGATAGCTTGGGGGGTTATTCGCGGCGAGACCGGTTCCAACTGCCCCCCCCTGGGGAAGGTCTGGAGGTTACACCATCCCATGGTGTGCGGCCTGTTCGAATCCTTCCCCCCCCCCCCTCCAGACCCCCGAAAGTTTTTGAACCCGTGTTTCTCCAATTTGAGATTTTGGGGGGAATCGCTGGCGCTGAAGGCGCCGAATTTTTTTTTTTTGGCCTCCTGAGTAGTTTTTTTTTAACCCTATGTGTCTATCCTCAAAATAATCAGAATTTTGTGCAGAATTCAAAAATGGGTGAAAAGCACAAAACAAATTGACCCCGACCTGACCTCCACGTCGGACCTTGGCTGATGTGAGTCTGAGCTGAAGGGCAAATGTTTTGTAAAAAATATTTTACCCCAGTTGTGTATGTTCAAAATGATCAGCGCTTCAAGGGGATCATCTTGAGGTATGTATGTTGGGGTACCCACCGACCCCCTCCCCCCCCCGGGGACCCCGGCGGCTGACCGGCCGACCCTCCTCCCCCCTCCCCACCAGATCCCCAAAAGTTTTCGCACGAGGTTGGGCCCCTGGGTTTGAACAGGCCGCCCCTTCTTGCACCATCTCCTCCAAAATGTGTGGCTGCCTGTTCTCCCGCCTGGTAGAAGGCTAAGGGAAAACAACTCCCACCCTTTTCCTGCAAGGGACGGAAAATCTCTAAAATTCGCTGAGCCGTGTTCGGCATTCCACGCAATATGCCCTTCTATGCTTGACCTGCCACCCCATGACAGGTTTCACAACCCGAGGAGGTGATGCTGCTGTAGTCTCATGGTGTGTGTGTGGGGGGAGCAAGGCGGGAGAGGCAACCGGAACAGCGGGAACAGAGAACCAGAATGGAGCGGATGGCAGAGCGTGCGCATGGGAGGCAGCGACAAAAAAGGGGATGGCCTGGCCAGCCAGCCCCGTCGCTACCGGGTGCCAGGGCAACCCCTGCTCAACCGGCATCAGGTGGGGGGTGTCTCCCGCAGCCCAGATGGGCTGTTTGCGCAACAGGAGCGGGAGCCCATCAGGGGCAGACCAACCGTGAGGGGGAAAAGGACATATAGTGGACGGCCCGGACAGCGCGTGGAGGAACAGGGCACCTGGGCCGCACAGAAACACAGCGAGGCAGGCTATGGACGGCCTGGACGGCCTGTGGACAGAGGTGTGTGGACAGCAAAAACAGTCAAACGACCCCGGCAACAACCAGCACATCCTCAATATGCCAACTATTGGGCGCCGCTGACACGCAAACGGCACACCATGCCACATTCAGCACAGTCCCAACACGCCAACTACTGGGCTCCGCGAATGCGGAAACGACACCAGCAAGAGCACCGGCCGCAGCGGCCGACAGAAAGTAGCGACCGGACGCAACATGCGAAGGGACGAACGGGTGACCGTCCAGGGCCCCGTAAAGGAGCAACAACCAGACGGAATGTCACACAGGGGGGGGGGGGGGGTTGTGCGTGTATGTGCGCGTGCTGTGCGTGATACCACCTCGCTTCAGTGCTATAGGACAGTGTCTCAGGTTCAGTTGGGGAAGAACCGTAGCTCTGCTGGTTCTGCACATGAAAGTCTTCCGCCCAGTTTCCGATTCACTGTCCAACAGCAAGGCGCCCCACGTCCGATAACCATGACTCTGTTGTGATTGTTGGCCTGACGATTTGTTACGACCAATGCCTGCCTGTCTTGATTATGTGCAGTGGGATGCTTCACTCGGTCCCACTCACGTAGTGTGTGTGTTATATTTGGCGCATTCACTCTCTGAGACTACTCTCTCCTGACGCAACTTGGGCTCTGCTGTGGTATCCTGTCTGCAGCCGTGCCGCATGGAGCTGGGGCCCTCTTCCATTGGCCACTCGTGTCTTGCAGTTGCCGTAGAAATCATGTGCCGCGTGTTGATGATGTTCTACCTCACGACAGTCATGTCTGATTTCGGAGAGGGAACGTTGTACAAAGGTGGTTGTGGAGGGCTTTGAAGGGTCGAGGTAGCATAGTAGAAAGAGGGGGGCGGTGAAGAAGGGGGCGCAGGAGTGTGCAGTGTGACAAGGGCTACAGCCGATTTGTGACGGTTGTGGAGGGTGAGGATCAGGGGATTGCTTAGTGGCCGGCCCATACTAACACGGGGGGGGGGGGGGGTCCTGAGGCCACAAAAAAGTTTGTGTACCTGAAATCGCCCTCCATTCTATGGCCCCTTGAATCAATTTCATTTTTCCCCTGAGGAAAAATTTTCTGATCTGGTGGGGGGTGGGTCGGGCAAAATCCGAGGAAGGCCAGAATAGCCCCCCCCCCCCCCCAAAATTGTAGTTGCTTCGGCCAGCAACTGTGTTTGCTTCAACAGAGGATTGTAGACGGGTAGTACCTGAGGTTTGGGGAGGGTTGATTCAGAGATGTAGAGGCCTCGCGTGGTTATTAGGCCGCAGGCGGGTCGAACACAGGATTCATGAAGGCCGCAGAGGGCTGGCAAGGATTGCAGAGGGTTGGATGATGGCAACGACGTGTCAAGCAGTTAGTGGATGCATTTTATTTCAGTGGACGCAGGAAGATTGCTCAGGGTTTGTGCAGGTATTTGGGGATCGCAGTCGGCTGTGAAGGGTTGAAGAGGGATGACCAGGGTCGAAGAGGTGGGTGAATTCAAGGGTTGCTATCGGGCAAGTAAAAGCCTGTCGGATGCACGGTCGGTCAAAGCTGGTAAGAGTTAAATGACGTTCGTCCATGCATTCCAAGGTTGTTCGCTGACGGTTGTAGAGTGAAGGCTTGGGTCGTGCGTAAAGCAAGGACATGATCTGCACGTGGCATGTTTTCGTTGGTTTACACACATGAGCCTGTTTGTACAAGGACCGCGCCTGCTGAAGCCTTGCCATTATTAGTCCTCTTTGACTTTCACGGATCTGTGCAGTGTTCGAGAAGAATCGGCAACGGATGCATTCCCGATTGACCGAAGAGAGCGCCCTCCTGGATGCCTGAGCGCACCGCCTGCGTCCCTGAGTATTCCAACGTGCCCCAGACGCGTGGAAGTCTTCTGCTGCAGCGTTGGGGCAGAATCGTGATGGACATAAGGCGCACAGCCCAACGTCGTGCAACGCGAACCCTCAGGGGTGGTCATACGTGAGACCCAGCGAACGCGTGAGGCCCCTCGCTGTCGGGCCGCACCACGCCGATGCCGTCGAAAAGGATTACGTCCACTGTTCCCCCCCTCGACGTTGACGGAGAGCACCTCCCGGAGGGCGATAAGGAGCCCCTCCTGCCCCTTCTGAGATGGTGACCGAACTGTCATGGGGGATGCAGATGTGCAGATGTGCCCGCCGGCCAGCCCGCCATCGGGAGGGCGTCTGGAGAGGGTACGAGGCGTCGCTGGCGGTCATAAGTGTTTGCAGCCGATCGTTGGGAAACGGGAGAGAGGGGGTGCGCCGCAGGGTCGGGCCACGGAACCCCCGCATCCTTTGAATGCTCATGGGCGCATACGTCCTGCCCTCTTACTTCCTGCGGGAGGATGGAGGTCAGAAGGCAAGGCATTCCACTACCTGACCCCGTCACAAGCGTTTTACACGACGCCCATCTGGACTGCAACGGGATTGTGCACGTAAGTACTGAGACGCGAGCTGCGGGTGGGTTTGAAGACGAGGCGGTGCTGTCGGTTGATATCAGTGGTCCTGAGAAAGCGGCTGCAGATGAAGGGCGCCAGCAGGAACACGAAGGTGGGGAAGAGACGACGGATAATGTGATGAAGGCGGAAAAGCAGACGAAGGCCGCCGTATTTCCAAGGGGCGTGCTGGACACCTAAAGGCCAGAGGGCTCTGAAGGGCGGCAGCAGTGCCCCGAGCGCAGTGCATCGGTACGAGGGTGAGAAACTGTATTTCTTTATGCGAATGAATATGATTTACGCGTTGTATGCCTCGTTTGGTGGGGGTTTGACATCCCCGGGCCGCCGGGTGGATGGAGGCAAGGCACTGGCGCGTTGTTGCCACAAAGCTGAGGGCATGTTGCCTTTTTCAACCGCAACTGCGCGTTGGATTGTCATTTACACCCCCGGGGGACAGCGTGGCACGGGGCTGTGGGTACGCGTCTGGGCTGTTGCCCAAAGAAGAGCCCGAGGACGACCACGAAAACGGAAGAAAGAGCACGAGATGAACGGACGGCGCGTGTCCAACGGGAGACCAAGTGACTGCTCAGGGCCCCGGAAGTTAACGAGTCGGTCAATGAAGGGTGGGGTGGGGGATGTCAACGAACAGGGACTGGTGCTCCGCGCCCTGGCAGCCTGCTGGCCCTGCGGCACCGTATTCTTTCCGCATTGGGCCGGGGGGGGCGGGGCAGATATCCCGGGCGGGGCAGACCTGTGAGGCATGACGGAGGTGTATTTCTTTTCGCATGGACATGAACGTGTGCGCGCTACTGCGTGTGTCCCATGTGCCTCGCAATTCTCCAAAGTGCGTATCCCGTGCGTCCCTCGAAAACAACGACAGTGCAGCTCCCGAGTCCGGGAGTCGCACGAACTCCAAGTCTGCTCGATGGGCGGTGGCGCTCCTTGATATCGGGCCCCATTGTCGCCCCGTGTTCAATGGGGATAGCGTTGGGGTTGTGGTTGGCGTGCCCGGGAACCTGCTCCCTGATGCCAATAGCTCCTGACACAACAGCCATGTGGACCGGAATAGGCGCTTGCCCTCCATAGCATGACCACGAGCCCCCCCCATTAACCCACTCCTTGAACAGCAGCGGCTTGCACCTGGGTAGGCCGCAGCCCTCCTCCCTGTGATAGAGTGTACAGGTGCTAAGCAGGGGGGTCCGCAAGGACGCCCACAATTTGTGTTTTTGGCACTCGGGGCCGCCTCCAGGGACCGCTCTGATTGCCGTCTGTTGCCAGGCCGTCGTCGGTTGCCCGTCAACCGCCGTCGGTTACCCTCCCACCGTCGAGAGAGGTTTGATGGGTGTCTTTTTTCCCCTGCCCTAAGGACCGCCAGGGGATAGGGTGGCCGTGACTCGGCCCGGGAAACGGGCATTTCTATGTACATCAGCGATTTGGACCCCAACAGGCACCAGCCCCTCTTTGGTATGAGAGGAAGCCGTGCTGGACCGCCGAGCCAGAGACGGGTCAAGGCTGACGGAGGGGCTTGCTCCAAGGGCAAACCAGTGCTAGACCAAGAGGACCAAGAGGCCACAGCTGTACTCCCACGCAAAGGAGGCTGCTGCCCCCCGTCCCTCTGACGCCCCTCGCTGCATACAGGTCGAGCCGAGAGGCACTTAGGGCACGAGGTACGCCCCCGCAACGTACAGTGACTGTCAGCTCCGCTCCAACCGTGATCCTTCTAACCCCAACAGCCGCTGCAACGGTTTTGTAGTGTGTTGTAACGGCGTCCCGACCGCGGACAACCGGTTCTACAAGCGCTCACCACTACCCTGTGGCCGCCCCCGCCTTCAAGCCCAGGCTTGGGGTAGGGTGTCCCTCCTCTTAACCCTGCTGCTGACCTCTTGCGAACCTGGACCCTAACCGGACCCTAACCGGCCCATGCCCTCCCTAAGGGACTAGCCAAGGGGGTTGGGGGGGCAGGGGGACCACACTCCACAGCGACCCCCCCTTTTGCACAGCAACAGGAGTTAGCTGGCAGGCGCAGCCCATGAGGTTCTCCCTAGGAGCACCGCCTGCCCCTTGGGGGTGGGAGCATGGGGAGCACGCCAGCAAGGACGCGTAGCCTGCCGTTGCCGGTCCCTCTGTTGCGCCGTGCCTTACACAGGTAGCCTAGCTGGCCACTGAGTCCGTACCACCCCCCCCCCCTCTTTTCCAAGCAAGTTCATAGCATATCCCTTTGGACACCAGAACTGATGCAGTGTGAATGAGATTGCGCCGCCTTCCAGCAACGCCTATGTCCAAGCAGCACTAGGGGTTGGTTCCGTCACTTTCTGGTCATTAACCTTTGCTTGGCCAAGGGGTGGGGCCTACCCTGCCACCAAACCTCAGGCGCAACAGCGTTCTGGGTAGTGCCCCCTCCTCAATATGCCTGCCCCCGATCTCTGGCACTGGGCCGACAAGACCCTTTGGGGGAACACTGGACGCGGTGTGTGTGTGATGCGGAGGCTACAGCGCCACATGAGGGTCACCCACGTCCGGGAGAATGGAGACAAACCAAACTCCAGACTGGGGGGTTGCATCGCCGTGTTCCCGGTTGCATTTGGTTCCGGGCGCATGGGGCGTCTGGCATTCCATTGCTTTTTTTGACCCTCCACTCGCTTGCCAGTATCGCCCACATGCACACACGCACCCATGCAGGGCCGCAACACGAACCCTTGCCAAAAGTGCACACACTGCAAATTCGCACTGGCTTCCCCCCCCCTCCCCACCTCCCGTGGTCAGCTCCACAGGACCCAGGGCTTGTTCGCAGGGTCGTGTTTCATGATCCTGTGTGCTGAAGCTGTGTGCTGAAGCCCTGGGGAAGGCATCACAACGGACGCCACACCTTTGTACAGAAGCCGAACCCGCAGATTGACCCTTTGTATCGCGATTTCCATGCGGTGGAGAAGGGTGGAGGGGGGGATGCTGCCAAAGGGCCACAAACGGGGGCTACTTGGTGCCGCATGGCTGCACACTGGTTTGCATGCAGTTGTACTTTCGCCACACATAACCCGAACCTGGCCCAAGGCCGCCCGTTGGTCTTCAGGGGTCGCCCCCAAAACAGATTTTCGAGCCAAGCCATGCCGGCTCCAACACAGCTAACTCCACTCAGTGGCTCTGGCTCAAAGAACAGAGAGCGACCGCCTGATCTATGTCCTGCTTGTGCATTTGGGCTGTCCTGGCCGTCCACTGCTTTGCATGCTTTGCAGTATGAGCCCCCCGTGCTGCGGTGCACCTGTTGTGCACCTGCGCCCTCTGTGTCCATGGGGGGTGGGCGTATCCGGAGGGTGGGTATGCGACGTTGAAAATTCTCTGTTTTGAGCGGACTCAATGGGTGAGCACCTGACGCGGCGCGCGTGCGCGGCATGCAGGCGCGGCTATTTGCCAATGTCCACGGGAAGGGTGTTGTGTTGTGGTTTGGGTTGGTCCTCTTGTGCCGGGCACCTCTGCAGATGTACTTATTGGGGACTGTGAAGGGCCACAACGGGCTAAGGGCCATTTCAAAGATGATGAAGGGGTGCCAATTGTGTTGTGCTTTTGAGTGTGCCATGTTGGTGGGAAGAAGGTGTGTTCGTACAGTGTTTGTGGCCAAAAATTTTGCTCTCCTGAGGGGCCATTTTGGACGGGGTAAGCATCAGGACGGCCTGGGTGTATTTGCCGCAAAAGTAGCGCGTGCTGTGTACGCCGGCGCAAGTGACCCCCCCCCCCCCTTTGCTTGTCACGACCCACGCAATGGGCGAGTGGGGGTTCACTAGGCAGAACGCAGTGCGCTGCCGGAACTTATTAGTGTTGGAGTGTTGTTCACAGGCCTAAGGCAGAGTTGAAAGACTATATCGAACAAGTCCAGGCTATGTATGCCAGTGGCGACCTTTATGTAGTCAAGTAGAAAGAGTGGTACAGCAGCTTGCTGAGTGGTGTGCTTGTGGCTTTGCACAAGCCCCAGGATGAGGACGACGATGATGGGGACCTAATTCTAGAGGAGGAGGAGGAATCCACACCACCAAAGAAGACCAAACCCCGCAAAGTGAAACGCGAGGAGTCAAAGTCAGAGGTAGAGGAGATAGGAAAGAATAAGAAGAAGAAGAAGAAAGAGGGACAACAACAGAAGGAGGCAAAGGATGACAGTGGTAAGGTCAAGCCGAAGCCTGGTGTGGCCCCCTTCTTGGGTTGTGTCAGGTTCGCTGGTAAGAAGTGAGCTGTACTGTGTGTGAGTATAGTATTTAGGCGTATGTATTTTTTCGGTTCGGCCAGAAGAATGAGCCAAAGCTCATTCTTTTTTCGTTTTACAGTTTTTAGCCCACCGTATACACGATGCGAGACTGTATGGTTCGGTACTACTGTCATATTGTATTGCTGCCATGTGTGCCCTGCATGGTGTGTTCTTCCACCCACATGTTGTGCAGATGTGCTGCTTGCTGAACAGCACAGACAAATATATTGGCCATGGTTTGTCATGTGTGGTAATGGGGAAACAAGTTTGTGACAAATGCGAACCAAAAATCCTCGGAAAAACGTGCCATTTTGGCGTCTCATATGCCATTTCTAGCACTGCCACCCCTTGCTCAACCCTACCCGAAAAAACACATTTCCCCTGTTTTTTAGGGGGACCGGAACACCCCCCCCCCCCCCCCCGCAGTACTGCTGCCAGTTCAAAATGCCCCCTTTTTTTATGGGTTTACAAAACCAGGTGTTTATGACACTTGCCAGAAAATGGGGCGCTCGGTTAGGGCCGCCTAAGTTGGATCCAAGGGACTTGATTGATCACAGCATAGGGATTTCAACTGGACACGATTCTGCACATGTCACTTTTTTGGTGAATTGTAGCAGTTTCCATTTTCTTTTCCAGAATTGTGAGTTCTCGTAGCTAACTGTGATTTCTGCACCACATGGAGCGTTGCCTTCTTTTGCCCGAATTTTCGCTCTTTATGCTGTCAGAAACCGCACAATCCATACCCCTAGTTGCATGGAGCACATTCATCAAGCCGCATCACATTGCTCCGGGCTGTTTGGTGAGTTGTTGATGGACAATCATCTAATCTGCTGCCAGCAGCAGCGTCTGTCCTAAGGGATGTAAGACCCAAGTACAGTAAGCATCTACAGTGTTTGGGTTGGCAGGATCTGTATGCAGAATCATCCCTGCATTGAGCTGATGTTTGTGCTTAGGACTCAGCGATATGAACAAGTTGAACCAAAAAGTACAATCCCTGATACATGCAGTCGAATTCTTCTGCCGATATTGTCTGGTGTGGAAGCATCTGTGTGGCTCTCTGCCCCTTGCATGGGGTATGAATCAGTAGCACAGGGTCACCAAGGGCAGCTTTACAGAATAATCTCATCAGCCGCTAGCAGTACCTGCTGTAGGCGAGAGCGTGATCAGAATTCCGAGTCACATCATTCTCTTCTATGCAGCATCGCTTTTCGACGCATGAAGGCAAGGTAGAGGCCCATTTGCAGAGCCACGCGGAATCATGCACTTGCAACGAGTGATCGCCGTCCTGCTGCTCAGCAGTTGCCTCGTGCGCACCGATTCCACGGCGCTGGAATGGTTATCGCCGCTCAACATCTCCCGTGTCGAGCCTGGCGCCGTGACGCTTGACCTGTCGATCAATGGGGCCGCCGAGGTCGTCTGTGCGCCCTTCTCGTACCGCCTGGCCCCCGCCCCGGACGCGGCGGCGTTCGACTGGGCGGCGCACCGCGTGCACCAGCGGTGCCCGTCTGGCAAGACGTGCACCTTCCGGATCGCCAGTCTCCCCCGAGACACGTGGTACGACTTCTACTGCGCAGCCCGATGGCCCTTTCGGGACACGCCGCTATTGGGCCCGGTCAGCGCCGGGACTGTCGCCTTCGACCTGAGTTCAGGCCCGGAGGTTCAGGATGTGCAGGTGCTCCCGCGTGGCGGGGGGAGGCGCGGGGTGGGGCCGTGAGGTGCCGTGAGATGAGGTCAGGTAAGGGCTGTCCTGAGGGCACCATGTCGTTTGTCGTTGACCTTGTTGGGCGGACCATTGCACTACTGTCGAAATAGGGATTTTACGACGCGTCGGGCCCCGACACCTCCCGACGCGTCGTACATCCCCGACGCGTCGGGCCCCGACGCCTTGTACGACACTGTACGACGCGTCGTACAGTGTCTTAAGCAACACTCTGCCCCCCCCCCTCTCTTAAGCAACACTCTGCCCCCCCCCCCCCCTCTCTTAAGCAACACTCTGCCCCCCCCCTTCTATTAAGCAACACTCTGCACAGGGGGAGGGCGGTCTGGGGTCTGTAGACACTGTGCACCACAGGTAGACGCGGCCTGCTAATTGTAGACACTGTCGGCATGTTGTAGACGCGAAGTGCCAATATTTGGGAAGGGGGCCGAAGGCCCCCTTCCCCCAAGACGGTCCGCTGCCATCGTTTACCCGCCTAGAGGGGGAGGGCGGTCGTACTATGTCGTACTGTGTCGTACGGTGTTGGTGCTGTACGACACCTTGTACGACACTGTACGACGCGTCGTACATCCCCGACGCGTCGGGCCCCGACGCCTTGTACGACACTGTACGACGCGTCGTACGCTCCCGACGCGTCGGGCCCCGACGCCTTGTACGACGCCCCGACGCGTCGTACAATGCATTTCCGACAGCACTCGACCATTGCTCAGTGGCCCGTCGCCCCCCCCCCCCCTCTCGGGGGGGGTGGAGTATCTAAAATCGGCCTCCAATTTCTGGCCCCTTTGATAAATCATCTCCCCAGATCAAGCGCAGGCGCGAGCGCCCTATGCCCCCCTCTCCCCCCTGTAGTGACCTGTAGTAGCAAAACATGTGCGCACCACTTCGGTGCACTGACCTGAACACACACACACACCATCCCGTGCCATTGGCTCAAGGGTGGCGCAGCACGTTGGCCGCGTGCCAGCATCACCCAAGCTTGGCGTGCTGACCTGCAGACCAATGCCCCCGTGGACAGTAGGCTAGAGGTTTTGGCCGACAAAACACGGCTCAGTGTCGGAGGATCAATGCGAACGTTTGCGAAAGTTGTACATATGAAGGTCCGCTGGTTGCGGAGTGGAAATATGCTGGAACTGCTGAGCATTGCTGCGTATGCATACCAGGACGTGCATGTGTGGAGCGCCTTGTTGACCTGCATGCGGCCCCTTTTCAGGGGTTTTCGCATAGCATACCCCAAGGTATGAAGTTCGATGGTTAACCCCTCGCAGATCATCATTTTGGGGGACCACATGAATCCCCCAATTCGCAGCTTCAACTTGAATATAAAGGCGGACCCCCCTCCCCTTTTTGCTGGGTCCCAGTACGTCCCTCCGACATCTCGCTGTCATACACCCCCCCCAGCCCATCCCCTCCACACGAGGTCCCAATCCCCTATCTCCGTAGACCCCCCCCCCTTCCTCCCCTTCCTCCCCAAGCAATTGCACAAACAAGAAGAAGTGGAATGAGTTTTCCGATTTTGACCCCTCAGCCCCTCCTGAAGCTGGCTGCCGCTTTTCGGTGCGTCGGGAGGGTGGGGATGGGGTGGAGGGTCGAAAAAAGCCGAAAAATCTGGCCCCCGGTGTCCACCGGCTGTTGTCACCGCAGGCAGTGACTGCGAGCGTGGCTGTGACCGCCAACCTGGACTGCACGGTGCACTGCCTCCACGTCCCCAAGGGTGCCGCCCAGCCCTCGGCCTCTGCGGTCGTGGAGGCGGCCCACGGCCACACACGCTGCACAGCGCACGCGGCGTGCGTCGTGCGGCTCGGCGACCTGGTCCCCGACACCGACTACGACGTGTACTGCGCCGCGCGGCTGTCGCAGTGGCCCCAGAGCCCCTCCGCCCACACGACGACCGTCCACGGCCCGGCGGAGCTGACCACCGGGAGCCTTGCGTTCACCGCGGCCCCGGAGGTGTTCGGGGTCACCGCCAGCTCTGTGAAGGTGCGGGCCGCGCTCAGCATCACCAACGCGTCGCTGCGGTGTGCGGCCGTGACGCCGTCGAGCCTCGATCCGCTGCCCGAATCGTGGATCGAGTACGCCGACCGTGCGGACCACAAGATATGCCTCGCGGGGGCAATGTGCGAGGTGTGCCTTGTGCTGTGCCGGGGATGCGCGCGCCTTTTTTTAGTGGCTTGGATACCCTCCCCCAGGGGGGGGGGGTGCCTGCCTGCCTTTTTTGAAATTCTGGGTGCCCTCAGCGGAATCCCCCCCCCCCCCCCGGTGGGGGTAGGCCAAGAGTGGGTTGGGATTTTTTGGGAAAAATATTTGTAACCAAAATATTCATTTCGCCCCTGAGCAATTTGTAGCAAGATCTGGTCTTACCCTAGTGGTACTGTATCATATCAGTCACTCTGAGGTCCTGGGTTCGAATGCAGGGCGGTAGGGTAGTTAATGCAGCAGGCTGGGCGAGGCGGTGATATTGTGGGGGAAAAGTTTCAAACTGAAATATCTATTCCACCCCTGAGCTGGATGTTTTTAGAGGTGGACAAGGCGGTGAGTGGGTGCCTGCCTCCTTGACTGGACCCCCCCCCCCTAGGGTAGGGGTAGGACAACAGCAGTGCCTGCCCTGAAAAAGTGCCTGCCTCCTCCAAGATTTCACCCCCCCCCCCCTCCCCCCGTATCACAAAAAAGGCTGTGCCGGGTGTGTGCGCGCCTTTGTTGGAAGTTTTGAGGGGGTGCTCACTGCATGTCGCGATGCAGCTCCGAGAGGACGTTGCTGCGCTGGGTGGCGTGCCGAGCGCGCGGCCGGGAAACCCTTGGGGTCTACCTGCTTCGGACCGGCACTGTTCCACTCCTTTCTCTGG
Source organism: Eutreptiella sp. 'Long Island Sound 2002' (assembly GCA_964036045.1). Lineage (NCBI taxonomy): Eukaryota > Euglenozoa > Euglenophyceae > Eutreptiales > Eutreptiaceae > Eutreptiella > Eutreptiella sp. 'Long Island Sound 2002'. The sequence continues at coordinate 141,086,257 of OZ038383.1, read as the reverse complement.
GCCCTACCCACTATCTCTCATCCTTCTGCGTTGATGAATGCAGAAGACCGGGTGCATCCGAACAAAATTTTGTCCTCTTCAATTTTTGCTCAAGAATCATGCAACTTTTGGAATTTTTCGATTTCGAGCCGAAAACGTTGTTTTCTGTTCCGTGGCTGGGCCGGGCGTCCAAAATGGCGCGCGTCGAAATTGGCCGAAACATGGACCATCGGATGCGCGCCTACGAGCTCTGCGATTTGTTCTCAAGAAAAGTGTGCTAACAATCCACGCAGCCCTGGGAAATCGCGATTTATTCCGTTTTTTGGCTTCCGGCCTTTCCCAGCCGGAAGCCAAAAAGCCGGAAGCTGAAAAAGGAAGGGCGCGCCCGCGTCAGATTTATATTGGGTGTCTGCAGACTCTTGCTTCATCTGCTGCTCACAGACCAAGTTCTAGGTCTGCCACTGGAGTTACTCTGCGCTGTGCTGCAGCACTTGCTGAAAATTGATGTTATAGCTGCCAGCCGTAGCCCATGACAATGCGGATCATTTTTGACTGGGGTGCTGCTGGTGTAGTTCTATTTTACAGTTTCATATCGAAAATCGAACCCTCAACACTTTCAAATACACGTATGCATGGCTGGTTATCAACGTGAATGATTCACCGCAGCGTTTTGGCAAGACAAAATGTCGAAACCTTGAAAAAACTCGAAAACGGGTTATCTTCAAATGCCCCGTGCCCCCCGGGGGTTTTTGGGGGGGAGTCGCATCACAACCCGAGAATTCATCCCGCCCGTGTGCGTGTGGCAATCTTCTTTTCTTAATTATTTCTTTTTTTTGTTGGGACGCTATTTGGAACCTCCGTCGAGCAGGTTTGTGTCCTCCAGCCCCTCACAAAGTGTTGAATTATACGCCCGACCCCTGCCCCGCAACACCCCTGTCGGTGCATGGGCAAGGGTGCTGGCGCGGCCGCCAAGGGGTGGGTTCGGGGATGGGGGCGTTTCGGGAAATGGGCCTGCGTGCCACCTTCCCCTCACCCCGAGCCATACGCTTGACCCCTTATGTCACGTGTCCTGCGTTTTACCGAACCGTCCGAGACGTCGTTGCACGCAGTCCGCACGCAGTTCAAAGTATTTGTACGACCGCAAGTACGGGGACCCCATTTTCAAGCCCCGCTCTGCGGTGAGTACAAACCGGTAAGGGTTTGTACTCACATGGGTTATGGGTTATGGGCACACGAGGATGCCTCCGGAGAAGATGATGACGATAGGAATTTTGTTTTGGTGCAGTTTGTTGTGCTCACAAGATGGGTTTCGGCGGCAAATGTGCACGCAGTGCATAGTTGTCCCGATGCTATGGTGCTCAGTGCGTTGTGCCAGCTGTTGCATTGGAAAGCAGAGCGGTTTTTGGCGGGCAGATGTGGGTCTGAGGGGGAAGTTGCGAAATTGCTCTACATCGCCGCAAATTTTCAGTGGGATGTGTGCTTTGTTGCACCTCCCCGCAGGTGTGGGTGCACAAGCTGACGGTTGACACGACGTACGACGTTGGGTGCTACGGCGAATACCACGGCAAGCGGACCCACGCCGTCCCCCGAAAGCAGACGAACACCACGTACAAGGTCGCGTTCACGTCCACCATGTCGGCCTCCTTCGGTGCAAGCACCGCCACGCTGCAGGTCAGCGCCAACATCGGCGCCACCGTCCATTGTGCCGCCCTGCCCTTCCAGGGCGCAGTGCCCACGGGGTCGCAGGTAGTGAACGCAACGAACGCCGAGGTGGGAGTCAAGTTCTGTGAGCCCCATCAGCCGTGCACGGTGACCATTTACAACCTCCCCCCACAGCGCTATGACGTGTACTGCGTCATGCTGCATGGGTCGGGCGTGCTGTCGGCCGTGGATGGCCCGCAGCTGGTGATCCCCACTGGGTAACTGTCCAACAGGCCCAGTAGACATCCGCTTCATCTTGTCGGGCCTTCTCCTTGTCCTTCTAATCCATTCTATACCCTTCAGAACGTGCCCCTTTCGAACCAAGGGCTTCTGTGGTGCACCGGGGGCGGCAGCAGCACGTGGAGAGGGTTTTTATGTGGACATGGCAAGTGATTGTTGACAAAACAAAGCAGCAGGCAAACGACGTCCCGTCGAAAGAAGGACGCCGATCGTATCGTCCGCTGAGCATGCAGACCCACGGTGCTCGAAACCGCCCTTTTCAATGGCTTCCGGTGGGTGAGCGTCGCCGTAGTGCGTTTTGGCACACGAGAAGCAAGTCAGCGTGACGCATGGCCCAACACGGACCAGCCAAGAGGAGTCGCTGCCATTCCCATTGCCATGGCCCAAGCAAACGGTAATGGATTTGCCAAACTTCGTGCACCGGGTGGCAGGCCCGAAGTCTGTCTTGGTCAAGCAAGCTTCCACTTCCTGCATATGCCGGCAGTCATTTCCTGTGCTTCTTGTGCATATACCCCACGTAATCCCGTCCACCCGCCCCCCCCCCCCCCCCACAAGACACTCAGTGGGCACCAACGGCAATCGTGTCACCGACCCTGAACAACGCTCGCTGTTGGCGCGTCCCCTGAGAGGTATGGGAGCAGGTTTTTTTTTTGTGCCCAATGCCGAAAGGCCCTGCCCACCGCTGCAGACCCATCGCAGAAGTTCGGCTGCCTGCACTGCTTCGTGGAGGCAGCCGACGGCAGTGTCTGCAACGGCCTCCAATGAAGTATCCCGCACGAGCTCTGCCACTTTTCTGATACCACCAGGTAGAACTATGTGCTTGGCAGTTCATGGCGGTTGATGGTCCGCCTTCCCGGGGTGGTGCCCAAGTGGAGTCGCTGGTGGTGATTTAACTGCAATCAACAAATGTTGGCGTTTTACCTGAAGGCAGTTTATGGCCAGTCAATGTGACGCAGTAACACAATCAAGTAGTCAGTTCTTTCTAGTTTTCTGCTGCTGACCTTCTCATGTACAGGTGTACAGAAACCCCCAGATATTCCAACCTGCAGCCATGGGCCAGGGCGATACACAAGCGAAGCCCAGGGCTGCGCTGGTCCGGGCAGGGGCAAGGAGGGCCCAAGCCGGGCCCAAGAACATTTGAGGTGGTGTTGGTACAGTGCAGGATGCACAAGGATTCACAGCCTCTACCCCTCTCCAGAGCCATGACCTGTTTGACCTGTCTGGCCATGGCCTGTTTGAAAGTCCCGAGATTGTTTGCACCATTTTTCTCACAACCTCAGGGAGGCAGCTTTGCCCCCATCAGGCGTTCGCCTCTATGGCACCCCCCCCCCCCCCCGCCTCTCAGGCCCCTGTGGTACCAAACCAACCACTAAGTTGGTTTATTGTGACAGTACAACTGTGATGGGATGCAAAAGGGCATACTTTACAGCCCTGCCCAGGGCCGGCCGTGACCTGTTTGAAATTTCTGTTTGCACTGAAAATTACACATCGGGTCCAAACTGCACAAGCAGTTTTCGGCACAGAGAGCTAGAACTTTGATTTGCCAAACGGTATTTTTGTTGTTGATATGTGTGATGAAAACACGCTGGTACCACCTATTTTACGCCCCCATTTTGTGGTTTGCGGCAGATCTGGCCCCTGGGATCGGGTTGCCCTGCGGGGAGGGGAGGAGAGGCGCTCGATTTTCGCCCTGGGGTGGTCCAAAATTCAGCATTTAAGGTTTTTTCCGAGATATTGACATCAGAAATTCTCTAAAAAGACCATGGTCAAGCTTGTTGTACTCTGCGTTGTATGCTTTTTTACTCGGTTTGACCATCAAGACTGGGGAGTGGTGCTCTAGGGTTCTGCGATGAAAACAGACAAGAGGGGGCGCTAACAAGTCCATGTGTAGTAACACACACTGCTTTCTGATGTTCTTGTGTCTGATGGCCGCCTGGCCACTGTGTGCTGAATATGGGGAGGTGGGGAAGACCACTTGTGGGGGACATACTCCCAGTTCCTTGTGTGGCAGGTGTGTCGTGGAATACAAGGACGTGTGAAAGACTAAACCTTGTGCAAAGCATGATTTGACCAACCATTGTATATGTTTCCCAACTGTCTTTTGTTTTGCTGCATGTGTTTGCGGAGGGTTCACCAAAATCCAAGGTGCCTGGCCCCGCGTCACATGCCCTGGCTGTCATTTTGGGGGGGGTAAAAGGGGGCACCTGAGGTATGGTGGTAGCTTGTACTGAGGTTAGGACGTGAAGCTACACCAAACAGGGAATTTTTCTGGCGGGCTGTCTTCACCTGTTACACTAATTGTACGAGTGTGAAGCAGTGAGTGGCACACTTCACAGCTGTCTCCCATGTTCAGAACCATGTGTACAGCACCTCGGAGAGTCCATTTTCTTGCCAATCAGCTGCCTCCTTTGTGATAATCAGCAAATTCTCTATACTGTTCACCTCATTTTGCTCCTTCAGGGTCTGCTTGGTGTCGCCTTTGAAACCCAGGATATGGGACACTGCAACCCAGAGTGAAATAAATCTATGATATATATGCAGATGCAGATGCGGATGCAGATGATGATTTTTTTCTAAGGATGCCCTGTATTGTCTTATGTTGGGACACACAATTCCGACTGACTAACCATTCTTGGAAAAACGATGTGTACAGTACATTTCAATGAAACGTTGATGTTTGCATGAGTTTTTTGGTATCTGCAAGGGTAGGGCAGATGTTTAGGCTTTTTTTTGTCTGTCCACTGCTTCCCCCCCCCATTTCCCTGAATGTCAACAAGACTTTGAGGGGCACAAATAGTGCAATACTGTGCACGTGAACTGAACAATGCGGCGTTCGCATTGCCTGTGACACGGGACCATTCGGTAGCTTACTATCCGTTGATTCATTCCACTTATTTCCCTGGAGACCCCTACCTCAAACCATCCTTGTCATAAGGGCGCACATGGTGAGGCACAGAGGCCGGCAGCACAAGGCAAGAGGATCGTGAGTTGCTTGAAAAGAAACCGTTAGGTGGGAGAGAAGCATGGGACTGCAACAGCTTTTTGTTTTGGTGATGCAATCAAAGAATCTAAGCCCTCTTGTGAATACGACCAGATGGTCTGCAGTGATGGTTGGTCGTTAAGGCCCTGACAACGTTTGCTGCAGCTGCACCAAACTTTGTCAAGGCCATGCGTTCACTTTCGCTGGTACTTACTGATTGAAGCCAAAAGGAACGGCAAGTCTACCCTCCCTTGCGCAAGCGCTGCCTTGTTTAAGCACGGGGACCCGTCTAACCGTCGTTTCCCCGACCGCTATTTTAGGTTTCTTGTGATGGGCACTGCCTTGTCTAAGCACGGGGACCTCTCTGACCATTGTTTTCCTGACTTTCAGCGCAATGGGGGGGGGGGGGGTGCAGCCACACAACCTTTGGGTTCTGAGGCAGTGGCAACAGCCTTCGCAAGTCTGTGCCGTATTCGGTGCAATTTTGCTGGGCAACATGGGGCATGGCCTTGGTCATTTCAGCTGCGGGCTTGCAAATTAGAGACCGCAGCGACTCTTTGGTTGAGATTTGTTTGCCCAAAATCGTTTCCAAATTTTGATTTGCATGGCTGCGACCAGCTGCAGAGATGCTTGTGCACAAGCGTGTTATCGTGGTGATCATCAATTTAGGACATGCACACGGTGAAAAGGTGGGTGGGTTCTGTGCCTGGGTTGGTGGCCCTCCCTCCCCTCATTCACTAAGCAAGGCCCTGATGACAGCGGAAGTGCACATTACATTTTGCATCTTGCACAAGAACTTGTGCAAGTTTGTGGTTTGGTCATTCTTGTTTTTCCCGATTCCTCTCCTTGGTTGACACTTTTCATTCTTGAGGACAGGTTCTTGATGGCCTCTATCACTGACTCGGAGTCTTGAATAGAAAGACACTCAGCCGTTGCCACGAACTTGCTTCAGGCTACATGTTGCATGCAGTGTGCCATGTGCTATGCCTAGGATGATCCTCTGTGATTGGCGGCCTACTAGTCGACACGCATGTTGTGGGTGTGCAGTTCCGTGTCTCGCAGCTATGACGTCATTTTGAAGCTGTTCAGTGGTGCACCCCGCCTCACGGTACAATCGAGGAACCCAACCCCCTCAAGCTGCCTGTCCCTGCAAGCAAAGGGGGTTCCTAGCAAGGAGCAATTGCTGCAGGGTGACGGCTAATTGCACCAATCAGCAGTTGCTGATCTTCTACCGGTACGCCGCCGGATCACCACACAGGGGATGACTTTGCACGTAGTGACAACTACTTGAACCCCAGTTTTTGTGGTCCCCATGCCCCCAACAGCGTGAGGTGTCATACAAGGTTCTGGAGGATTAGCATGGACGCTTCCCTTTCTCTTGCATGTGTGTGTTCTGTTTGTGCCTGGGTTTGGTACAGCCACTGGCAATGCATAGCAATCACAACACAGTTTCTTGAGTGCCTTTCGGTGAGCAGGCTTCGCCAGGTTGCCACGGCCTGGACCTCCCCCCAACAAAAAGACAGGGGAAGGGCTACCTGAGAGGCATAGGTAGAGGTTTGACAAGGTTCTGGGGTATATTTGAGCGATATGGACGTCTCTGCCCCATCTGCAGGGCAGTGCTTGATGAAGAGAGCGACTACAGGGGGGTCAAGCACGGTATCTACCGCGGTGACTGACGATTGGCGTTTGTGTGCGATTTTGGGCGGTTATAAGGCGGTTGGAGAGGCTTTGGGGACAAATGGAAGCCGTTGGAGCGGGCGGACCCTCAGCCCCGAAAAGGAAGGGTGCGGTTCAGTCCCCCCCTCAAGCACAAGTTCACCCCTGTGTTGTCCCGTGACACTCGTCCTGTTGCAGTTGACATGCCTTCCTCCCCCGTTGCGCATGCGGCATCGCCCGAGGCATCCTCCCCACCAGCTTTCCTCGCAACGCCTCCCCATTCCCGGCCGCGACGGCTCCTTCGCTTCACTGGACGCCTCGCCCGACGACGACGTCCGGTCCGTCGGCTCTGGCGCCTCCCGGAGGTCCTCCACTTGCTCCATGAGCTCCTACAGCGACGCTGTCCGCTCGACGGGGCTCGCGCAGCGGCACGAGAAGTTCGTCGGCGACGCCTCCGACTACATCATGAAGGCGGTGGACTTGATGGCGGAGCACATCCCGCCCGGCGGGTCAGTGCTGGAGCTGGGGTCGCGCACCGGCGATAGCCTGACGACCCTGCGGTGCGTCGTCAAGCGGGCCGGCAGAGTGCAGGGGATTGCGCTGTCTGAGAAGGGCAGGGCTCGGGTTGTTGAGCAGCTGACGGCCGACGGGCTCAAGGAAGGCATTGAAGTCCATGAGGGAGTTCTGGTATCGGAGGTGGCAGTGCCCCAGTCTATGGACGGTGTGCTTGCCCCGCAGCGGTGCATGCGTCACCACTTGTGCAGGGGAGGGCGGCCGGGCCCGGTCCATGGTTGCGACGCCGGTCCATACGCCTTCGGGATGTCGCAGCATCGCAGTGGAATGTGCTTGGTTTGTCTTGAACATATGGAACATTGGCTGGTGGTGTCTTGGCCGGGGCATCCCCCCCCCCCCCCCGAGGTCACCAACTGTGACCTTTTTTGGGCACCAGTGCTCCGGGGAGGGCCATCAGGATTTCTGCCGTGACTCCGTCCAGGCCAGGGGCCGACCCTGGTTTCATTTTTTCCAGTGCTGTGAGCACCAGCTCCTGTGTGAGTGGCTTAAGGAGCAGAGTTGCCGCCCCTTTTAGCTGCGGGCGTAGGGGTAGCTAGCGCAAAAACTGGGCGCACTCCTCGACGGTGTGTTCCCCTTTGGCCATCACCCCAGACCAGAACTGTTTCAGTTCCTCCGCAATTTGTGTGGGTTCCGTGAACGTGCGCCCTGCCTTGTTGCGGAGTGCAGTGAGCTTCCGCTTGCTTTGCAGTTCCCTGGTGAGCCGTGCAATTTCTATCCGCCGTTGTTGTTTGCTCTGTGGTTCCTCCGGCTGTGTGTTGAGCGCTGACCGTAGTTTGGAAAGCACAATCCCTTCCGTCTTGTGCTGGGTGGCCTGTTCTGCCTGTGCAGCCAGCATCGCATATGCCTGCCGTGGCGTGGCTGGCGTCAATCCTTGTTGCTGCAAAAAGTGTGCCGCCTCAGGGGGGGTGTAATCGACAGTGCTTGCCTGTAGCATTGCAATGACCTCGCTCAATCCCTTGGGGTTTACCTGTTTTTCGAAAGTGTACGCTGTGGTTCTGATAGTGCGGAGTGCTTGTGCCCACCACTCATCTCCTTGAGCCGTGAGACTCCTGAGCCGCTGGGCGAGGCCCGCTGTGGTGTCCTCGCACTGTAGGAAGGACGTGGGGATTCTTTGTCTGGGCTGGACCGTCGTGGGGGTGGGGGGAGCCAGGGTCGATATCACCGCCCGGTGATCCCCGCTGCCAATTTTCCTCGCGTAGCACCGTACGATCGAGGCTGACATGTGCCTGGACACATGGATTTTGTCAATCCTTCTGCGATGGGGGGTGTCGTCCTGCTCAGTATGGAATCCCCACGTCCACCCTTTAGGTCTTCGCGGGTCGTCGTGGTCCATAGCCGGGCCGTATACTTCCTGCCACGTGTCACACAGACTCAGTGCTGAGATGGTGCTGAGTTCCTCTGCTCGTGCTCTGGCTGCGGGGGGGAGGTTGTCGTGCTCAGAAATATATTCAGAGTCATCACCCGGAGTGATGACCGAGTTGTGGTCTGCGAGGAGGAGTATGTGTTGTGAGAAGGGGAAGACTGCCATTGCTTCTTTCAACCGTAACCATTGTGATTTTCTTTTGTCTGGCTTATCACTGAAATGGGCCGAGACCACCGTATACACGAGGCCTTCTGGGCTCAGCAAGTTTGTTAGGAGCAGGCGTGGGGAGATGGAGGCCGATGCGACCTCCGTCCAATCTTTTTGCCAAAACAGTGCCACCCCCCCCCTGGTGTGGGGGGGGGATAGCTGGGCCCTACAGCCATAGCCATGCTGTCTAGCAAGGTCTGTGAGGCTGGTGGAACGGGCCTCCAATTGCGCTGATCCCATTTGTAGGTGCGGTTCCTGCATAGCAAAGACCTGCACCTGCAATTCCTTCATGTGGCGCAGCACCACTTTAACCCTGGGTACGATGCGTGAGCCGTCCTGCTGGTCGGCATGCGCTCCATTGACGTTGATGGTGGCGACTGTGAGGTCGCTGCCCAACGGGAACGCTTGTGGTTGTGTTGTGACATTAGAAGTTGTCATCGTTACCGTTGCGTGGCCGTTTACCTCTGACACTATCAATGTCCAAAGCCATCATGCGTGATCCTGAGGAGTGGGAGGGGGGGGTCTGCGACACCAAGGCCTGTAGGTAGCTGAGGTTCTGCTGTGTGAGCGGAACCTGTCCTTGGTAGAGGGGGTGTGGGGGTTGTGCCTGCGGGGGGAGGATGTTCGGCAGCACCTGTACTGCCTGCATAGGGTTCGGTTGTACCTGCACTTGAGGAGAGGGGAGGAGGGAGTTTGGATTTCGACGGAGAATCTGTGCCGGAGTCATTGGCCCTGTCTGCTGGGCCTGCTGTGGTTTGTTCTTATCCCTTTCACGCCATGACTGCCAGCTGGTTTCCCAGTCGGAATAAGAACGGATCGTGGCCACACGTTGGGAACCCTCGTGGTCGGTCAGGGTCAGCACTGCCCCCGCCAACCCTTTGACTCCCGGTGCCCGCACACTCCAATTCGGCTGCCGGATGTTGCCCATCGACCACCTCAATCTTTCTATGGACACCTGGGTGTCTTCAACCGGGATGGAGCGGCTGGTCAGCGCGTGTTTTACTACCGCCAGAATTTCATTGGGGGCCAGATACTCTGGTATATCCACTAGTACCACGTGGTCTTCTTTCTCCGTGGGTGCTTTGGAACCTTTGGTGGACCAGGATGTAGACGTGCGGATGCTGGCAGCCGACGATGACGATCCTCTCTGGTCCCAATATCCGTCCTTGGTTCCTTCGGTTTTGAACGCGTATCCGAGCTCCTTGAGCTGCGGTAGGCTCTTTTCCACAAATACCTGCGCATCCGCCTTGGTCTTGAACCCGAGGCGTATTTTGTTGGTGTTTGTGTACTGTGCTTGCGGCCTATGCTGAAGCTGGTCCGTGATCTTGCACAAGTGGAAATTGAGCACTGCCCAAAATTTTGTGAGGGCTTCGTGTGTCTGTGCCTTCTTGACAATCCAGACTTCCGCAATACATTCGCAATCATTCAGGTCACCAGAGTATGTCTTGAAGGGGACGCGGGCGTAGTTTTCCTTGCTGTAGTACTTGGACTCTGTTTGGTCGATTTTGTCCTGTGGTACCAGAGCTTGTTGGAAGATGACCCAGCTGGTCTGGGTTGGATGTGGCCCCGGTGAGATTGCGGTCAGGCCTGTGTCCAGACCCAATTCAGACACCATCTCATTCAGGAATTTGTTGTTGATACAATGGAAAAAACTCCCAGTGGGGACCAGACTCGCCAACTGGCTCCCTCAGCACACACACTGCCTGGTGGATGGCAAACCAGAAGACATGCGACATGCGCTTCTGGAGTGCCGGTTCCTCCCCCCCGCGTATCACATAGCGGAACAATGCATGGGGCCAGCGATATTCGAGGATACCACAGAAACAGACCCAGAGGTCCTCCTGTGGGACATGCCAGTTCTATCCCTCCAGAGCCCGCTAGGGCTGATCATGTGGACCGCGGTCATGGCATCCTGGAACCTGCGCAATGCGGTCAAATTCCGAGACACCCCCCCAACATGGGACATATTCCTCACACAGTGGTTGTGCATTCTTGCGCGATGGCACGAGCACCCAGCTCCAACCCTCCCCACCCCCGAAGTGCGGGACATGCACCGAGCAATCGCATCCCTCAAGGAAACAGGAAATTTGCAACACCCCAGGCTCAGCCAACCCCACCCATCCCCCCCCAGGCTCCGCAACCCACGGCCCAGGAAACGCAAAAAAGACATGTATGGACCAGCGATGGCGGAGGCACACCAGAAAGTCATTGATGAGTATGTAGCGGAGGGATGGGAAGCCATCTACCCCGACGGCTCGTCGGAGGTCCATCCGGAGGCGGGAATGGTGGGAGGGTTTGGGGTATATTTCGGGGATCACCGGGACACGGCACAGTGCATCCCCATCAATCAGAAACAAACAAATAACAGGGGAGAGCTCCTCGCGGCCATACATGCCATTCGCCACAGGACACAGCACAAGCGCACACTGATCTGCTCTGATTCAAAACTAGTGGTCATGGGGGCCACAGGCAAAGCCAGCAAATGGCGGCGCCATGACTGGCAAGGCTCGCGGGGGCCGGTGGGCCACGTGGACCTGTGGGAGCAACTCCTTAGGGAAATTGACCAGGCTGGGGCAACGGTACGCTGGCTGCATGTCCCCTCACACGTTGGCATAGTAGGAAACACACATGCGGACACACTGGCTGACATGGGCCGCCGCAAATCCCCCCTCCTCCGAGGGTATGTCACCTCAGCCCGGCGCCCACAGCAGGAAGGGCAGGCACAGGAACAGGAAGAAGAGTCCGACCTGGATGAACCACCCATGTTTTCTCCGGAGGAGCGGGCGACCAGCCCGCCTCCTCGTGGCACACCCCCCCCCCCCGACCCCCCGCAGACAGGGTGTAACCCCACTGCTGGAAGTCGAGGACTGCACCCCAGCCTCCAAGAGACCACGTCACTCACCAGGCTGCACTGACCCGGCCTCTGGATGGAGGTCGCGGGCGGTCTCCCGCTCACCACGGCAAACACCAATGCGTGACGTCAGGCAGGAACTCTTCCCCTCGTCAGCCCCCCCCCCCTCCCCAGGCAGCTGTGATGAGACCTGGCTGGCACCCAGATCACCAGCAACGGCCTCCACGATCACGTGCAGCACAGAGGGCTCACGGTGTGGCACACCGGACCCCAGCCGCCCTTTGTTTGGCACGCCCAACACCCCCTAATGCACAGCGCCACCACCCCGGTGATGAGTGAACATGCCCTGTTTTTTTGAGTGGCTGTTTTCTGATATCTTCGATATAGCACAACGGTATCATCAGTGGCCCTGACGCCGGATGGCGGAGGTTCGATGCCCGGAGCGTGGCTTGTGGCGGCTCGCAACGGGTAGTTCTGGTGTTGTGGTAATAAATACATGGGTTCCATCTAGGAGGATTATTTACTGTAGGGAGGAGCATACGTGAAAGTGCACGGGGGCCCAGCCCCGCAGTGCGCTGCGTCACCGCGGCTCGTGGAGGCGACGGCGCAGGCCGCCCGATCACCGCGTTGATGTTGGTGTAGCGGGCCTCCTTGGCGGGGGGGGGAGAACCGAGTCCCCCCCAGAGACAGCCGGATATAGACACCTGGTGGTATGGGTGGGGTTCCCCACCACATCGTCAGCATAGCATACTGGAAGTGCACAGGGGCCTCGTCACGCGGGCGTAGGTTCGATGCCCACCGTGGAGGCGACGGAGGAGGCGGCCCGTTCATCGTTGGGCTGGCCATTTTTCCGCCAGGCCACCCTGTATGCACCAGCACACACACAGACTGCACATGCAGGCGCCCAGGCGCTGCCCACCCCCTCCCCTGTATGGCTGTATGTTGACCTCCGAAAAGCCAGTACCCACTGGGGTTTTTAAATCCTAAGGACCTAAATAGCCTAGGGCCGGTGGCAGCGGCCCACAAGGGTGACCTCTGACCGCCCCACCCCCCACGACCAGGTGACCCGGAAACACAGGTGTGTGGCCGAGAGGGGCCAGCGCAAGCGAGCATGCCAGTGCGACGGAGGGAGCCAAAGTGGGACACATCAAACGCTACGCCCCAAACTCAGTCCGAAGGCGACAATGCCCTGAACCCTGTAGAAGCAGCCCGACTCTTACCCCATCCAGGGACGAGGGAAGGGACGAACTGCAAAGCACTGTCTGCGTGACACGGACAATCATGGAACTGAGAAGGCGATGAAGGTCGTGAGGCAGGCGCGGCTGGAGCTAAGTGGCGGGTCCACACCTGACCAATTGAGGCCCGAGGTCACCAAGGCCTTGTGCCAACTCCCCCCCCCCCCTTGGGAGGGAGGGGGCGGGCCCAGTCCTGGGACGCAAATCTTCACCCCTCCACCCAACTCCACCCCTCATGACCAGCAACCGCCCAGGGGGAACGTTAGCGCGCCGGGCATCTTTTTGGACCCGTGCCCCACCAGTGGCCTTTTAGGGGGTGCACTAAGGGGGCGCACTTAGCGCAGTGCATCTATTTGGGCGTCTGGCTGTACTAGAGACCCATACTTTTGAGATACTAGGACTACTACGACTCAACCTTCCGGTGCTATTGAGGAAACCGGGCCAATCTTTCCTACGGTCGGTGTTACCGTTGTACCTTAGCCCCCTTCTCTGCGTTCATGCCCCTCCCAAGTTTGTTGCCAAATGTCAAACGGGCACCCTGAGCCTAGTATGTGGTGATACAACTTCAGGGTGTCTGCTGCGGAACTACTGTATTTTGCGCTTTGTTCGTAGAATACACATGTCAATCCCCGCGGACCTTGAGGAGTTTGTGGTACGGCCTTCATCCCCACCGCACCACATCACATAGGGACAGTGGAGTACCAAGTTGAAGGCTGTTTGGTTGTTCTCATGTGGGTTTTGCCGCTTCGCTGTGCAACCAGTCAGGTGACAGGTATTCTTGGGTGAGTATCCCGGCCTCTGCGTGCGAAGTATGCACGCAGTGCAACAACTTGGCCTGTGTTCTTGGTGACCCCCGCGAGCTGGAAGGGACTCATAGTAACGGGCATGTGGAGCTTGTCTGGGGTTCTACCTTTGCCTCTATCATCAGGCATCTTGGTCACATTCCTGCTGGAGCTCCTGGAGGCGGACGCAGTGCAGACTCTCCTCAGGGACTGCTCCCGCTGCCTAAAGCCGACTGGCCAATTGGCCATCGCCTGCGCCACTCTGCCCAGTTCATTCCGCCGTGGGTCCTCGTCTTTCATGATGCAGCGCCGGATGTCGTCCGACGTGGGTTTGGGGTCTAGTGTGCGGCAGCAGCTGGAGGAAGGCGGATTCTCCGTGGACGTAGTAAAGAGCCTGAACCACCAGGTGACTCCAGTCGATGCTCGTTTGCGCCGCCTCCATCCCCGTCCCCATCCCCGCCATCCGCACCACCCACACCATCCCCATCCCCGTCCCCATCCCCCTCCCCACCACCATCCCCAACACCCACACCGATCCCATTTGTCGTACCTGAGATCATTCAGCGGGACATGCAGTGTCCTCATAAGGAACGTTGTTCGTTCCCGTCAAGTACCTCGTGCGGTCCGACGCCTGGGATTGTGGTGATGGGGTTTGACCGGCGAATGAGCTGTGCTGGAGGTGGGCTGACTGGTGCCCTCCTGCATAGAAAAGACAATGCACTGAACACCGATTGCTGCATGATCACCACTTAGCCTTCATGGACCCCCCCTCCTGCCCCACCCCCCACCCTGGCCTCCCTGGAGGGCGGTCCTCAACAGTGGGATGACAGAACATTCCTGCCTGGGCTCTCCACCGCGGCGGTTGGAGGGCAGCCAGAGCGGTTGGAGAGGAGAGGTCCCAACCAATGGCGGCGGGACGAGAAGCGGTTGTCACCCTCCCATTTCCTCCTGCTCATCCTCATCCCAGGGCTGGAACGTGGAGATCATCCTCGCAAGCGTTGCACACGACCCGGGGGCGTGCGCCACCGAGTCCCCTCCTACCGCCCCGAGCTCGCCCGGCAACGCGACGACCAGTCCGCCGGCCACCGCAGCCGTGCCCAGCCCCCCGGTCCCCGCGCCACATGCATCAGGCGTCCCCGTCATCCGGAACCCGCCCGCTAGTCCCTTCGGGCTGCTGCCCGGCACTCCTCCGGAGCCCACGGACCCCGGCCACTGCGCCCTGCCCCCGGACCCCGCCGACGGGGGCGGCCTCGCAGACGCGCCGCCTCCCTCGAAGGCGGCCCCCTGACGGCTCGTGGACCTGTTGTCGTCGTCGAAGCAGCGGTTCGCTTCGCTTCACCGCCTGTTCGGCGCGTCCCAGGCCGATGCCCAGGCCGTGCGGAGCCAAGGACACCACCCGCCCGCCTGCGTGGCCCATGGGACGGCCGTCGCAGGTCCCGTGATCCGTCAGACGTTTGCACGTACCTTTGCCGTTGCGGGGGAGTGTCCGGCTGAAACTGCGCGCCTCGTTATAGGAGGCGCAGGTCAGGCGCGGTGCGCGAACCCCCCCCCCCCCCGTGCGCCTCGTGAAATGACTTGATCGACTGGGATCAGCCGCAGGCAAAGGCTACTTCGGGTCACCGTCAAGTGTCAGTCCGCCCATCACCGTTTGTAACATGCAGACCTGCAATGGGTTGGCAACCCACGGCGCCACGGAAATAGAGCCACCGGGCGGTGGATCATACCACGAAGAGGTTGCGATCGCGAACCGCCGAACATCGCTGCATACGCATACCAGGACGTGCATTCTTTCCCCTCAAATCCCCCCCCCCCCTTCCCCCCCAGGCAGGTGGATGCCCGCGGCAGTGCGGATGCCCGCAGTAGTGCGGATGCCTGCTTGTCATAGCCGAAGGTTCAGGGGCGAGAGGCCAATAGGCGCCGCCACAGGCTAACAGAGTCAATCACCAAGGCCTTGTGCCAACCCCCCCCCCTTTCCGCCTCCAGATCTGCCTGTCAGCACAAACCCCCAGGGCCAGGCCCCAGCATCAACAGCAGGGGTCACGATCTTGGCCACATGGGCTGCGTGTATGCGTTCCCAAGGCTCAGTCCAATTTCTTGGCACAGGCGCGAGGCGGTGGGGACAGGCAGTCGACAGATCGCCCGCCGTGCGCCGGTGCAACACTTGTGGGGGGCGGTTTATGACCTGCGCGTGGCCCCGCGCGCCTTGTTGGGGCGGACGAGATGGGGAAATGGAGACTCTGTGGGTCCTGTCCCCTTCGCCACCACTACTATGGGCCAAACCCGGCCACCCTTTGCAAACCAACTCAGCTCATCGGAGGAAGGGGGCCGCTGTATGGAAAGCGGCCTCACCCCCCCAGGCTAACGTTAGAAGAGAGGAGGAGGGGGGGGGTCTGGGACCCAATGGTTTGTGCACCAAAAATGGCCCGATCAGAGGTTCCCTGTTGTTCCAATTGTGGGTTCCCGTCCGGCAGTGCGCGGCCTTTGCTTTAACGTGCCCCGGCACTTCCGCTCATTGCCTGCGATCCAGAGACCGCCGATGCCCGTGCGCGAGGCGGTGCCGCCAAGACAGAGCGGGCCGCGTGGGGCAAGCAGCTGCAACGCCTTCCGGCAGAGCCTGTGTGCCCGCGGGAGCAGCTGCTGGAGTGGCTGGACTTCTGCGCGTTCCCGGAGGTCGTCGACGAGGCCATCTCCCACGCGTGCGGGGCCGCCGCCGACGGGGCGGGCGTGCCCCTGCGGCCCCTGCTGACCGGGCTGGTGCAGGGGCACCAGGTCCGGCAGGAGTCGCTGGAGGTTGAGCTCTGCACGGCCGAGCGGCAGCGCGACGCCGATCGGGCGGAGGTTCGTCGCGCGCTCGCCCGTTGTCTTTGTGCTGTTGGCTCGGCTGGAGGGCCGTGTGGGGAAGCGGGTTTTCGTGCCCGGGGGAGGGGGGCGTCGGAGCCACCGGAAGGAGGAGGAGTTGAAGGGGGGGTTGGCAAAGGGGCTCAGATGGTCGGGCCCGTGTGAAAGGGCTGCACCGCGGTCTGGAGCCAACGTTTTTAGACGAGAGTGTTCCCCGTTAATATCTCCCGCTGAATGCTCAACCCGTTGTAGGGACCATTGGGGGCCACGGAACAATCAATTGCTGTTCCGTTTGGGGGGGGGGTTTACATTAGAACGGCCGACAACCATAGGGGGAGCCCCCCCCCCCAAACCAAAGTCAGACATGATGTTCTGTTTTCTGTTTCAGACACAGTGTGTGTCTTGAGGTTTAACCAGGTTTGGCATAGAGAGTAAAGATGCACTTATGCCTGACTGTGGAGTGCATTACCTCTGGTTTGCATTTGTCTGTTTTTTAATTAGGTCACACCCCCCCAAACCAAAGTTACCATCATGGGGAAAAACGAAATTTCAACAGGGAACCTCTGATCGGGCCATTTTTGGTGCACAAACCATTGGGTCCCAGACCCCCCCCCCCCTCCTCTCTTCTAACGTTAGCCTGGGGGGGTGAGGCCGCTTTCCATACAGCGGCCCCCTTCCTCCGATGAGCTGAGTTGGTTTGCAAAGGGTGGCCGGGTTTGGCCCATAGTAGTGGTGGCGCCGAAGGTGAATGTTGTTCACAAGGCCCCAGCAGCCCCCGCCCTGGTTGGGGGCTGAGCTGTTGAGTGACGCCGTACGTCAGGCATCATGCTCCCCCCCACCCCGTGACGGTCATTTCAAGGAACAGATGTTGGGGTACCCCCCCCCCCCCTCCGGCCGCTGGGAAAGATTTTGTGCGGAGGCGGCGCCGGCATGGGAGGGACGCCAAGGGGCAGAAGCAGCACTTGGGGGTAGCCAAACAACTGTGCCCGACCCGGTGAAATGAATTGTCTCCAGCTGTCAGGGCTTCTTTAGAATAATTAAAAACCAAGGGGGGGGGGACCCCTCCCCCAACCCCCCCCCCCCCCTCCCCAGACCAAAGTGACGGTAGTGGGAGAAAACGGAATTTACAATAGGGAAAATCTGGTCAGGCCATTTTTGGTACACCAAGTTTTGGATCCAAAACCCCCTCCCCCCCTCCCCCCTGCTCAAAAGAAGCCCTGTGTCAGGGGTAGCTGAGCTGGCTGCCTGCCTCTTGCAGGTTTTACGACCCGCCCTCTTCACCCCCAACCCAACGGGCACCCAACCGCCCCATCCACGTGCGGAGGATTCCCTCCTCAAAAGGCGCACACATACGTACATTCGTACACACGTACGTACCAAGCGGCGTACTCTTTCAGCCGTTATCGCACCCCAAAAGGGGCCTTCGGCCCACTTCTAGTGCTGGGGGGCGGCGGGGGTAGTGGCGTATCAGCCCGAGAAGTCCCTCCCCGTGTGCTATGCCACTTATCACGAACAAGCCCCCCCAAAAAGGATGTCTTCCCTCAGGTTTTGTGTTTGCGGTGCTTTCCCCTGTCTCTTTGCTGGTTTTTTTTTGTTGGTGTTTGGGCATGCTCTCCTGAGCATGGCCCAGTGATTTCCATACGAGGTGCAGTAGGACCACCCACCACCCACTTCCCACAGCCCAAGGTTGGGCCTGGGCTGTTTTGCCTGTTTGGTGAGTGGTATTTTTTTGGGGGGGGTGTATTCTGGGGTATCAATGTTACCCCCCTCCCCCCCCTCTCAACCCCGTCTCAGACGGTATGCAAGCAATATGGTCTTCTTTCTGGGAACATATTTGTCTCCCTCCATCAAAACGCGACCATTGCGATGCCAGCCAACACAAAACCCACGCTGTACGTACCGCGACGGGGCCCAGTCCCGCCCTGCGCGACGAATGTGAACGCAGACACGAAGAAGAAGACTGAGGGCCATCGCTATTCAACAATGTCCGCGACCATCATCATTTGAGGTAAAAGATCCTACGACTAACACAAGTAGCGCACGCCAATCAAGTGAACCGTAGCATTCCAACAGCTCAGCAACTTTTTGATAAAGGTTCATTCACTGCCACAACTGTGCAAGTCGTCAACTGCACAGGGCTTGCAATTTCAATGTCAAATCCGCCTCATCTACAAAGCGCCGGCCTTCCCTTTATGACCCATCCCATGCTCGTCCGCTCAGTAGCTGGCGCGCGATCGTGCCAGGCGACGGCGGGAGGCGCGGTGCAATCGGAAACGGGCAGAGACAGCCGGCCGGCTTCATCGGTCCCTGGGGCTTTCGCAACACGGTCTCCCCCATGCGCATGCAGTGGTTCAGCCATTGCTCACACGTTGACATGTACCATCGGGCACGCACCCGCCTGCCTTCTGGAACATCAAGCCACATGCCGTGGACATCAGTGTTCATACCACCCCACCGACTATCAACTGCTGCAGCTTTCAATAATGATTGTGCCCCCCCGACCTCTTTGGACCCCCTGACAGCCGAGCCGTCAAGGGACGGGGTCCACGCCCCACGCCAACCGTTCACCGTGCCGGGGCAGAGACTTACCCCCAAACGCCCCGTGGTCCCGCTTTTGCCTGTGCTCAGATCGCATCTCTGAAGAAATCGCTGCAGGAGCGCGACGCTGAGATTGCTCGACTTAAGAAGCAAGTGGCGGCCCTGCAGAGCGGGCCCGCGGCAGCCGTCCTTCCGGCGCCGCACGCCAGATCCCACCCGCAGGAAAGGGGACCCGGGGAGCAGGTTGCCGCCTTGGAGGCCGCGTTGCCCCCACTGTCTCCTCGGAGCCTGACCCCTCTGGAGGCGGCCCGCACACTGTGCGAGTCGCTGGCCCAATGTGTCTAATGTGCGCCAGGCCCATGACCGGGGTCGGCATTCGGGGCGTGTCTGGAATCGTCGGTTTCAGTCCCGTCGCCGGTTGAGGGAATGGGACCTGCTTGGGGTTCGATCCCGGCACCTTGGCTGTAGGTGCCCGGCGCTAAGACCACTCAACCAGCCGGAGTGTCTTACTGCAACGCTTTCGCATCTGATGCCTCTTCCAGCACCACACATGATGCCGATGCACAGTGTCATGTGTGCGTTCCAGCGCGCGTGTGCAGCAAACGGCGCGGCGCCGGTGCGCCAGTGGACTGCAAGCTCCTGCGACGCCCCCCGGAGAACACTGTGCCCCCGTGGCATAGTGCGCCCCCCTGCCACGAAGCCCGGCTCGCCACCCACGGACAGTTTCCCCGGAACACCTCTTTGATCGCTGCCGTGGGCCCCTGCGCCTTTCCTCCGCTCAAGTTCCTAAGCCACTTCTGATTCTGCCCCCCCCGCTCTAAAGGAGTGGGGACCCCCCTAGGCGGCAGGAGTTATGTAGTCACCTTGCCCACTTGTGGGCCACTTCTGATATCGCCCCCGCCTCTGAAGCGGTGGGGACCCCCCAGGCGTCAGGGGTTATGTAGCCACCTTGCCCACTTGTGGGCCACCGGGCGTCACGCGAAACAATACGGAGGGATTCTTTTTTTTTTTTTCCCCCTGATAAAAGCGCTGCTCGTACCAGCCAACCGCCCCCCCCCCCCCCCCTAAAAGCACACAACAGCCCGGATCGAAACACCGCCGCCTGCAGCCAGTGGCCTTGGGCAGCAGGGAGTGTTGCACTGGACCGGCGCACGCCTGTGCGTGCCATTGTCCAACAGTGCGTCCCCCCCCCCCCCCGGCCCCCCCCGCCTCGACCCCCGACCCTTCCTCCCCGACCCAATGGGTGGGCACCGAAGCCCCCCAGCCACGCGCGGAGGATTCCCTCCCGCAAAGGCGAGCACGTACGTACACCCGGCGGTACCAACGGGCGTACTCCTGCAGCCTTGATGGCGCCCCCCCACCCCCGTACGTGCCAACCGCGGTCGGTTGACAGCGGTGCGGTAACCCCCCCCCCCTCTCCCCTCCCCCCCACCACACCCCTTGTGCGTACTTGGGCCTTTATTGCAACCTCACCCACCCCCCTCCCTCCCCCCCCCGTTGGTGGGCCGACGGTCGGCCGCCACAGCGGCTTGGTGGGTCTTGGTGAGTGGGGGGATGTCGATTGACGCCGCCAGCTGCCAGCAGAGCAGCGGCATCTGAGGGCTTCGCCCCCCCCCCCCGCCCAAAACCCGCCCCCTTCACCCCCAGCGGGTGGGCACCCAACCGCCCCATCCACGCGCGGAGGATTCCCTCCTCAAAAGGCGCACACGTACGTACACGTACACGTCCTAGTTCAGCCTTTATGCCCCCCTCCCCCCCGCCACCCGGGCGTCGTGTGCCATCCCCGGGCCCCGGTCCGCCGCATGCCTTCCCCCGACCCCCCGCGCCTCCTGCGCGCCATCTGCGCCTCGAGTGCGCCCCCAAGCCCCCCGGAGCACTTACTGAGCCTTCAACGCAACCCCCCCAGTCTGCCTCCTACTCCCCTCCACCCCCTCAGAGAGTCGAGCACACTTCGTCTCGGTCAACAAACGAGACTCAGTGGCCCGCAGCTCTGAACTGCCGATGGTGTCGGTGAGGCACCAAAACTGCCTGTGGCCGCAGACCACAGGCGGTCAACCAGCAAGTGCCGTTGGGCACCGCAAACTGCCGGGACCACCGGCCGTGCGCTTCCCCGCCACCATCTGTGTCGAAGTGCGGACTGCCACCGGGCGGTGTCCAATGACTGTCTTTTGTTTTGCATCATGCGGTGTTGGGTGCCGTCCAAAGGTTTGGGGAACGTGCTGCACACAGGAAGGTGCAGTGGAAGCCAGGACTGCGTTGGTGTTGGTGCGGGCCCGCCGTGTCGCAAATATGAGCACTTGCAAGCCCCAAGCGACATGCGTCATCTGTTATCAATACCTCGCAACCGTTTTGTTGTCAATTTGCATCGCGATTGTTACCGGCAATCTGCTTCAATGCAACTCGCAGTGGTGAACGCAAATGTACTCGAGTGACGAATGAGTCGGTGAGCTGCCCACCTGTGCAGATTCGCCAGCCGGTTTCCGCGATTCCGTGCGCGCGCATCTGAGAAACACACACACAGCGCATGCCCCAATATGTTCTCCGGTTTGGAGTCTGTCCCGTTGGTTTTGTGAGTCCCTCGACAACGACTCAATTGATTGCAGCTCTGGATCATGCGCATCCCCTGCTTTGCTTGCCCATTCACATGGCCTGCGCTGCATGGAGAGAATGCCAGATCCACCCCCCCCCCCCCCTCAAGCACAGGCCCGGTGTAGCCCATGGTCCTGTTGATCTCACCCCCAAGCAGAGTGCTGAGGGGCCGTCGACGTACAAAGGGGGGGATGATGAGCAAGCGAATGAGGCCATGGACGCTTCAATGGGATCCCGGTGGGGAATTCTGCGACCCCACAGCCCGTGCCGATGCCAGTCAGATCCAGTGATCAGCGTTCCTTCTCTTTGCCGGAGCCCAGTCGATGTCTGCCCACCGGAATGTCCAAGGGACAACCCTGAACATAGCCGATGGGCAGTTGAATGATTGTCGCCATGGGATTGTTTCATGGACCCTCGATGCTCCTTTCCCCCGGCATTCCCAGGCGGGCGTTACGGATGGAGATGTTCCTTTGTTTTCCCTGCTTCTTCTCTACGCACTGTTTGAGTTTTTTTTGTGGCAGGATTCACTTATCTGGGGGGCTCAGCTCATGGCACTTAATGGTAAAAGGACGTCGGTTGGCCGGTGACTGCCACCTGTTTCTCGTCGGCTTTACTCAGGACGGCGCTGGTTCTAAGTCGTTTCGAGGCACTCCCACACGACGTGCAGAGCCAGCCCGGCCCGCTATCATTGGCAAAGTGTTGTGGGGTCATTCTATATGCCTCCGGAACTCTGAGGGCCAGGCGCGGTGGCTGGTGCCGCGTGGGCCCACGTGTCACTGCACCGTTCCCATGTGGGGCGCCCGTCCTCAGAGTCCAGGGGAGTGCGTTGCCGACAGGGCCGCGTGGATTGTACCGCCGAGGTAGAAGTTCCATAACAAACGTCGTATCATCGGTCAACGCTCTATAATGTGCTATGCTTCCAGCGCTTTGCCTCGCAATTCTGCCCCACTCATGTTAGAAAAGTGCTCCTGCTTTCATGCCCCAGCGTGATTCCCGACCTGTCCAAACCCCCTCTTTGCTACGGGTCTTCTGTAGCAATGCACCTTCAAGATCTGAGAATGCTGAGGGCGACACTGCTGATGTGGAGTCCAGGAGCCTTTTCCCGAGTGCTTTACTTTACTGTAACATAATGATGGCTTGTGCATAGGCCTGGAAGGCAAAGCACGTGCAATATACTCAAAATGCATCTTTTTATGTACAAAAGTATATACAAAGCAACATAGAGTCAACAGCTGTGATTCACGAGCTCGTTGAAGCCACTTTGTCTGGGCCTATGTCCAGTTTTTGGCGAATATGGAGACGCCTGGTCACGTGTCTCGTTGGGAATCGATTGCGATGCGTGTGCTCGATTGTGTTGTGATGCATGAGCGCTTCCCATGTTCACAGAAACGGGCAGAAGGAGGATTGGCAGGGGCTTGGGCTGTTGGATCCAAATCCAACTCCACCGTTTTGAGCCCCGAACACAACGATGCAGCCCGTGGTGCACGCAAGGTGGGGAGTTGGCCAAAAGCAACATTATCCACCACAAACAACCCTACACCACCTCAAAACGGACAAATCAACGTCGCGACCGCATACCTTTGGTTGTGTCAAACAACCTCCTCTTCAGCAACGGACTCCTGGACATGTCTGAGGAACACCCCCAACAACGCCCCACAATGGCCCAGAATGTGCAGAGTTGGCCCTAATTTGGCCAGGTTGAGGCGATTTCAGGCCTTTTTGCCCCCACATACTGCGCAGATCCGGGACGGCAACTGCGCGCCTCTCCTCTTAGATCTGAACCCGCCTCATTCACAGCTCCTTCACAACTAGTTAATCCTGCCGTGTTGCGAAGAACTGTGTCCCTGCGCTTCGGACTCTGCTCTATTTGGCCGTCTTTTGTGTTGACATATGGCCTTGTGAGCCCCATAGTTTGAACCCCAAGCTCAACGGTGGCCCAGGCCATGGGCACCAATTTGAGAGGTGCCCCCCCCCCCCCCCTCCCCAACCCCTTGTCAGAGCAACAGGAGGTGATGTTTCCGCAACTTTTGGAACCGTGTCCTATTTTGCCCTTGGAATCTTCACCCCCGGTGTCAGAGCAACAGTAGGTGTTGTTTCCGTCAAATTTTGGGACTTTAGTGGGGGTGGATTCTGCGCAGTTTTAGGCCTGTCTCCTAACCGCGCGGATGGGCTCATGAAGCATGGACGGGCCTCACGTGAGGCAACTTAAAGGACGGAGGGGGGAGCCTCTTGTCATACAGGGCGGCGGCTCTCCAGATACCCGCGCGACTTGCCCCTTGGGTGAGTCTGGGTGCTGGAATGGGTAGAAGCCCCATGGACTATTGCTCCTTAATATGATTTCCTTCCTGCGCAGTTTTAGGCCAAAAGAAAAAAGGAACACCATATCCCACAACCACCTTGCTTTGCGCTCGTCCAAGAAGCCGCTATTCCATGATGTATCCGAGCAACACACGCAAAAGGGCCTCAAAGCTGAAAAGTCTGGCCAAACTACCCATTTTTGACCCAACAGGGCCTTCAACCCCACCCCAGCGTAGGAGACAGTAGGGGTGGCAAGACCTACGTGTTGGCGTCTGCAAAGAATTGAGCAGGTTGTGTCATGCATCAGCATTTTTTCATGTGACACATTGGCAACGACGAAACATAAAGGTCCGCGCACCGGTGGCTAGAGGGCGCAGACCCCAATGACATCACTTACTCAGCCTTTATGGCAATCCCGCCCCCCTCGCGCTAGTGCGGTCCGGTCTCAGCAAAATGACCCTGTGGTACCGTGGCTCTAGGGATTTCACCGGTTTGAGGGATTGGTGCTAGGGGAATGCCATGCACGCAGTGCGCACGCAGTGCGAAGTTTTGAATGTCGGCCAATACTCAGACCCTACTTTTGGCCCCCTTTGACAAGTTTTTGGTTCCATGGGGGGGTTTTTTAGCTTCCTATGCATTTTGGATGTGGCACATTTGAATTGTCACCCTTTGTTGCCCAATGTCAACCATTTTTACCCATTTTCCATCCCCCATATTGAACTCTCCCCACTATGGGGACCCCGAGAAGGCGGTGGTGATGTAGCCATACATAGCCCGCGGACCTTGAGGAGTTTGTGGTACGGCCTTCATCCCCACCACATCACTGACCTCGCTCGCCATCAACAAGTGTGTCGCGTCCACACTCAGAATCACCACCGCCCTCCCCTTCACCCTATTCGCGGTCCCCATCACCCAAGAGGCCACGGACAACGCATTCCCCGCGCTCCGAGTCAAGGGACACCTCATCGCCACCTCCAAGAGTGAAGCCACGGGCACCAAAACACTCGAAGCAAGCGAACTTTACAAGGATGAGTGGTTTGTTCATAGGGACAGTGGAGTACCAAGTTGAAGGCAGTTTCGTCCTTCTCATGTGGGCTTTGCTGCTTCATTGTGCAACCAGTCACGTGACAGGTATTCTTGGGTGAGTATCCCGGCCTCTGCGTGCGCAGTATGCACGCAGTGCGCACGCAGTGCCCACACAGTGCACACGCAGTGCGCACGCAGTGCAAAGACTTGGCCTAGGGCCAGGTATTGTGACTGTATCTTGAGGTGCACCAAGTAGGACACTGCGTACCAATGTCACAGATTGGGACATATGACGCAGAAGCAGAAGCTGGAGCTGTGATTGTACCCATTATATTGAAGCTCAAGAGGCGGGCAGCAAGAGTTCACACCATGAAAGTTGAGTGGCTTTGAAGGGCCGCAGTCCCAAAACTAAGGAAGGCACTGTATTGCTGTTTCGGACTGTTGTGTATGGTTTGCGGTGGTGTGTGATGCGGTGCTGCTTTTTTTTTTATTAAGTTTTGAGCAGGCACACCCATTGGAAGGGGATGTGGCATGGGGCTGTACAGGTACCTAGGTACCTGTAGAGTGAGACAAAGAACGCCACTACACTTGAAGGGGCAGTCATGGAGAAGGTACTAGTAATTAGCTGTGCACCTGAACACATGAAGTCTGAGACCCTGGCCCACATTGCTATGGTTTGAGGCAGGACGCTTTGATTGTGACCCAAACCTTGACAACGAACCAATTGACAGTGTAAGTCATGAACTCAAGGCGCCATTGGGTACGGCAGCAGCATGACTCATATTGCTTCGGGAGACAGTCTATGAAACAATGTGGTGGGCGCTCGAGCAATTCAGGGAGTTGTTCATGGCCCCCTTGCAAAGGACTGCCTTGCGCCATGAACATCCTTGGTCACCCAACGCTTTTGTTTCATGGAATTGTGCTTTCATGGCCGTGGGAAGAATTCTGGTGACTATAGGACGAAGATTGAGGCATGTAGGACGAAGATTGAGGCATGTAGAACGAAGATTGAGGCATGTAGGACGAAGATTGAGGCATATAGGACGAAGATTGAGGCAATAGGAGAGTGCGTTAGCACGCCGGGCGCGCCGGGCAAACTTTCCCCTTATTTTCCCCTGGTTCCCCCCCTTTTCCGCATATTTTGTCCCCGTGTTGGGGACATGTTGTTGTGTGAAAACAGATATTTTGATGCTTCTTTCGCATTGTGGATATGGTATATTTGGATTTTCACCCTTTTTCACACATTTTTTGCTCATTTCCACCAAATTTCTTTTTAGGTTGATATTTATCTATCCCCACTATGGGGACCTCGAGAAGGCAGGGGTGATGTAGCCATATTGATCTATCCCCACTATGGGGACCCCGAGAAGGCAAGGGTGATGTAGCCATATTGATCTATCCCCACTATGGGGACCCCGAGAAGGCAGGGGTGATGTAGCCATGTTGATCTATCCCCACTATGGGGACCCCGAGAAGGCAGGGGTGATGTAGCCATATTGATCTTTCCCCACTATGGGGACCCCGAGAAGGCAGGGGTGATGCAGCCATATTGATCTATCCCCACTATGGGGACCCCGAGAAGGCAGGGGTGATGTAGCCATGTTGATCTATCCCCGCTATGGGGACCCCGAGAAGGCAAGGGACCCCGAGAAGGCAAGGGTGATGTAGCCATATTGATCTTTCCCCACTATGGGGACCCCGAGAAGGCAAGGGTGATGCAGCCATTCCGCCCACATGTGGGCCCCCGAGACGGTAGGGGTGATGTAGCCATGCTGAGTGACAAAGGAAGCCAGAGCATCTACGTTGATCGCTTCTAGGGGCAAGTGCTAAGGAAGTACCTTCGGGGAACCCAAGGCCGTCCCGAGCTCTGCTTCGGTGGTTTCAATACCTACGGGGAACCTAACCGTCCTTTGTCTTGGATTCAACCTTCCGGTGCTGTTGAGGAAACCGGGCCAACCTTCGATACGTTTTTACGTTGCATTGTGTTGCGTTGCCAATTGTGTGCGATAAGTGATGCAAGGGACGGTTCACCTGCTTGCACATGCGTTAGGAAAAGGGCACCCCAAGCTCAGTATGACGGTGATACATCGTTGGGGTGCTCTCTATGGGGCATTGGGGTTTGGTGAGGAACGTTTGGCGTGGCAGTGCAGATCAGTTGCACCAAAGTGTGCGTGTGTTGTTGCATTTCACACAGTTTTGCATTAGGAGGCAAGTACGGTATAAGCCTTATGGTCCATGGGACCATGTGCCGCCGCATGTTTGGGCCGTTGTTGATGACCCAAGCACTGCCTCATGAGATGATTGTGATGAAGATGATGAAGACTGCGCTTTGCGGTGTCACAAACGCACCACCACAGTTTGTGGGCAGTGCAATGAGAGGGATTGCGCTGAGTGTATTGACCCTCACACTTGTGGGGATGAAGTTGTGCATGTTGCACCCTAATTTTGCACTGTTTCTTTACATCCGTGACCTTCCCATGTTACAATACACCATATATTATTTCCTTGGAACACAGTCTTCGGCAAGCATTACGGTTGTGGAATAACGATGCATGAAAGGTTCCTTGTTCACTTGCAGTTGTGCTTTGTGGTGTCATTCATGCTTAGGGTTCCCGGGCTGGAGGAGGGAGTGATATCTAGTGGTAAACCATGGGGATGGACAACCGGGACATTGATTTGGATGCCGGGCGCGCGCCGGGCAAACGTACCCTCTAGGACGAAGGTTGAGGCATGTAGGACGAAGATTTTTTGCCCTACATGCCTCAATCTTCGATGCAACTGACCTTTTCTTTTTGATAGATTGTGCTACCTGTTATGCTCTGGCTTCTTATCATACTGAATTTTCATGCTTGTCACAGCTGTCCTGCCTGAGCAATGGCATTGCTTGTGGATTCCGTAGAGATATGGAAAGAGGGCTGCCATAGGGCCCTCCTTCTGCATCACAGGCAATCCGGTGTTCACTGCTGATGAGGTATCTTTTTACCATGATCAAATGGGCCGTTGCGCAAGGGAGTGCGGTGGGGGGGGGGCTACCTGGCTGCATTGTGGCCAGGGGAGTTGTAGCTGCCCTTGAGCCAGCGCGTGACAAGCAATGCCTGCCCCCCACTTTCTCTTGCCTCTTGGCAGTAAGGAATGGACCATGGGCGTGGCCAATCGAGTGCTAGCCAAGTGCACACCCATTGGGACTGCCAGACAGATCAATCTGCGGTGGGATGCAGGCCAGCTGTCGTGCCCGACGAAACGTATTAAGCAAAGAACAGCCACCGCGTGATGCGACATGGTACATGATGCCCTCACCCTCTGCGGAACACGAGCTGGATGGATTTCTGACACGCAGCAGATTAATTCATCGGGTTGTCCTTTTGCTTGTGTGATGCTTGGGGGAAGGAGGGATGTTTACACAGGTTGTGTACCCAAGGGCGTGCTCTCCTTCGGCGGCATTTTGGGAGAGGGTAAAAGCCAGCCCCTTCTGGGTAAGCGCATCGTAACAGTAGCGCACAGCTCTCCCCATAAGTGGAGCGCTTCTCGCCTGCGTGTGGCCCACCGCTTCCACAGACCTTTGGATTTGATGGTTTGACACCCCCGGCCATGTCCCAACCCTTGTCCCAACCCATCCAGTACCCACCCGTTGAACCCGAGGCTTTTCCACTGAATGGCATGGACGACCTCTTCCCCATGCTGGCCCCCGCCCGCACCTTCCACCCCGTCACCAAGATGGCCTGCCGCACCCTCTGCGGCTTCTGCGTCTACTTCGCGGTCTGCTGCCTCTACGACGGGTACGTCGAGATCAACCTCTCGCAGTCCCTCAGCACGTGCCAGGCCCTCAAGATCAGCCCCATCCTGGAGGAGCACGCGCGCGGCATCCGCCTCGTGCGCGTCATCGTGACCTCCGTCTCCTTCTGGCTGCTCTGCGACCTGCCGATGCGGGTGGGACACTACCTGTGGCACAGCACGGGGTACCCTATGCTCAGCTTCGTAGTGCCCTCCATCATCCTAATGCTGCCGGTCCTTGCCCCCTGCATGGCCTCCATGCACTACACCGGGTACGGGGCCGTGGTGGCGATCCTGGTCCTGTCGTGCGGCCACCTGTGCATGAGCTGCTACAAGCTGATGTGCCTGCAGACCGAGCTCGACCACAAGCAGCTCGAGGCGGACCTCGCGCAGCGGCACGTTAACGCTGTGAACGAGAAGGCGGCCGCGGCCCAGGCGCTGATCGACGCCTTCAACGCGGACTCCCCCGAGGACCCGGCGGCGCATCTGGCGAAGTGCCAGGCGCTGCTGGACGCCGGGAAGCAGCTGCTGAACGAGGACCTCCGCTGACCCGTCGCGCGCGCGGCCGTTGGCGTCGGCTGGAGAGTGTGTGGCGGCATTTCAGGGGGGAACTGACGCTGCGCCTCGCCGGCTTCTGTTCCGTTGTCCCGCAGGAGCGGCTGTTGGCTGTTGGTTGCTCCGGCAGCGGCCCATCATCCTGTGGACCCGGAGTGGGTCGTGGGGGTGGTGGTTTGCCCAGCCCTGGGCGCGTGGGCATCTCTGCCGGGCTTCGCGTGGGCGGTTCCCGGTTACCCTCTCCACTCCCTCCCGGTTTGAGTACCGCGTCTCCCCTCCCTCCGCCGGCCTCATGGCTTGGTCAATGCACGACGCCCCTGTTGCCGTGATACTGTTGTTTTGAGATCACCATATTTGGTGGTTCAAGGCCCGGCGCCTCACTCACAAGCCCCGCGCCGCACTCACAAGCCCCGCGCCTCGTTCTCAGGCCCCGCGCCTCAGTCTCAGGCCCCGCGCCTCACTTTTGGGCCCTGTGCCTGATTCCTCATTCATAGGTCCTGCACCTCGCTCATGGGCGCTGCGCCTGACTCATAGCCCGGAATGCAAAGCCGAAAGCATGTGACCTCTTTCACATTCACGCTTGCATTCACATTCGCACAGCGCTCAGTGGGACAGTCGTACAGCTCTGATCCTTGATTCTGAGGGATTTCTCGAGTACCGTCTGCTCAGAGGCCTTGACCTTGCTGCCTGAGCAAGCTGCTGGAACGGGACAAAGTGATCGGCAAACCAGTCATCAACGCGGCTGGGCACTGCACACCCAGAGACACACTGAAGACAAGACGCACCCACACGTGCACGCGCCGCGCAAGAAGATTGCAGCCTGCGGACACAGGCTACACACACGCGCAGGCGCACCCGGAATCAACAAAAACAAACAAAACGCCTTGCAATACTGTGATGGGCAGAAGCAAGTGGTACATCCACGCCCCAGCCCCCTGTCCCGTGTCTCCTCACACCCACTGGGCTCGCGCATTCGGGGGGGGGGGGCCTGAGGCGCACGTCGCACGCATTGGAACCGAGCCCGACGAAAGGGCCACACGGGAGCACGATGCGGTGGTGCATTTTCGCACGGGCGCAAAAGGATTCTCCAGAGTCTCCGAAGCTGACTGGTCTGGCTCCACTTCAGTCTGACTAGGAGACCTTGCGTTACGCCTGGGAGCATTCACTGATTGCGGCTCCTCAGTCTCTCTATCGCCACATTCTGCACGGCATGTTGCACAGGTGCGGCATACGTGTTTGGTGGGTAGGTAACCCGCTCCCCAAACCCTGCAGCTAGCATGCGTGTCTCTCTCCTACTACCACTCTGCTCTACTCTCCTCAGCTGACCTCCGAAATGGATCCCTGAAATAATGGCGAGCTTGACCTGTTGAAAAACGATGCTTCTTTCTTTTGTGCACCACTGGTTTGCCTGCTGAGTGCATACAGGGGGAGGGGGGTTTGTGGCACTTTAATTTCCCGTTTCAAATTGACTGCGAAATTTCCCACATGAAATTCAGGATTCTCTCCGAATTTCTCGCACACTAGCAGTACACACTGTGGACTCTGGCGGTGATACACTCAACCCAGGAATTTCCGCAAAATTTCCCACAGCGACATTTGCCACCGCGAATTTGACTTGGCGCGAAATTCCCCTCCCCCTTGGGAATGCTGTGCATGCAGTGCGCACGCAGTGCGAAGTTTTGGATGTCGGCAAATACTCGCACCCTAGCTACCTTTTGGTGGTAGAACATTGATCCTGTGCCCTTGGTTTCCTATAAAGGAAAAGTGCTTCCATAAATAGTCAAATATTTTTGGATTGTTCATTTTTCTGAAACGGATTCCGAGGAAATAATACCGTCACCACCAACCATATTACTTGGGTGAGTATCCCAGCCTCTGCATGCGCAGTATGCACGCAGTGCGCACGCAGTGCAAGAACTTCCCCCTTGTATGCGTCACCTGCTGCCCCGGTGCAAGACATGCAGGTAGATGCAGAGCTGGAAGACCCCTTTTTGCGTCGGGACGCGGATGAGACTCCAGTGGAATTACCTGATGCATCAGATGGCTGCAGGTCTAACCCCGCAGAAGGTGAGAGGACACCCATGGCACCAGCCCCGCTCTCACGCCGGGCTATCAGTGGCTTCCGCTCTTCGCAGGTACTGACGGGTCCCCGTCGCGAATTGAACAGGTCCTTCCGTTGCGCCACGAAGCGTGCGGTGGGATGGGGAGGGAAGGAGCAGACGCCCGGCCGGCCCTGACCTGCTAACTCCCTGACTATCCCTTCGCAGGAGCGTCCAGGACCTTCAAAGGCCACTGCCCTTCGCTAATAGTACACGCACATGCACACACGACAAATGACGAGTATACGGACGGGTATTGCAGAGGGAGCCCCCAGCGAGGGCTTGGCGGGTGATGGGATCTGGTCTGGCCCCCTCAGAACCTGTTGCCCCCCCCCCCCCCCCCTCCAGGGGCCTGTGCAGACGAATACCAGGGCTGAGCTTACCGCCTGAGTTGAGGCATCACAGGCGTGTGTACACCCTCAGTCAGTATGTCTCAATGCATAAATTAGAAAGACTGGCAGTCGTCCCGAGGAGTTGCCCTCGTTTGATGGGGTTTTGCAGACTTTTTTAGAAAGCCATATTATTATCCTCACCTGAGGCCCAGGCTTCGTTTATAAGGAATTAAGGCGGTACGTTGGGCAAAACGGTTACTTCGCCATGGGCTTCAAGTTGATGACGTTGTGAAGCAGTGGGCCGATGTCAAGGAATTCTTCAAAAACACGGACAATGATCCTGGGGTGCATGTTTTGAAGGCCGTCATCCTCCAAAAAACCACTTTCCCAGCGTGGCACATTTTTGCACGGATGTTGTTGGCCATAACGCCCACGAATGCCGCCGTGGAGCGTTTATTTTCACGGCTGCGCAAAGTGTTGACTGATACACGTACTAGATTGTCTGAGGACCACGCAGAGGAGGAGCTCGTCTTGTTGGTGGATGCAGAAGATTGGGAGGAGTATCCGCATTATGATGACATTGTCCGGGAGTATCTTGCAATGCGGAAACGGAGAGCGCCGGAAAAGAAGAGAAAATCCCGGTCCGACAAAGGCAAGCCTCGGAAGAAGAAGAAGAAGCAAGCCAGCAACAGCCAGGACACCAGCCCCAGTCAGAGCACGCAGAGCAGCAGCAGCGACAGCGACAGTGACAGCAGCCAAAACAACAGCAACGACACTCAGAGTACTAGTGGCAGCGACCACTCAGAGACCGACGAATCTTAACCACGCCCCATTACCACCCTGGGCCCCGCCTTCCCCAAGCCCAAGCCCAGGGAGCCCCAGCAGAAAACGACTCGAAAAATAAAAAAAAATTAAAAAAACAGAAAACCCAGAAAAAAATCAGAAAAGTACAAAACCCAAAAAAAAAAGGCGGGACCATGTGCTTCGGCAGCCGTGGTAGCATCACCTCAGGTGGGGCTGGGGAGCCGTTCAGCCCCGGGAGAGCGCCTCAAGCCCCCCCCCTCAAATGTTTATAAGGGTCGGGGGGGTCTGGGTGGGTGGCTTGGTCTTGGGTGGGTGGGTGCCTCAAAATCCCAAAACCCCCCAGCCCCTTATAAACGAAGTCTGCTGAGGCCCCCCAAAACAGCGCATGTACGGCTTGTGTGTGTGTGTGTGTGTGTGTGCTGCATTTTACGACAGACAGAAGTTTTCTTTCACCACTTTTCTTGCTCTGTTCTTGTTTTCGCGGTTCTCATTGTGTGTGTGTGTGTGTGTGCGTGTGCGTGCGTGTGTGTGTGGGTGTGTGTGTGTGTGCTTGTGGCATAATTGGCAGGTCATGTCAGCGGTGGCTGAAAACCTACCCCCCCTCCCCCATGCGCAAGCACTGCCTTGTCTAAGCACACGGGCCCGTCTGACCGTCGTTTTTCCGACCGCTCTTTGAGGTTTCCTCTTATGGGCACTGCCTTGCCTAAGCATGGGGACCCGTCTGACCGTTGTTTTCCTGACTTTCAGCGTGCTTGCGCAAGGGGGAGGAAGGGTACACAGTATGGCTGCCTGATGGTTGTAATGTGAAGCCCCCTTGCATTAATTGCAAGAAACGATGTGGTTACACACTGAACACTGTTGTGTGCAGTTGGGTCCCCAAATCAGATTATTAGTCGGGGCTAGGCTATTGGAACCGACCACAAAAAGTTCCACAACCTTCGCCTCTTGCCACTTGGTGATCCCCAACCTCGGCATTGAGGGTTGAGGGATACACAGTGCAAACAGAGCCATGTGGCTACGCCAACTATAGGCCGTTCGACACTCACTCAGACCGATGTCCATGGCCTGCGCTATGATGAGTGGAATGAAGAAACAGACAACCGTGCCCTTCGCACTGCTGAGTTTTGTTGAACATCAAAAGTACCATGCACGGATGGATATACTTTTGGCGCCATTTGGGGCAACCGGGTTGGGGGGGGGTCATTTTTTGTGACTGGTCACGATAAACCTAAAGAGCCATAGTGGGAAAGTGCAAGCCCGGAAAATATTGTGACCAAAGAAGGTGTCTATGGTAAAACGCCTGGCCTGCCTACCTGTACTGCAAATTTACTGTGACTGTTCCTGCTTCCACTGCACATTTTTCTGTGACTGCTGGTATTTGGACACTGTGAGTGATGACAGGGGTTTTTATACGCCGTTTTATGTGACCACTTTTTGTGACCTTTTTTGTGACCAAATGGGGTGGTTTGGTTTGGTTTGGGTCGACGCCTCCCCCAGACGCCCAGACCCACGGTCCGCGCAACCTTCCCTACGCGATTTGACTGCGTTGGGCGCTCCCGGCTGTCGCAAGGCGTGCCGGACTGCTGACACCCGCCAAACCGTGCGGTGGCGCACGCAGGAGGGAGATACCACCGTGCCTGTGTGTGTGACGTGCGCGCTGCTGGGGTGCCTTTGGGTTTTGGGGCGGGGGGAGGCGCGTGCGTGTGGGGTGGTTTGTTGCCTGGTGCTCCAGGCCCCGGCAGGGAGGCAGTGGGCGCCTGACGCTAAGCCCGCCGGGGTAGTAGTCGGCCTGGACACACCTCCTCCGGGTGCGCTGGGACTCTCCACGACTGCCTAGGGCACGGGGGCCGCTAAGCCTTGCACTTGGCTGGGGGCCGCCCGCACTCCTTGATTGCATTGGCACAGGTGGTGCTGCTCACGGCTGGGTGGCGTCCCACGGTGGATTGGCTGCGCGGTAGGAGGGGCCCCGGGCAACGCTGAGCGCTGCCCTGCCCCGGGGCCTGCTCGGCTTGTTCACCCGAGTGGCGGTGCTACTATCCACATAAGCGGGGGGGCGGGGGCAGAGGGCACACCATCAGAGTGACCGCTCCCTTGACCAAAGGGGGGGGTTGGGTTGGGTTGGGTTCAGGCCGGACCCCCCCCCCCCCCCAATATATCCATCACTGGCACCATGGCTACATGCTTGAGGAAGATCACTTGGACCCCGTCAAGATCAGCAACACAGCTCAAGGATTCATTCATGGTACTGCCAAGGGGCGTGACAAGGGGAGTGACAAGAGCGATGGAGGGTCTGCACAACTGGTTGCCCCATTCCCAGCCAGGTTTTGGGAAATTCTGGTTCATGCCATAGTTGGATCCCTGGGGGTGCTCCTTGCTGCTACATGTTGGTTTTTTGCTGAAGGCTTGAGGGGTCAATCACTACCACCTATCACTTAAACCTTTGTCAGCATCTTTGTTGGAATGCCACGCACTCTCCGTTGCTATCCACAGGGCACTCCCAATCCATGCTGTTGTGGTCGACAGAACGCGGTGGCCACCAGATCTTACTAGCCCCTGACATGTGTGCATACGGTCTCGGTGGAGCGGTACAATCGAAGTTATCAGAACTGCCGAACATTGCTGCATGTGCATACCCGAACATGCATGCGTGGAGCGCTTGTTGACCTGTGTGCGGCCAATCCATGCTGAACTCTGAGATTGTTGTCCTTTTTGGAAGGTACATCATTTGGTGTGTACCCTGTTTTGATTGGTTGCCAAGGTGAAGCCATGTGCTGCTGCCACACCACCTTTGAGTCCCCTGAAAAGCCCGACCAAACAGCCCAAGTGATGCTGTGCCTCATAAAGGAACCTCACTTTGAGTATTTTTTGCACACCCTGGCCCAGGTTGGCAAGCAATTTAGTGATGCTGCCCTTCACACTGAGACAGTCCACCCCGCTGCGCTGTTCTCAATACAGCGTTTGGATCCCGTGGCTGCAGCCTGAGGAGCCCATCCAACAGAATGAGGGAAACCCTATTTTCTGACCCAGAATTCTTTGAGAACAGCATGGGGGCGGATGAGCCGATTCAAAATTTAGTTTGAATGATGATGCTCCAGCTGTGCAGGGCACGCTGTGTTCCATTTGCCCCAATTAGCTTGAGCACATCATCCCCTCCCCCCTGTCCAACCCTCTGCACCCAACATCCCAAAATAGTCTCAGGAAATAGTGTTAGGGTAGGCTGTGCTTGGTAGCCTGGACGACCAAGAGGGGCACGCACGGCGAAGCTTTGGCTTTATGGGTGTCTACTGAGGCATATTTGCCACCCTTTGGCATTGATTGGTCTTTCAGTGGGATGCCAAGGGGTGCCCAAGCCCTCCTTGCTGACCACCAATTTTGATGCGCGCATGTAGATGTACCCCCCCCCCCTCCCCCTTGCGCTAACACGGGCTTGTCCAAACACGGAGACCCCATGTTTCCGCACTTTTGGTCCTTTTTTTTGAACCGCCGTTTTTGCGGTTCTGATTCAATAGAGAACGTGGTTTATAGCTTTGTGCAGGATGCAGGAAGGGTCAATATGGGTGACAAAGTGTTGCTACAGCTATAATTCCATGTGCTCTTGTACTCTGGGGTGTATGCCGGTCTGTTGGACATAGTCATGAATGATTGGTTGGGCTATGCCTGCAACTTGTGTTCCGCAGTACGTGCCGCGCGCTAACACGGGCTTGTCCAAACACGGGGACCCCGTGTTTCCGCACTTTTGGTCCTAGAACCAGAACCTGGCCCGTGTTTGTGCAAGGGGGGGGGTGAGTGAGCATGCACTGTGATTTCTGCGTGCAAATTCCTTTACTCAAGATGAAGTCCTACACCACCACAGATGCCCACTTAGCTCACCCTGAGGAGACACCATAAGTAGTAGACAACGCCCTCATCTAAACAACCCCAGGCGTTGTTTCTGCAATTTTCGGTGCCTTTACCATTGTTTGCACAACGAGGAGGGGGAGTACCTGGCCCGTTGACATATACTGACCCCCTCGAAAAAATGGTACCTTGCCTGACGCCCTCCCGTGCGCCTTGACCGACACCCCTGAGCTCCCCCGTGTGTCAGGGGTGGCCTCTGACCCCAGTCCCCCACCGCCCATCCCCCAGATCCTCCAGCGGGGGATGGGGGTCTCTCCCGCTATGTGCACCCCCTCCTATGCCCAGTAACCAGGCCCTGTGCCGCCTGCCCTGTGCTTGAAGCCCCCTTTGGGGGTGGTACCCCCCCCCCCCCCCCTTGCAATCCCTCCCCCCCTGGGGGGGAAAGGTCACTTGGCCCAAAAAGCATAGAAAATACTAGGTGCCGAAGGCGCCAAAGAAAATATTTACTGATTTAGCTGATTTACACTGTGATACTATGGTATAGTTTTGTTGTGCGACCCCCCCCATGGGGGGGAACTGTCACGACATTGGTGGGGAGATTACAAAGGGGGGGGGGGGTAGGTCATGGGGGGGACCGGAAATTTCTGAAAAGGTCGCTGCCCTCTGTAATATGGTATTCAGGTCGGCTCTAACCCGCTAACCCTCAGCCCTCTCCTTCGCATTATAGGCACGTGCCCCTCTGTAATATGCCCCCCTCCCTTCCCCTTTGCATTCCCCCTCCCTTCCCCCTCGCATTCCCCTCCCTTCCCCTTTGCATTACCCCCTCCCTTCCCCTTTGCATCAGCGTTCAGGACCTCTATAGGCACGTGCCCTCTGTAATATGGTAGTTTCTTGGGGTGAGGACCTGACACAGGGTCCCTGGATCTACTGGCAGCGCTGCCACACTCAGCACATCGGTGACCCCCGGAGGAATTTGACCCTGCTGACCCATGCCGGTTTCCGTGTAATATGGATTTGCCCCCCCTTCTTGGGCGTTGCACACACACACACACACACAACTGGCTGCTGGCCAATCATCCTGGCGAGGGGATATGTCTCCCTCATTCCCAAGGGGGAGGGCATGCTGCCCATGCAGCAGAGGCCCCTGTCAGTCTTGTCTCAAATTTACAGAGTCTGGGCCGGTATACGCCTGGAGGAATGCATGCAGTGGCAGGAACACTGGATCCACCCTCATGCGTATGGCTTCAGGAAAAAGAGGGGAGCCACAGATGCAGCCTCTCATATCTCGATGCTTCTTGAGCTGCACAAACTCATAAAGAAAGTCTTGCACGGTTTCGGGCTGGATTATGTGAAGTGCTTTGATTTGATACCGCAGTCCATTGTTCTGTACATTGCCCTCGCGCAGGGCATGGACCCAGGAACACACAGAGCCCTCAGTGGCATGTATCACACACTCACACGCTGTTTTAAAATCATGGGATGTTGCGCCAGTTTTTTCGCTGCCACAAATGGCATACTTCAAGGTTGTCCATTGAGTGTTATCCTCATAAACCTCATGACGAGTGTTTGGAAACGTGTGTTAGATGCCCAGCAGCAAGGCATCACGGTTTCAGTGCAGAGACTCCCCCCCAGCGATCAGCCAGTGCAGGTGATGCATTACGTAATGACGGCACTAGGGTATGCAGATGACACGTATGGTTTTGCAGCGGGGTCCAACACACTCACGCCGCTGTTGGACTGCACGTCCACCTGGTTGCAGGACACAGGTCAAGGGGTCAATGCGAAGAAATCAGTCGGCTTCTCGTCTGACAAGCAACATCCAGTGCAGGCTGCGTTGCAAGGAGTCCCCTTCCCCATCTCCACGGAGTTTAAATCTTTGGGAGCGGGCGTCCGCACCACTGACGCCACTTGCTCGGGCCCGTTAATCCTCAAACGCGTCGCTAGGGCATGCAGTTTACTCGGCAGGGTACACGGGGCACAAGGGAACTTTGAACGGCGGTGCGATGTCATTTCGACAATGATCACCGCCACAGGCTTGCATGCAGCGGAGATAGTACCCCTGCGACCTAGGGATTTGCTGCCATTTGAATCAAAGGTCATGAGGACAATCTGGGGGCCATCACGGCCCGGCAGGGCCAAGGAAGTTTTCTTCACCTTGCTCTGCAAGGGACACAGAATTGCACCAACTCTGGTGCTCAAATACCACCGCATATTATGGCTGGCACATCTATGCCGCACCAGAGGTGCAAACCAGATCACCGGCCAGGCGATTTGGGAAACAGATCAGTGCCACAAGGGGTCTGGGCCTTTCGGCCGTGCAATTCACACCGCACACGAATGTGGGTGGGTGTCAGTGCAGGGGTGGTGGAGTTGGAAGGTACCAGGGAAAAGCGACCCCCTGCTACTCTACGGGGACAAAAACACAGTGAAGCACGAAGTGCGTGAACAGCTGCGTTCCCAAATGCTGGATGCGTTAGTGCAGCGGCGGCCCCGACTTTTTGCTGGGGTCCATTACGCCACGTGCAGGCAGCTGGTACAACCCAGTGTGGCTGCTTTTGACACAGAACTACAGCGGTCCATCCTCCGGGGCATCCTCTCTGGAGCCACTTGGACGGCACTCAGGGCATACCAGAGGGGTATGCGCGTGGCCTCGACATGCCCTTTTTGTGGCAATGCACCAGAGGACGAGGAACACATATTGTGGCACTGCACTGCCTGGCACACTGCACGCACCGCTCACATGCCTGACGTCCTCGATGCGGCCGCACACATACCGAGCCTTCTCCCCCCAGATCAATGGCCTCCATGCCTCAGATGTTGTGGGCTGGCACCTGAAATCCCAGATGACTGCATCAAATCAGGGAGGGCCTACACCTTCTTGAACACTTTGCATACCATGTTCGTAGCTGTCTTGCAAGCTCGGAAAGTACGCGACGCGCAGGCCCCAACCGTTTTTCCAGGAACCGCCCGGTCACAACAGTTACGACAATACCCATACCAACAGTTGGTAGGGCCACTACCATATAGTGGGGAGAAAGACACACTACTGCTCCGCACCCCCAAAAAGCATGAGTGGCCGTGGGAAATGCCTTTCCTTGCCGATCTTCTGCGATGGTTGAGGGCTCTGACCTGGACACAAGAACCGGGATCAGTGACCTTCTTAGAGTTAGCTCTGGACTTCGAAGAATTTGCCGAGCGTACCCTGCCACATGCACCACAAGCCAAATTCAAGGGAACGACACTTTCACTGCAGGAAAGGGGCAGGGTGCTGAGGCTGGCCATGAACAGTGTGCAGCGGCTTGTCACCAAAGGCCAACTGCACCCAGCACGCATCGTCACGCGATGCAGTTCGTTGGTCCCTCTGGGAGGACCAGCGCTATGTGGACTGAATTGCCGCCCTTATTTCGCAGGCAGGAATGCAATGCTTTTCCACATCCAAAAGTTGGCAGATTACTGCGAACAATTATGGTCCTCCAAAGTGGGTGCGCACAGAGTGCATGCGCCACGGCCATACGCATATCGCCCGCGCAGGTCAGCCGCAGAAGTGGAATCACACAGGCTGCACCGGGCTCTCCATGGCAATCTGCAGACAGGACTGGCACCTCCATCAGAGCAGATAATGCCAGCCAAGGGGGGGGGATCGAACTCGTCTTTTGGGGCCGATTTTTTCCCAGTCATTGGGGATGGGCGCTTGCCACAACGCCCCTACACAGGCACGCGCAGACACGTGTCAACACACACCACGCCACACTTGGCACCGAGGGTCGACCATTCCAAATGCGTGGCACACACAGCGCTGGCATGTATGACCTGCAAGAGACTGCGCAAATCGGCAGAAGAGTGCTGCAAACTCGGGCATCACGCAGCAAGCCACGTGGCTCGTAGGCCACAGTTGCAACCATGCCCCTTGCATAACTTACCCCCCTGCCCGAGATGTACCCTCAAGCAGAGAGGGGTGCGCCATTGTTGTGACCGGGGGCACCACAAGGTATGCACCCCGGTCCCGGCACACAGGAAACGTACTCTCCCTATGCAATCTCTGTTGCCCCACAAAAAACCTTGCCTGCAAAGGCCAGCACGGCACTCATCAGGTCTGCTGAGGTCCCCACACCAACCGCCCACGCCACCGGCGCCCAAGCGCAGAAGGCCGAAAACACCACCGCCCCCATCCCCCCCAGCACCTGTTCCACAGGGACTGGAAGGTGACGAAGCCGAGGATGCAGTAGCCCGACCACTCTTTTTGTCGAGGCATGGGAGAGCCAGTACTTCGGTCACATAACCAACCAAACACAGAGGTTCTGATTCCGCAGAAGGGGGGGAAATAACGTCACACAGAGGCCTCAGCAGACCTGAGCTGAATGGGACGTCCAACCCAATGCTGCACAAGGATCTACCTCATCAAAGTACAGAGCACACACACACACACACACACACACATGC
Organism: Eutreptiella sp. 'Long Island Sound 2002'; assembly: GCA_964036045.1. NCBI lineage: Eukaryota > Euglenozoa > Euglenophyceae > Eutreptiales > Eutreptiaceae > Eutreptiella > Eutreptiella sp. 'Long Island Sound 2002'. The sequence goes on along the minus strand of OZ038383.1, from coordinate 141,045,563 downwards.
CCCACTGTTCACTGATCTCGTGGGTCGTAGCTTTGATGATGCATACAACTTGTTGGACTAATGGCTGGGCGTTCAGTCAATCAGAACCGACCATTGCTCTCACTGTTTGCGGGTAGGGCTGTCAGCAACAGTGCACATGGTTGCTGCTGATCTGTCGATCAATGGGCCATCAGGGGTAGAGCCTCGCACTGCGCGCAGTCTCAGGTGTGATGGGCCGGCATGGCCTTGCGGAACCGCAGTGCACGTAAGCTTACCCCTTTCCAAGAGGTCCTTGCCCAGGTGAGGGGAAATGCGCCAGGGGCCCCATTTGTCCTGGCCGACTCCGCCCCCAGGACCAGTTGACCAGCCCGAGCAATGGGTACCTCAGCAACAGAAGTGGCACTTTTCTCAACCCAAGTACACATTGCAACGTTGTATTTCATGCTCATGTTCGGTAACGCCCTGAGAGCACGGGGCTGAGGGAATCGTCACTGTGGGTATGTTCCCTTGGGGGTGCCAGGGAACCATCGTGTGGGGAAGACCCCTCCCTGAAAACCCCACTCATTTGCGCAAGTTGGGGAGGACACTATATTAATTTGGGACATGGCCTTATCTTGGGCAGTTGGGGGCGGTACAAGAAGGGTGTGTGCAAAGTTTAGCGCACATTTAGGGGCCCCAAACTTTGCCAAACCAAATTTCGCTCCTACCCAACCCCTCCCCACCCCCCCTGTGCTGTGTTTTTAAAGAAATGGCTCTGCATTTTGGTTCCCCTTTGTTACTACCCCCTCCCCCCCTTGTAATAGCTACGCCCTTGTAATAGCTACAGTAGGCGTAGGGACCGTATTAATTTGGTACCTAATTTTAATTCGGTACAAATGTAGTGCAGCCGCATAACACATGGTTTTGGTGACAAATTTGCCAGCTACATAGGGTCATGGACACATTTGTTGTGAGTGTTTGCCCACTTCAACCCACATAGCTCTGATTTGGGGGATATTTGTGTACTATATCCCCCTTTCTTGCACCAGCTCACCATGCAATCTTCTCTTTTTCAACCTGGGCGTCCAGTGATTTTCACACGTTCAACCGGTGAGCGTGTGGATGCCACAATGAAGGGGCCATCGGAGAAGGGGGACCTATTTGCGGTGTTGGAGGCATTTAATGCAATCACCGAGGATGATATTATGGCCGCATGCCGTGCGGCTTACTTCCCCAAAGGGATGAAGTTGTCGGAGCTTGAGGATTTGACCTATTTTCAGAATTCTGATTCTGATTCTGATTCAAGTTCTGATTCTGATTCTGATTCGGGGACGGACACCGATGAGGATGAACCCATTTCTGACATCTCCTCCTCAAGTGATGATTCTAGTGACTCTTCAAAGGCTTCTTCAAGTGGTGAGCATGTGCAGTTGTTCCGCATGGTGTATGATCGCAAGAAGGGTTTCCAATCCGAACATTTGTAGGCTTCTCATGCTTCATAGCTTGTGAGAACTTGGGTGTGAACCTGAATTTTCATGTCTCAAACACTTTCTTGTGTTTGCATGCCTTTGGGAACATGGGCGGAGGTTAAGGTGCACTCATACGATGCCTTCTCTCACGTGTATGTCGGTAGTTGTATGTGTCGTGCGCAAGCTACGCCCTTGTAATAGCTACAGTAGGCGTAGGGACCGTATTAATTCCGTACTTTGGCGTAGCTATTACAAAGGGGGGGGAGGGTACTACAGATTCATGGTAAGGGCCATGTTGTGGGCAGTTTGTGTGATATGTGGTTGCCTTCAGATGTTCCAAGCTAGATGGTAGAAATTAAAAGCAACATCTGAAAGCTTCCATAAAATATCAGCAGGTATCTAGAGGCCTTCATGAAATGGCAGCAACCATCCAGGATGCTTCTTGTGCCACCGTTTAGGAGTTTTGTACCAAAATTTGCCATGGTATTTAACAATTTTTCCTGCTTCAAAATTTACCCTCGCCAAATCAAAATTTGCCCTGCAAAATTTCGACACGTAGTATTGGGAGACGCAAGGTCTGCACCTTAGTCCGGTTGAGGTCTCAAAGGAGGCAGGAACAAGGGTGAATTCATTACTGGCCAGGCCACTGGCCAAGTGCAAAATACACAAGTTTGTGTGTTTATTTTTGAAAATTGCCTATTTTTGGGCAACCGACGTTGTTCTCGGCCTCTTTGTAGTCTTTGTGTGCTTTTTGTCATTTTGTTCACATTTCAGACACTCTTTCCCCTGTTTAGTAGTGTGAATACACACCAGAGATGGACCCCCCCAATGGGTGTTCAACAAAAGGGTAGATCTAAGGCCACATTTACAAGAAAAGGAACAACAGTCCAAACAATTCGTTTTTTTTTCCACTGTTTCTACAAAACAACTCAAAAGGTGAAAAATAAACACCCAAATAAACCATCTACTGGCCACTGGCCTAAACCCTTCTGGCCAGCGTCTATTTCACTGCGGGAAGAGGGTGTGTGTTGAGAAAGAGGCTCCCCAGTTTCATGTCCTTTCAAGGGTACTATGTAATTGGGATTGCCCTTTAATGTTCAGACCCTTCAGTAGGCTTAATTTCTTCTTTCAAAGCTACACCTTCATCCTAGTGTGTGTGCAGTGCACGTGTAGTGTAACTGTTTGGAGTGTAGCGCATATGCAGTGCAGGTTTGGTCACCAGCTCACTTTTTTTTCCCATCCATTTGTTGCCACTACAGAGACACAGTAATGCTCTCTCCCACACTGTGGTTCTGTGGGCTCCTGCTGCTCTTGCTGCAGAGCACAGGGACTGCTGCAGACGGGTGTGATTGGCTGCTCAATCCAGGCTCTGGACACCCGAAATGTGTTGAACCTCCCATTCAATTGCTACCCAACGACCTCCGGGCAAGTGTCCCCAAGTTGTTCACTTGCGAAGGTCCTGACGGACCTGTGCATTACATACCATCACCAGAGTGGCAATCTCCCAACTGCACTGGAACCAACAACATCGACATCTTTCTGTTCTCTGGTGCCAGAGACCGTCACCTCCTGCCGTTTCTGTTCACATCCATTCAAACCTTTGCAAAGTGCCACGATCTCATCCATATCGCCGTCCCCGCACACGAAGCTGAGGCGATTCGGCCATTTTTGCCGGAGCTTCCCACACTTCGCGTGCACCCCATCAGTGTCCCAGAGGAGGTGTGCCAGTGGTCAACCGAAGGGCGGCCATGGGGCATGTGGAAGGATATCGGTCAGTGGGTGAATTTGTGGGCGGACAACTTTTCCAAGGCGGAGTACATCATGCAGCTGGATTCTGACACTGTTTTCAATTTCCCTGTCACAAGGCAGACCCTCTTTGACGCAGCTGGGCAGCCCTTCATGCCTTTCTGGGAGGCACAGCCAGCACCATGGACGGAATTAAGCAGTACCTTGTTTGGGCACCCGGAGCAGCAGTTCATGTCATATTTCCCTGTGATCTCGACTCCAATGGCTTTGAAGACAGTCCGGGAAGCAGTTGCTGCGCACTTTGACATGCCTTTCAATGAAGCGATGGGGAAGCCAAGGATTTTCTCCCAATTCGATCTTATTGGGCACGCCATGGTCCACCTGGGATATCGTGCGCAGCCCTGCAAGCACACACCAAATGGCTCACCAGACGACTGGTGTACCCACCGACCCCATCCTGTAGCCCATGTTCCATATGCAGACAAGTGTCTGGTTGAGGGGACTGCGGATTGCTACATCCCCCATAAGCATGGCCGCTCCTACGGTGTTATGGCCACCGACATCATCCTGACTGGCATCTGCTTCCTTCATCGGCATTTGGCAGGGCCCGGCGACCTCCCGCAGTATTGCGAGACTCAAGCCCTTGGGAATGATGTGCATCACCGGGCCTATTCCTACAGCCACAAGGAGAAGGGTCTGGAGATGCAGAGGGCTGCACATTTCCAACGGAATCTTCAGTTGCCGCAACCTCCAAATTGGGTGAGAGTATTGCCGATGTCCAACGCAAAACTCAACCTGGTGTTGCCCTGGGACTTCGATGTCCACTGGACGGTGGTTGACAACCAGAAAAAGTTGCTGGAAGTGCAAGAGGCCGTTCCTGTTGCAAAGTTCAGAAGCCTGAGTGTCCAATCGTCCTCCTTGCCTTCAGGTTGTGAAGACAGTCCGTCATACTGGCAAGACACCCGAGGGCGCACCTGTGACGATTACGCATCCCAGCAGTTGTGCACTGCAGATGGCAATTATGGTCTTGGCTGGTCGCAATACTGGGGTTCGTTCGCTGACTTTGCAGTCAATGGCATCTCAGCCATACAAGCATGTTGCCGTTGCGGAAGAGAAGTCGTCTGTGTCCGTGATGTGATGCTTGTGGTCGACCGATCTGGGTCCATTGGAACGGAGAACTGGAAACAAATGGTGGCGTACATGAAGGATCGCGTAACGCGCACGCCGTTCACTGACGTCTCGGGCAACCGGATCGGTATTGTCACATACTCAACGTATGCCGAGTTGGCGTGTCCGCTGCAATTCAACAGAGCTGACCTACTGGATTGCATTGACCGCATTGTGTACACCGGAGGCTGGACCAATACGGCACAGGGCATCTTCGATGCTGGAACACAGCTGGACGCCGATTCCAGCCCCAGCAGGACACGGGTCATTGAAGTGATCACAGATGGGGTATCGCAGCTGTTCCCTGGGGACCGGATTTCGACGATGCAGACAACGCGGATGGCGGAGCTGCAAAAGAGCAAAGGTGTGATTCTGTTGGCGATCGGGGTCGGCGGCGGCGCCAATGTTCAAGAGCTCGAATCGATGGCCAGTGAGCCCAAAGAGAGCCATTGGACAAATCTGGGAAGCTTCGACTCGCTTACCAAACTATCAGAAGCCCTATCTGGATCATGTGTACCCGAGGTTCCAGGCGGATCTGATCGCTTGTGGGAATGCAAAGCCATGGACAGCCGCAGCACTGATGCCTGGTGTGCCAAGAATTGCTACGACGAGAACAACAGGTTGGTGGCTGCTTGCGATGCAGATAGCGGAGCTGATCAAGTGTGCCTCTGCCCTGTAGACTGCAAGCTCGGTTTGTGGGAACCATGGGCTCCATGCACGGCGACGTGTGGCGGCGGCTACTCTTTAAGAACACGGCCGATCATCACATTGCCGGCAGATGGTGGGGCCCCATGTTCCGGACCGACTCACATGAGAAGATCATGCAACGCAGATCCATGTGAATGTCCAGCCGAAACTGGCGATGCAGAGAATATGGACTGTCCTGGTGCAGACGCGCTCTTGGGTGCATGCAACATTCAGTGCGGCCGACTGGTCTGTCCAGGAAAAACGAAGGATGAGGTTGAAGCCATGTGCACCGCCGTGAGCACCGATTTCTGGAATAGCTTGGGGTTGACAGAGCCAAATAATTAATTGTCTTTTGTTACTGCAGGCATTTGCCAAATCCTCGCGTCATGTCAGCAAAGTGTTGGCAGCCTGGATGTACATTTGGTGTTTCATCTCCTATCTATGTTTAATCTCATCCACGCATACCTGAACATGATGCCTTGCATTAGTGATTGTGCGAGCTCGCCAAGGCTGTTTAGGGACCCATTTTTTCGTGCTCCCTGTTGTCGTCCACTTCATGTGGGATTCATGACATTGAAATGCTGCCACAACTGACTATTGCTGTTACAAGTGCTGCCGCCTGTAATATATGTCTTCGTCTGCTTGCAGCTGGTTGAATCCATTGTAACTGGTTGCTCTGTTCTGATTCGTAACAAAGAGCAACGTAACAGGTATTCTTTTCAGCTGTCAGCCAGCACCCTGCAACACAATCAAGCCCCCAAATCGGTGACCGAATTCGGACGACTTCGCCGATTTGTTCTGCCGATTTGTTGGGTTTCTGGATTCTGGCACTTTGTACTGCCAATTCATTGGGTTACTGGGATTTTGCCGATTCGTTGTCCCGACTTATTGGGGTTTCTGGGACTCTGGGACACCTGATGAGAAGGGGGGGGAGTACACCTTTTGTACGGCCCCTGTTGAAGGGGACGCTGTCAGTCAGTCACAGGCAGGCTAACAAACCCCCTAAACGACGGAAGCATCTCTTCCCGAGTGCAATGTTTGTCATCTCCATTATTGCAGTGATTGTTTCAACACCCACACATGTGGGAATGAGTTGCTGGCATAGGCAAAGTAAGTTGCCAGCTTTGTTTGTGCCCCCTTTCTTTTGGCACCCACACACGTGGTGATGGGTTGCATGGGCTGACACGCAACAAAATAATTTATTGAGTTGTCCTTTTCTTGTGCAACGTTTGTGGGAAGGAGGAATGTTTACACATGTCTTGTACCCAAGGATTTGCTCTCGTTTGGGGGCATTTTGGGAAGGGGTAAAAGCCAACCCATTCCAGGTAAGCACACCGTAAAAGTAGCGAACAGCTCTCCCCATAAGGCGCGCGCGAGGGCAGGAAATTCCCACTATGGGGACCCAAGAAGGCAGCAATTTAAGTAAGCTCTAGTGCGCTTGGACCCAAGGATAAGGACTTTTGGCTTTGGCAGGGCACAACCACCCACACTGAACATTGTGCCCCGATGCAGGGTAGTGGGGCAACTCTTCATAAATCTATTTGTATGTTGTTGCACTTGACCCAATTTTGCATTCGCGCCAAGTGCCCTACCCTCCTTATGGCCCTTGGCTCCAATTGCCCAACCATGTATGGGCTGATTTGCGGAAAGAGATGGATGTGAATGGTGACACAGATAATGGGGCCATATGTGCATTGTGCTGCATGAAGAAGGCCTCTCTTTTTGAGTGCAATGTTTGCACTTTAAATTATTGCTTGAACAAGCTCGACTCCCATACCTGTGGGGATGACTTGCTCACACAAACCGCATGGTAATTTGTATTTCATTGTATGGAAGCTTTCAACACTCACACATGTGGTGATGAGTTGGTGGTACAAAGATCAAAGTCATTGTTTCTGTTGGCCTTTTGATTCCACAATGTTTGTGGGAAGGAGAGATGTCATGAGGCACATGGATTTCCTCTCTTTCGTGGTCCTCTTGGGAGGGGATAAGACTCTGTGTGTTCCAAATCAACTTGCCAAAAAACTAGCACGCGGTACACAGCGGAGATACTCCCTCTATGAGCGCCGTTGGAATGTTGAGCATTTGAATGTTTCTTCGGTGTTTGCTCCTCCGGGCTATGACCACCGTAATGCCATGGTCCAAGAGCAATGGGGGCTAAAGAAGCAAGTCGCCGCCTTGATGGGGGGCTACAAAGTCAGCAATTGTGCCTCCCGATTGGTGGCCTTCGGCATCAAGCTGTGGAATGTTGTGTGCAAACTGTATGCAAAATTGTTGTGCAGCAGTCGCTGAAATGGGTAGAATATGGGGCCTTAGGACATGCAGAATACATCAACCTAGAATCCAAACCTAGTCCAACGGGCATGGCTAGGATAGCTCAAATAGCTAGGATTGGCAAATTGGGACATGTGGATTGTATTGGATTGAATACCAAAAGTCCCGGTGCTGCGGTAGTCACCGCAAGGGGCAAGATTTGGTGGTTGGGACAAGCAATTTGCACCGACATACAAACTGGCACCACTTGAATTATGCACCCCCATGCCAAGCCCAAGAGCCAAGTGGCCGGTAGCCACCTCAAAGAGGCCGTTAGATCAAGGGCAGGTACAACGAAGAAGAACCCGCCCCAACCCTCTTTTTGCAAACTACTCAAGATGGTGCATAAATTCCGGTGTTGAATTATTCAACCCACCCACCCCTTCCCCGTGAGGGCTTGCAGGGGACACTTGGTGTTGCCACGCCCGTCCCTTGCTGAAAATAGCCTTGTTACTTAAGACTATTCTTTGGACTCTCTCATCGACACCCATAGCTTGTGATTCTTACTCATAGCCCAAACACATAAACTCTTCTTCAAGTCCTCGTCCAAACACATGTCAGACTTGTCATACTCTTCCTTCTCCCCTTGGTTCACTTCTACGGTGTCGGTTGCATAGCAACTCTCGAAGGGCCAAGGTAGTTTGGAAGTGTTAGTTTTGCTCTTTTCTTTGTTCGGAGTGATAGTTGGTTCTCCAGCGGCTGAGGCTCAAGTATTTGCCCAAAGACATTTGTATGCGACGCACACTGGCGCACACTGTGCAACTACACCTCTTGGGGCAATGCAACATGCCGCTCCGAGAATGCGTTTTGCTCCTAGATCTCCATTTAACTTTTACTGTACACAGTGTGGAGCACTGGGGACATCAAGGACTGAATCTTGGATCTTGTCCGGAATACCCCATGCATCCAGGTAAAAAGGATTGTAGCATCTTCGGAAGTGAAATGTGAGCTCATCGCCAAAGTACTACAATCCCAGAATTTCTTTGAAAGATCGGGTTGCCAAGCAGATGATCTTAGACTCAGAGGCAAGTGGAAGATTGAAGAAACGAGACACGTTGGTAGAACCAACCAATGGCAATATTGGTATTGGTCTTGCATTCGCGCGGCCATTAAGGGGTACAACTGCGTTCCGACCATGTTACGCAAGACAAGCAAAGTAAAGGTTTGCATGATCAATATAGTTGGGAGCAATTGTAATATCAGCAAGGATAGGGGGAACCCTGTCCGGAACAAGACAAAGGCTGAAAGAGCTTATTCCCAATCTCAAAGTTTTTGGGAGTTGATACCAAGGGTCCATTTTGCATGACGACACTGCGAAGAAGAGCCCATACCAAGTGGAAGGGATTGGGCTAGTCACATTCTAGATGTCCCAGATCGATCTCTCGTGGATGAGTGGGTAGTGACAAAAGATGATGAAGTCTTCACAATCGCGTGCTACTTGTTGTCGTGTTGTGATCTCGGCAAATGCCAACCATGATTACATGAAAAATTTCGTTGGCAATGATGGGAAGAGCAAGGCTTTAGTGTGCTCACCCTACACTCTGCCATGCACCAACGCCTCCAACATCTCGCGTGCTAGCTCTCTCCGCTAGAGCGACACTACACCCACTACTGGCAACAGGTGGAACGTTTCTCCATTGTGTGCTACCTCTGGCAGGTGGAACATGTAGCGCGGGATCTGTGCATGCCATACTTAAGCGACATCTAAACATCTAGGCACAGGCTACATTCCGCTGATATCTATTAGCCCCAAGCGATGATGGGTATCTCTCTCGGCAATCAATGTGTTGTGGCCAGGGCGTTGTCATAGGGCAGCCCGCCCACACACCCCACTGCCCTGCCCTCTTTCGTCGCAGATCTCTTTGTCATCTCATGAGGGGCCATGGTTATGACGGTGACCAAGCGCTCTCTGACGTGCACCGAAACTCTGGCCCGCGTTGGCAAGTCTAGCAAAACTTGATGGAAGTGGAGGCAGGGTTAAGAGCGACACAACTGTCGCTGCACTCTTCGCCTCCCTCGTCTCCCAACCTGCTGTACCAGCGAACAGAGTCAACGCGCGTTCCACGACTGCCGTCGCCGCGCATGGGATCACCGACCGAGTCCACACTGCATGATGGCCCCTACGGCACACGCGAAGAGGGTCCATCAACCGGGTCCTCCGACAGCTCATCGTCGCCACTCCCGAAAAGGCGCAGAATCGATCTGAGCCACGCACGCCTCGCCTCATTGGTGTCCGGCACGGTATGATAAAGTCAATACAAGGGGAGCGTTAGCGTGCCGGGCGCGCGCCGGGCATCTTTTTTAACCCGTGCCCCACCGGTGACCTTTTAGGGCTGCACTAAGCGCAGTGCAACTATTTGGACGTCTAGCCGTCCAAGAACTCTATACTTTGTGATACTATGGGCATTATTGTTGTTTGACTACGGGCATTTTGATGCTTCTTTCACATTCGGGATATGGTATATTTGGATTCTCACCCAGTTTCACCAATTTTCTTCCATTTTTTGCTCGTTTCCACCACATCCACTCCTTACTAGGTTGGTGGGAGTGGAAAGAGCTTGAATGCCTGGGCTTGGCTGTCCTGTCGCTCACGAACCTACTACGCATCGGAGAAGCCTAGATAGTATCATCTCCTGGAGATGGCAAGATCTGCTTCATGGGGGAGAAGTCACAAAGCGGTGAACATGACCAAGACCTCGGGCCCTGGCCGTCGCGGTGGATGCGGTTCATCAAGGAAGAACGTCAAAAACGTGGTGTGACAGAAGACCGCCCACATGGCTATCAGTCGCCAGCGGACTTGGAAGAAGCATGGGTGGCACTCGTGGCAGGATCAAAGCTCGAGCACTACAGGTGGCACTGTTTGCGGAGAGGCGGGGCGACATAGCTATGGGCCTCGGGTGCACGCAATCAAATCGTCATGCTCGCAGGTGGATGGGAAACGCCGTCAGTGGCGAGACACTACACGAAGCCTAAGCACACATGGAAATTTGTGGAGAGAGGAGAGCAGCCGGTGCCAGTATGTGGAGAAAATGAGTATCGCCTCGTGTATGGGGACTGGTCCTCAAAACAAAGGTGGCCAGCGTGGTTACGAAAGGAGCTCAGAGAACCGGCGGCAGAGGCACGGACGGATGGCGACGTTTTGGGACCGACTGGACAAGCCGCCCGAAAAAGGAGAAGGACCCGATCAGCAGGGCCGCCAGAGGCGGAGTCGACGACAATGGGCGCATAGCTACCGCATGGGAAAGATCGCGGAGTTGGGAGAGGAGCTGGGCATGGACCTGGTCCGGGTGCATGACGAGGTGTGCGACCAGGTGCAGGAGAAGGAGAGAACCAGGATGTCAGAGGCGGTGAGCCAGCTGCATTGCATTGTTGCATTGCACATGTTGAGATACATGTTGCTGCAAAGTTGACGTGTTAGTTGAATTTTCAACATGAATACAACATTCAAAATTAAAATGTTAGGGGAAAGTGTAAGTCAAGGCATAAATGCGGAACAAATGACAATCACACATCACCAAGGACTAGAAACTAATATGTGTAGCAGGCCTACATGAGAGTAAAATGCGACGCTCTCTATTGTTATGCCACTAATTGGTACAACAAGCGACACATGTTAACCTTGTGCATGTTTCTCAACTGCCCATCACCCAGTCCTTTGTCAAGGACCTGCCCAAGCCACTGCAACCTGCTTTGCGTGAACATGTAGCGTACTATCAGTACCAATTCCTCTTGTTTGTCATATCCCTTAGAGGCGGAATGCCCATGCCCCCCCGATATATTGATTCCCTTGTACCCGCCCAATCAATCTCAGCCTAGTTTAGCTAACGGCGACTCCAAAGTCCAACCTACCCTGACATCAAAGAATTTGCCAGAATAGGTGCATTCTTCACCCCGACAAATGGCCTCTGAAATGCCTCAATTGCCAACCCTGCAGCTGCCCTCTTGGTTATGCGCCGCATTAGGGAACTAATGGCCCAGTCTCCTGCCCCCTAAAACCGAACCAAAGTAGCCTGCTATTTGACCTGCCAACTGGACATCCCCTATAGGGCAGTTTTAAAAACATTTTGCCTCCTGACAGGAGCAGGGCTTTAACATAGTTAGCATAATGGAGGAGGAAAGATCACCCCAACTCAATGTCCCAGCACCTGTGCCTCAGGAGGGCCTGGGCCAACTTAGTTTACTCAGCTAGGGCATGTGTCTGGAACTCTGGTATGATTTGTGGTAGGTTGTGCAGTTCGAACCAATTCTGATCATACGTGTAATGCCGTGGTTTTGCGGACAAGTGTGCGACTGTTGCACACCTTTGCCATTCCACGTCGCCGCATTACTCCGCGGATAATCTCCTCTTGATTCCTACGACTCATTGGTGCAACACCGGCAAAGAGAAACTTTGGCTTCAATTATTGCATGCCCAGAGACATCGGCCGATGGAGACCATTACTAAAGTTGCTATCCAGCTGTTGCAAGAGAAATGGTCCATTATGGAGGACAGTTTCCGGGGCAATGCCGCCACTGTATTGCCGCCACTGCCAATGCATTGCCCCAAGAAGCGCCCCTAGCCGTGTAACTCCCAAGCCCCTGAATCAAAATTGCTCTGTGCACCATACATCGGCCCCCCTTCCCCTGAACCACAACAGGGGACAGCAATGTTTGCAGTCCTGTAGCGCACAGCTGCCTCTACCGGCGTCCCTTTGGGGGCGTTACGTGGGCCCCAACACACCCTTCGACAACCACAAGGGTATTGATACATTACACTTGGGCGTGGATGGTGTGTTGCCTGGACAGTTGCCCACAAGACTAACCGGGTATCACAGTACATAGCCCAAGCTTGTGTTCAGCACTGCGAGCAAACCATGTTGAAAGGCGCGAAAGATGTTCCTGTCAACCTCACGGCCATTTGTGATGGCCTCTTCAATCTGGAGTATGCAAGTTGTGCATGTAAAGTCATATCTCTCGGGGACGTTGCTGATTATGCCAACTTTCTGGGTTTTGGGGTCGGTGCCATTGTTGCCTCATTTGTGCCCACTGAGTGTTCCGGAGGTAGGGGTATGTGGGTATATTCGGAAAGCCCTTGAAAAGGGCTATTTGGAACACCCCGGGCCTGCATGCTGTACTGATGACATGTTTGTTTGAGATTTTTGTCCGTTTCGGATTGTGCATGTGTTGCTTGCTGCCTCTTTTTTTCAACAGGTAGCTGCCATGTCTTCATACAAATTCACGCCACGGGTTGTTGCTTCCCCGGATGCACCACAAAGGCCGTTGATGCGCAAAAGGGCTCGCTCTGGGGGTGCAGAGTGGGTGCAGGTGACTCGGCCTGAGCTTGGTAGCCAGGCAAAAAAGCCTTGTACCTCCCGCTCACAGCCACCCGCATGCTCCCACAAGGAGCATGCCATTCTGACGACGGTTGAGGCCACCGCTTTTGCTGCCCAGTTTTGGGATCGAAAGACGCACCCCACCAAGGCTTCGCAACATGAATTTTTGGCCTTCGCCACATGCATTGACCTTGATGTGGAGAAAAACGTGAAATACAACAATTACGAGAAGTACACCATCAAAAGGGGTCATCGAACGAAATATTTCGTACCGTACCGGGGTATGCGTCGGCAGATTTGCAAAACACAGTTCCTCCACTACTTCAACATATCATCCACTACTTCAACCTCCCCCTCCCCCAACCCATACATTTCTGAAATGGCCTTTTCTTGCAGATTTCAAAAAGTATACTCTCCCCCACCCCCCAGGATACGGCATGTTTGCACATGGAAGCAAAAGTTGTAGAAATTGCCGAAAAGTGCTAAAACCCAGAAAGTTGGCATATTATGAATGTCCCCAAGAGATACATAAAGACTATGATGATGAGGATGTGGTGGGTGACAATGGGGATGCACGCACGCTTTGTTGCACCAAGGCTAACCTTGGATTGTCTATGTGTGACAAGTGTAAGTGGATGTATTGTACAGATTGCATTGACACTCACACATGTGACATGTGACTAGTGCAATTCCCCGGATCCTGCAATTGTGTCACACTGTGCACACAAGTTGTTGGGATTGGACTTAGCAGATGAGCTAGGGTAGTTGGCATGGCGTAATTTTGAGGATGTTTGGAAGGGGTTGGTCTGTGGGCTCTTCAGGGAGAAGTCTAGTCTAAAAGTAGCAATGCAGTGCGCGTTGCAGGATTCCTCCCCCTTGGGGGCGGTTTGGCGTGTCATTTTTTTTTCACTTTCTGGGTGTCTATTTTTTCCGCCCGTTGAACAGAGTTTCTGTACCCAAGGGCCACGGCCACTGCGCAGAACAATGTCGAGCTTCAAGAAATTTCCACCGGATGACGTTTCCGCCACTGCCGAGTTCCTCACGTCGTGGTCTGTGTTCGAGGTCAACGGGCTTGCAGTCTATGTGGTGCCCATCCTCACTGCGGCCGTCTTCACCCAGGAGCTGCAGCCAGCCGACAAAAAGATCTTGCAGCTGGCCCTGTACTTTATGCTTGTGGTTTTCCACTCGCGACTCAGCAGATCGATAGTTGTGCGTTACCTGCTTGGTGTCGGCCTTGGCCTGGCTCTGGCCTTCTTGAGCTGTGCGCTGTTTGTCTACAAGTTCTTCTCGTCGATGCTGCCGCCATCGGCCCGAACAGCGGTCTCGATTGTGTCAGTGTTGGCTGCAGTGCTGGTCCCGAGCTACGCAGCGCGGGAGCGGATTGTCACGGAGGGGCTGACCACAGCGCTCACGGTACTGTACAACCACTCGCTGCATTTGATTCTCGAAATTTGGAAGTACCAGTACCAAACCGGGAGCTACGGTGCTCTCCCACTTGGCAAGGCCTTCTTTGCAGCCTTCATCCTGGTGGGGGTTTTGATGGTGCATTACCTGGGGCTGTTCGAGGCCCGCGTCTGCGCGGAATGCGGGGACAATCTGGCGGACTTCGACTGCCCGCAGTGTGCAGAAGCCTGGAAAGCGGAGGTGCAGTCGGAGAGCGGCCGGCGCGGCCCGGCCCCCGCGTCCCACCGCTACGTGTGCTCCTCGTGCCATTCCATGGCGGAGCGCGCGGAGGGCGCGCCGCACGAGGACCGCGTCCGCGTGCCGCGGCTCGGCCAGCGCGCAGTGTCCCTCGGCTTCTACGTCGTTGCCTGCTACGCACTGTTGGGCGCAGAGTGGCCCCCCAAACCGCGGATGGCAGCGGCGCTGCTGGGGCTCAGTTTTGTGGTGGAGTTCGACGGACTGCGGTGGCTCGCGCTCTGCCTTCGCGTCCGAGAGCGGAGCCCCACCGCCCGGCCGCTGGAGTTCGCGCGCAATGTGGACGAGTACAACGCGCGACGCGATCGGACGACGCAGGCGGAGCTGCAGAAGCTGCGGCAGGCGGTCAGCGGCAACCCCCTGCTCGCGAGCAACCTCCGAGACGACGTCTCGAAACGGGAGATGAACCGCTTCCTCGTGCAGGACAACTATTCGCCGTACGTGGACGCCGACGCGGACGATCGGCGGCGTGGCATGTGCCCGAGGCTGGCGCCCGTCTTCGTGCTGCTGGTGGCCGCCGCGGTGGGCACGCTGTACCTGGATCCGCCCCTCATGCGGCCCCACGTCGAGCAGGCGAAGGGGGCGCTGCGCCGCGCGGCCTATGCATTCACGGATGCGCTGATGGATGACCCGCGGGACGGCCCCCTGCCTGACGAGCCCGCCCGGGACGGCCCCGCGGAGGCTGAACCCCCTCGGGACGCCCCCCCGCGAGATGATGCCCCAGGGGGTGGCCCTCCGCAGGATGACCCAAACAGAGAGCCTTGATGCGGTGGGGACCCTTCGGGAGTGCGCCGTTTGTTGTGCTTTCCATTTGCGGTCACAGTTGCGTTCGCGGACCATTGGCTACGTGCCATCCTCCCGCGGTGCCGTCTGCGTGTCCCAATGTCCTGCTTTTTGCGCAGGGCGTGTTGAGACAAGACAAATGTGTTGAGCACCATGACAGTGTAACGCGCTGGCTGCGGCCCCCCGCCGCTCACCCAGCCCCCCTGCAACACGCCCAACCAGGCGGGTTTGGTAGACCTGATCGATCTGTGGGTGGGCATATCCCGCAAGCCCCCCCTCGCCGTGGCCGCCCATGCCCAGCGCTCTAAGTACAGGGACACGGAACAGCCAAAGCACTCACACACACTTCCGTGACACCCACACCGTACGTGGCACACAGCTCAAAGACTCAAAGCCGGGTACTGGCACTGCACCCACCCGCCGGAGATTCCTAACGGGCCCAAAGCCCTACGTCAGCAACTGGCAGAGCAGCGACAAACACCGTCCAGTGCAGCAGCTACCATTTCCCAATTCCTCCAGCAAAGCAGGCAGGGGTGGCCCGGGAGGGGCATTGTATGCATCGTCGACCAACCCCGTACCCTTATGCCTCCCTCTGAGTGAGGACGGCGGTAGGGCCGACAATGCATCGCCTCAGACTTTGGGTCGTTGTTGCAGGCACATTGTTCACGAAGAGCTCGTAGGTGGCTAACTGATGGCGGTCGGCGGTTAACCCAGCAGTGCAGTAGGTGCAGGGGGAGGCGCGGGGGGGGGCGGGGGCGAAGGGTAAAGAGTTGAGGTCTGAAAGGGAAAAACAACAGAAGGCCCATCCGGCATGGCGGCCCATTCCCCTCCTGAAGCTGGGGAACAATCTCGAACAGTGGTCGATGGTACTGGACAGTCAAAAAACCACGGCCCAGTGCAATCTCCAGCACCAGCAACCTCCAGTGCACCCTGCAGCGCATCTCCAGCACCGCGTCCTGGGTGACCAGTTCCCAGATGACTGAGCCCTGGACAGGCAGACCGGCGTGGGACTGCGGGCACACACCACGCGCAAAGACATCATTAGAGCGTGCAAGGGCCTATCATTACATCTGCACCCGGACGAAAGTGGGGGACAAAGCAAAGGCAGAACACCTGTTTTAATAAAAAAACCAGAGGCATGGGGCGTCCTGGTGGAAGCAAGGGGGCTACCGCACCAGGCATTCCTGTATGCTCCCCAACACACAGTCCGGATGATCAGCGATACCCCTCGGCCTGATGACTGGCACCACCAACGTCGAATGAAAATGCTGCACGGTTTGAATTCCTTCGATACTTGAATTGACCTGAAGTGTTCGCCCTGTAGCATTAGGATGGGATAAGAATGGATCGCTGCCTGTCCTGCAGGGCCGTATGGACAATACTTACTTTCTACACCTGAATCGGTTCTTTTCAGCCACTTGCGATAGATAAGTGCTTCAACGTACGATTCAGGCATTCTTTCATGCTTCCTCTCACATTTACCGGATGTTCTTGAACATTCTGCAACTTTTGTCTTTCTCAAGTCCTAGCTTTTTGCACCCAGTAGGACGGGATTTGGCCATGCTGATTTATGAGGTGCTCAAGGTGTGCAGGGGCAAGGTTGTTTGGTGGCAAAGGATATGGGCCAAGAGTTCGATGGTGCGGGTTGAAGGGGCCGGGGGGGTGTCAAGCGTAAGTCGCTTTTTTTTTTTGGCGTAAGTCGCTTATTTATTTATTTTTTGGCGTAAGTCGCGTGTGGAAAAAAAAACTGAAAAATGTATGATACGCGACGTACGCTTTTTTTGCGACGCGACCTACGGCAAAAAAAAAAATAAGCGAGTTACGCCTTTTTTTATATAAAAAAGCGAGTTACGCCTTTTTTTTTATAAAAAAGCGAGTTACGCTTTTTTTTCTCATAAAAAAGCGAGTTACGCTCTTTTTTTATATAAAAAAGCGAGTTACGCTTTTTTTTATATAAAAAAGCGAGTTACGCTTTTTTTCCTTATAAAAAAGCGAGTTACGGTTTTTTTTTATATAAAAAAGCGAGTTACGCTTTTTTTTCTTATAAAAAAGCGAGTTACGCTTTTTTTTATAAAAAAGCAAGGTACGAGATTTTTTTTTTTATTGTTAAGGACAGCCCTTAAGGAAAGCCCCTAGAGGCCTTTTCGCCCCGGCCGAACGTGGGCCATGTCTACCCCCCCCTTTTTGGGGATCGCCGAGACGGCAGGGGTTACGCAGCAATTCCGGCCCTCTTTTGGGCACCACTTCTGATTTTGCCCCCCGCTCTGAAGCGGTGGGGATCCCCGATACGGCAGGGGTGAGGTAGCCATCTTGCCCACTTGTGGGCCACTTCTGATTTTGCCCCCCGCTTTGAAGCGGTGGGGATCCCCGATACGGCAGGGGTGAGGTAGCCACTTTGCCCACTTGTGGGCCACTTCTGATTTTGCCCCCCGCTCTGAAGCGGTGGGGATCCCCGATACGGCAGGGGTGAGGTAGCCATCTTGCCCACTTGTGGGCCACTTCTGATTTTGCCCCCCGCTCTGAAGCGGTGGGGATCCCCGATACGGCAGGGGTGAGGTAGCCATTTTGCCCACTTGTGGGCCACTTCTGATTTTGCCCCCCGCTCTGAAGCGGTGGGGATCCCCGATACGGCAGGGGTGAGGTAGCCATTTTGCCCACTTGTGGGCC
The DNA here is from genome assembly GCA_964036045.1 of Eutreptiella sp. 'Long Island Sound 2002'. Classification (NCBI taxonomy): domain Eukaryota; phylum Euglenozoa; class Euglenophyceae; order Eutreptiales; family Eutreptiaceae; genus Eutreptiella; species Eutreptiella sp. 'Long Island Sound 2002'. The sequence continues at coordinate 141,027,763 of OZ038383.1, read as the reverse complement.
ACTTCTGATTTTGCCCCCCGCTCTGAAGCGGTGGGGATCCCCGATACGGCAGGGGTGAGGTAGCCATTTTGCCCACTTGTGGGCCACTTCTGATTTTGCCCCCCTCTCTGAAGCGGTGGGGATCCCCGATACGGCAGGGGTGAGGTAGCCATCTTGCCCACTTGTGGGCCACTTCTGATTTTGCCCCCCGCTCTGAAGCGGTGGGGATCCCCGATACGGCAGGGGTGAGGTAGCCATTTTGCCCACTTGTGGGCCACTTCTGATTTTGCCCCCCGCTCTGAAGCGGTGGGGATCCCCGATACGGCAGGGGTGAGGTAGCCATTTTGCCCACTTGTGGGCCACTTCTGATTTTGCCCCCCGCTCTGAAGCGGTGGGGATCCCCGATACGGCAGGGGTGAGGTAGCCATCTTGCCCACTTGTGGGCCACTTCTGATTTTGCCCCCCGCTCTGAAGCGGTGGGGATCCCCGATACGGTAGGGGTGAGGTAGCCATTTTGCCCACTTGTGGGCCACTTCTGATTTTGCCCCCCGCTCTGAAGCGGTGGGGATCCCCGATACGGCAGGGGTGAGGTAGGTTGGTGAACGACAAACGATTTATTCGAGAGCTGGAAGAGATGCTTGTGAAGGACATCCGTAACGCTTGTGCGCGGAACACAAATCCGTGTGCAAAGCCGAAGGCATCGGACACAAAGTCTGATTTGATCTACAAGCGTGTGTTTGGCGACTTCTTGTAGTTGGCCCCACGCCATTATGGTTGCATGCGAAGAATGTAGTTCGCCCCAGGTGACCGGACTCAGGTGGTATCACTGGCTTGAGCTTCGTAGCTGGTGGCGCCGGCAGCAATATAGTCATTTTGATACCGTTTGCCAAAGGCCGAAGGGCAAATTGCATTTTTTGTTTGCGGTCATGATTCCGCCATCTGCCGCACGTTATTTCCGCCATTTGCCGGCGATGAGTATAAAAACCACCCTTCACGCCACGGCTCCATTGCTTTACCCGTGCCGGAGGTACCCAAAATGTCCGTGGGGGCTATATGCTTCACCTCCTCCGGTAGCAATGGCGGTTGTTGGGTGGTTCTTGTGTTTCCCCGCCTTTTTTTTTTTGGGAAAAATGGGTTTTTTTTTCCCATACGCGACTTACGCCAAAAAAAAAAAGTTTACGCGACTTACACCAAAAAGAAAATAAATTTCCGTCGAAAAAAACGCAACTTACGCCAAAAAAAAAAAGTTTAGGCGACTTACACCAAAAAGAAAATAAATTTCCGTCGAAAAAAAACGCAACTTACGCCAAAAAAAAAAAGTTTACGCGACTTACACCAAAAAGAAAATAAATTTCCGTCGAAAAAAAACGCAACTTACGCCAAAAAAAAAAAAGTTACGCGACTTACGCCAAAAAAAAAATAAAAAAGCGACTTGCGCTTATTTCCACAATGGAGTTACGCTTTCCTCGCCGGGGGGGGGGGGGCTTGTAAGGAGGATCGAAGTGATCTGCACAGCTCACCTGAAAATAGCAAAGGAGCAGCGCCAATGCCTTGTGCTTCTCCATTGACACCCCTGTATGAACTTCATGTACGGTGCCCCGAACAGTCAGTCAAGGTGTGTCAACGTGCATGAGCAAGGACGGCTACAGATGTATATGCAGGCACATTGTTCACGAAGAGCCAGTAGGTGGTTAACTGATGGCGGTCAGCGGTTAACCCAGTAGTGCAGTAGGTGCAGGGGGAGGCGCGCGGGGGGGGGGGAGGGGGAGGGGTAAAGAGTTGAGGTCTTGAAGGGGAAAACGACAGAAGGCCCATCCGGCATGGCGGCCCATTCCCCTCCTCTCCTCGAGACACCGGGTCTAAGTGGCGTTTGTTTAGGGTTGGGGAAGGGGGATGGGGGCACCACCAGATCCCCAACCATCAGCAGTTATGCCCCTACCCGCCCTTGAGACACAACCTATAATGGCCTGTCATGAGCCATTGTCGCCTTGCCCCTTGACACCGCGTGCACACGGCACATCTATTATGTCAGGTGGGGCCGGCCTGACAAGAGAGGAAAGAGCATAGCGGCCTGTTTGCAAGGGGGTGTCGACGACTTGTGGTGTCAAAGCTAGAGACAACGCCAACGCTAGAGCACATGGGATCTTGACAATCGGTCTGCAGGTGTACACTGATAGTTCCTGTCAAACCGCATTTTTCTGGGGGCTGCTTTTGCACGCAATGTGAGTGTATTGCGCATGCACTATCTATGCTGTGCAAAGTTTTTGCACCGGTCGCAATACCAGGCACCTAATTGTCAAGCCTTTTTCAACATGGTGCCAAAACTACAAGAGCAAATAGGATTTCAAGGGACCCCAAAGGTAGTGTATGCCCCTCCCCTACAAGAATACTTCAAATCGCCAAATAACTCCTCTCTGTTTTGGAGAAACTGAGACCTAATGCCATTATTGGAGGGAAAGGAAGGCCTATCAGGGTTGAAGGGGTTCCCAAAAATCGCTTTCAAAAGGCGGGTACCTCAGCAGCAAGCGTGCAATCGGCAACTTCAAAGGGATGGCGAGAGTCTTGATTCGAGTAATAAGGCAACAAGCATTCACATGATGGATATCCCCTTCAATGACCATCCACCTCTCCCCTCATATTTTCGTCCACCAGCAATCCAACAAAAGGGAACAACACGCCCCAAGCCTTTACCATGTTGAGGGGTAGAGGTATTGCACTGGCGACTGATGTAGGTCGAACAAAACTGGGTAAATAGTGGTATAGCGGATATATATAAACTGGGTATACAGCAATAAATGTGTGTGCAGTATCCGCGCATTGCAAAGGCAGGTCCCTAGCCCGCTGATGTTGTAAAGCAGGATCTGTATTTTTGCAGCATACCTCCTCATATGTTCGCCGCGAAGATGTACCCTGAGGAGATGTGGTCCTGGGCGGGTCGATTGGATGCCTCAAAAGAGGGCGGCCAATCATGGAGCTGGTTCTGATCCATCTCCTTTCGCTGTATTTGGAACGACAGGAGGTGCCAATCACAGTTGCCACAGAGCAAGCACATTTGAAAGTACACTGCTTGTTACAGGTCCCTCTTCAGCAACTAGACTGTGTCCCGCCCTTTTGTCTACCTGTGCACAGAAGGTATTGCATCAAAGAACCGTGGCAAGTGACAACAAGTACTAAGCTCTGGCCCTTGCACCTGGTGTTTTGAGTGGTTGGTTGTTTTGGGGTTGGCTCTGCTGCCGTCACGCCGATAGGTGCTGTGCACACTCTGTGCGGAAACGCCCGCCCCAAAAGCCCCAAAAGTGTACCACCCAGCCAGTCTAGCAGTGCCCCATGTGTCCAAGGTGAGGCAGCCTGAAAATTCAGGAAAATTTGTGCGTATGCATATGTACTAAAACCATATTTCATCATATCAACTGTCCCAACAGGCTGTTCCCAACAGCTGTACAACAGGGTTGTGCTTAGTGGGCAGCACCATCCCCCACCGTACCTGCATCCCTTCCAGAAACATACCATATCTCTGCAGAAAGCACACCACCTGAGCAGCTGGGCAACGGACTGACCGAGCTATGACCAAATTGCCTGTGTCACGGGGGCATTCAGTAGCTATGCATCCGTTGCTTCATCCCCCCCCCCCCGGGGGTTGAGAAGCCTTGATGGTGCGAGCTAACCTTGGTATGGGGGAGGTCTCATTGGAGCTTTGAGCTGACCCAGACAGCCCAAGAACCATTTGATGGCCGTATCGCAGCAGTGACCTCAAGGCAACATTCAGAGTTGATGTGGTTTGCGCTACGGGAGCGGCAAGGCAAACACTTTGTGATTGCACTGCAACTGAGAAGTGTTGAACTGCGTGAGTCTGGCAGGAGGTCAGGATCATGCCGGTCATTTCAGAACCTGATATCATGGCCCCCTGGGGTTGCTAAGCACAATCTGCGCTGAGGGGGGGGTGAAACAAGCTAGAATTTCTGCAAGTCATATTCTGCACGAAATTTTTGTGCTCAATTTTGTTCAGTGTTTTTGAGGATTTGCATTAGGCTGTGCCTTTGCCCACTTGTGCGATGCCTGAGGACTTGGCGAATGATAATTCTTTCGCCATGGAAGTCGTAGAAGTGCTGAAGTCCACCAGGAAATAGCAGCAACCATCCAGATCCAGCACTACAGTTTTTGCACCCCTGCCCTCCACATCAGATGCTTTTCGACACCCAATGGCCCTACACCCAAGATTGCATCCCATTCGATCAAGGCACGCGGACAGGGCAGGGAGAGGGAAAGGATGGAGAGGCATGGTGGCACAACCCCCAAGCCAAACAACTACAACCGACTGAGCCATTGGTGCCATTTTACTGCTGGGTTGCAGGCATCAGCCCCCGCAAGCAGTCTGCAACACATTGTCCTTTTGTTTTCACCATACAGGGCTTTGGGCTTTGGGCTTTCCTTCCCGATTCCGAAGAGGGCCTTAAGGGCCCACGGATTGCCGCCTTGGGGAAGCTCGGCTCCGGCGCACCTCACTCACCCAACGGCCATGCAGCCGGCGGGCGGGGCACACGCCTCCTCCTCTAGTGTTGACGGACTCGTACCGAGTGTGGCTGAGTGGGGCAGGGGTAGGGGGGAGGGAAGTCCACCTGTGCGGGGGCACCGTCGGGGCTCCCGCTCCCCTGGTTCTGTGAGTTGAAGCACCTGCAGATGTGCAGCGGGGGGCAGGAGGGGAGGGGTCACGGAGATACAGTACTGGCAGTACAATATACACTATTGCACTGGTTGGTAGGTAGGTAGGTAATACTAGCAGGCAAAATATAGTTACGTGTAGCACAGCTACCTATACTGTATTTCCTGTGTTGGGGGCACGAGGGGAAGGAAGGGATTCGAACCCGCGACTGCCACTCAGCAGCTCAGGGGGTTGACCGCTCGACCACTCGGCCGGCGGTGTAATGGGGCGGGTTGGGGGGGCGAGGGAGGGAGTGCAGCTGTGGGATCGCCCACCGGCGCCGCAGGAGAGGGGGGAAGGTGGAGCGCAGCCGTGGGATCGCCCACTGGTGCTCCCGGGGGAGGGTGGAGGGTAGGAGGGCAGCCGTGGGACGGCCCACTGGCGGTGCCAAGGAAGGGAGGTGTGTGAGGGGCAGGAGCAGGGGGGCAGGGGTCAGGGGGGAGGACCACCTGTGCGGGGCACCTTCAGGGTTCCCGCTCCTCTTGTCACATGAGGTGACACACCTGCAGACGTGCAGCAGACGGTGGGAGGGGAGGGGACACGGAGATACAGTACTGGCTATGCAATACACACCATTGTGCAGGTAGACAGGTAGGTAATACTAGCAGGCAATAATAAAAGTCAGTAGTCCCTTGGTTCAGGGGGGTGAGTCAGGGCCCGGCCAGATCGCTGGCCGCCTAGCCCGGGGTGAGTGAGGGCTCCGCCAGACTGCTAGCTGTCGAGCCTGGGGGTAGGGGCAGGGGCAGGGGCAGGGGGGAGGGAGGTCCCCCTGTGCGGGGCACCGTCGGGGCTCCTGCTCCCCTGGTTCTGTGAGTGGAAGCACCTGCAGATGTGCAGCGGGGGGCAGGAGGGGAGGGGTCACGGAGATACAGTACTGGCAATACAATATACACTATTGCACTGGTAGGTAGGTAGGTAGGTAATACTAGCAGGCAAAATATAGTTACGTGTAGCACAGCTACCTATACTGTATTACCTGTGTTGGGGGCACGAGGGGAAGGAAGGGATTCGAACCCGCGACTGCCACTCAGCAGCTCAGGGGGTTGACCGCTCGACCACTCGGCCGGCGGTGTAATGGGGCGGGTTGTGGGGGGGAGGGGGGTAGTGCAGCCGTGGGATCGCCCACCGGCGCTGTAGGGGGAGAGAGGGGGAAGGAGTGCAGCCGTGGGATCGCCCACAGGCGCTGCTTGGGGAGGGGGGGGGGTGGATTGCAGCCGTGGGATCGCCCACAGGCGCCGCAGGAGAGGGGGGAAGGTGGAGCGCAGCCGTGGGATCGCCCACAGGCGCTCCCGGGGGAGGGTGGAGGGTAGGAGGGCAGCCGTGGGACGGCCCACTGGCGCTGCCAAGGAAGGGAGGTGTGTGAGGGGCAGGGGGCAGGGGGCAGGGGGGAGGACCACCTGTGCGGGGCACCTTCAGGGTTCCCGCTCCACTTGTCACATGAGGTGACGCACCTGCAGACGTGCAGCAGACGGCGGGAGGGGAGGGGACACGGGGATACAGTACTGGCTATGCAATACACACCATTGTGCAGGTAGTCAGGTAGGTAATACTAGCAGGCAAATAATAAAAAGTCAGTAGTCCCTTGGTTCGGGGGGGTGAGTGAGGGCCCCGCCAGATCGCTGGCCGCCTAGCCCGGGGTGAGTGAGGGCTCCGCCAGACTGCCAGCTGTCGAGCCTGGGGTAGGGGCAGGGGCAGGGGGGGAGGGAGGTCCCCCTGTGCGGGGCACCGTCGGGGCTCCCGCTCCCCTGGTTCTGCGAGTGGAAGCACCTGCAGATGTGCAGCGGGGGGCAGGAGGGGAGGGGTCACGGAGATACAGTACTGGCAATACAATATACACTATTGCACTGGTAGGTAGGTAGGTAATACTAGCAGGCAAAATACAGTTACGTGTAGTACAGCTACCTATACTGTATTACCTGTGTTGGGGGCACGAGGGGAAGGAAGGGATTCGAACCCGCGACTGCCACTCAGCAGCTCATGGGGTTGACCGCTCGACCACTCGGCCGGCGGTGTAATGGGGCGGGTTGGGGGGGGGAGGGGGGTAGTGCAGCCGTGGGATCGCCCACCGGCGCTCTAGGGGGAGAGAGGGGGAAGGAGTGCAGCCGTGGGATCGCCGACAGGCGCTGCATGGGAAGGGGGGGGATGGATTGCAGCCATGGGATCGCCCACAGGCGCCGCAGGAGAGGGGGGAAGGTGGAGCGCAGCCGTGGGATCGCCCACTGGCGCTCCCGGGGGAGGGTGGAGGGTAGGAGGGCAGCCGTGGGACGGCCCACTGGCGCTGCTAAGGAAGGGAGGTGCGTGAGGGGCAGGGGCAGGGGGCACGGGGGAGGACCACCTGTGCGGGGCACCTTTAGGGTTCCCGCTCCACTTGACACATGAGGTGACGCACCTGCAGACGTGCAGCAGACGGTGGGAGGGGAGGGGACACGGAGATACAGTACTGGCTATGCAATACACACCATTGTGCAGGTAGACAAGTAGATAATACTAGCAGGCAAATAATAAAAAGTCAGTAGTCCCTTGGTCCGGGGGGGTGAGTGAGGGCCCGGCCAGATCGCTGGCTGCCCAGCCTAGGGTGAGTGAGGGCTCCGCCAGACCGCTAGCTGTCGAGCCTGGGGGAGAGTGCGGGCTCCGCCAGATCGCTGGCTGTCGAGCATGAGAGAGCGGGAGACCTCTGGCTGCAGCGCCTGTAAGGGTGCATCGCGCAGAGTGGGTGGGGGGGGGGGAGGGCGGCCACAGCAGCCGTGGCTTGTGTTTGTACAACCCTTCCACCCAGGATCGCCTGAGCTTGCCACGCCATCTCAGAGGCGACAGGGCACTGCCGAGCGGGACAAGCTTCCGCAGACAGTTTCACCATACAGGGGGGGGGGGGGATTGTGTACGGGGATTATTTCGCTGGGTAAAATTTTGGGGGAGGGAGATTTCGCCACCCCTGGGAATCCCCAATGTCCAACACCTGCACCACACTGCCGACATCCCTTTAAAATTTCGCCTCGGAAAATTTCGCCACCTTCCGTAAAGACGAAGATTTCCCACGAAACTCTCCCTCCACGAAGCCCCCCCCCCCTCGCCTGTAAGGTTAGAGACTAACCGGCACTGTGGGTGGGTGGTGGGTGCGAGCTGACCTAAATGTCCAGAGGACCAGTGCCTATGCACAGTCAGCAACCACCTGGTGTGGTACAGAACCGGTCTACGCTGCAGTGCAGCAAGCAAAACACTGAACAATGTGGTTATGACCATGCGCCTGTGACACGGGGGCGTATGCGAGCCCAGTTTCCGTTGCCTCATGGCCCTCGCCTGTAGGGCGCATCCTGGCCTCCTTCTTGCCTTTGCAGGCCATGACAGTGGATCTGAGCTTCATCGATGCGTTCAAAGACCACACGGAAGCCTTCAAATGTCAACTGCAGGCCACCCTGAAGGGTCTTGAGCTGTGGCAGGCGCGCGTGGAGCACCGGCTGCGGGCCCTCGAGGGGCATGGGGCGGCCGACCCGATGGACGCAGCAGCCGCCGCCCAACCGCGCGGGGCCGCCCCGGCCCCAAGGCACGCACAGGCGGCCGCGAGGCTTTCGAACACAAAACTGCTGCAGCTTGAAAACGACCGCCCCCCAAGGCACGGCGCCGGCCATGCCAACCAGCATCTGGTGGACGACAGCGACGCGGAATCCGAATGCCCCTCGGAGATGAACACCCCGGGGAGGGTGGGGTCCACAGGGTGGGGCAGCCCCGCCGCGGCGCGGGCCCCGGTGGTGTACAAGCCCTGCTACAAGTCCGCCGCCTCGTTCCGCAGCAGCAGCAGCAGCAGCGGCTGCAGCGAGGTCACGCAGTCCGACATCGAGAGCCCCACGGACTGGGTGCGGCCCGCCACCGACCCCGGCCCGCCGCCCCCGCGGTCCAGCCCCCGCCAGAAACAGGTCGGGTTTGCGTCGTCGACGGAGATCGATGACTGCGCGGGCGCCGCGGCGACGGAGCTGTGGGACCCGGGCCCCGCGTCCCTCCGCCGCGCCAGCACGCAGGCGACCATCGTGGGGCTCCGGTCTGTCCAGTCGGCGACCGTCCTCCGGTCCTTCCAATCCTCCGCCTCCCTTGACAAGGATCGGTACGCGGTGGCCGACGGCCTGCCGGAGCGGGAGCCCACCTTCTTCCTCGACCACGCCAAGCAGGACGAGCAGCTGGCGTCCCTGTACGCGGACTACCGCGTGCTCCCCCCGGGGGGGCCCGACCGGGTGCCGTCGCAGCCACACCCGGGCGGCCCGGACGGGGGGGTCCCCCTCGAGGCGCTGCTGGAGCCCCCGAGCGAGATCTCGCGCCGGTCGAGCGGGGCGAGCACCGACAAGGGACACGACAGCCACGCGATGTTCATGAAGCTGTACACGAGCACCGCCGACTTCCAGTGGATGGACGTGATCGGCAACCCGGACTACAAGACCGAAGAGTTCGAGGCGTACCTCAGCGACCTGCACGAGAAGCTGGGGATCCACGCCCTCACCATTAAAGACTGCCTCACGCCGTACATGCTGCCCAAGGTGTGTTAGAGAATGCTGTGCACCTCCATAGAAAGTACGATAGCGCGCCGAGCGCGCCGGGCAAGTTTTCCCCTATTTCCCCCCAGTTGTCCCATCTTTCCCCCCATTTTTTGTCCTTGTGTTGGGGACCCCCGAAAAGGCAGGGGTGATGTAGCTATTCTGCTCACATGTGGGCCCCCGAGATGGCAGGGGTTAGGTGGCCTGGGCTGGAGGAGGGAGTGATGTTTGGGGGTAAAGCATTCGGATAGATGGCCGGAACATTGATTAGGATGCCGGGCGGGCCGGGCGTGCCGGGCAAACGTACCCTCATACCTCAGGCGTTCAAGGAGGTGAAATTGGGATACTCATGCACTCATGCACCCACTCATGCAATGACACCTCCTCCAGCTCTTGCGCTGCCTTCAACGCTTTCCACAACCGCTTTAGCATGCGGTTGCGTTGTAACCGCAGCATATATTTTTTGTGTTATGCAACCGTCACCATCGTCGTTGTTGTTGTCGTCGTCGAACTGTGCCTCACAAAACACCTCTTTGAACATCCACCGGTAACTCCTGCGCCTGTCGATGCGATGGATCCTCGTAAGCAACGCCTTGCTTATCAGCAGGGTAACCCGCACCAGAAAATCCTCCCAGTAGGCCTCATCGTCCATCTGTGGTACCCACGGTACGTAGGTGGAGCGGATCGGGGCGTGGACGGGGATGATCCTGCGCTACGTCCCCGCCGGGGAGATGAATCTGCACCTCACGGCCGTGCACGAGGCCTCGTTCAAGCTGGTGATGCTGATGAGCGACAACATGCTCATCACCATCCGGCGGGTGCAGGCGTACACGGACTTCCCGAAGGTCGCGGAGCTGGTGAACGACTGGAAGGCGGACATGACCCTGCAGGAGCTGGTCAACCGCTTCATCTACGACATCATGTCGGGCTTCCGCACGTCCCTGAACACGATTGGGGACGAGTTCGACGCCTGCGACGGGGACGTGCTGGCGTCGGTGGTGTCGGCGCGGCGCCGGGATGGGGCCGTGCTGGTCCAGCGCCTGTATGACGTGCAGCGGCTGGCGCGCAGCTACGTGACCCTCCTCGAGCGGAGCCGCGTCGTCATCCACAAGTACTTCAAGCTGTGCAAGAACAAGGACCCCTTCACGGAGGACATCCACGACCAGCTCAGCGACCTCCGGCACTACGGGCAGACGCTGCACGAGAACACCAGTGCCCTGCTGCAGCTGCACCTGTCCCTCATCGACTTCCGCACCAATCAGCTGCTGTACGTGCTCACCATCATCACTGTCCTGTTCGTGCCGATCACGTTCATCGCCGGCGTGTACGGCAACAATCTGCTGATGCCCGAGTACAAGTGGACTTACGGGGCCCTGTTCTTCTGGGGCCTGTGCGGGGGCATCGTGCTGGTCACCCTCATCTTCTTGAAGAGCAAGCGCTTCGTGTGAGGGGGCGCGGTGGAGCTTGTGCGGCGGTGGCAGCAGTGGCAGGGGAAGCGCGTCGGATGCGTGACACAACAGGTGGCGCACGACCATGAATACCGCCGGATTGGGCACCGGGGGAGGCCTTACCGCAGCCTAAGGTGGGGCTTAAAGGCGGAGGCAAGGTCCCCTTCTCCGATCGCAATGGTGCCATTTTCAGCCACAAACGACTTACACTTTTTGGAGATGGCACCCATTCTATGTTGCAGGAGCACGTTGGGCAAACATGACCGGCGAACGCATGCAATTCGGTACGCAAGCATCAGACGTCTGCCACAGATAGACATTGTGTACTGATGAGGAGGGGGGGGGGGGTGCTTGGTCTGCACATCCCCAGTGTGGCCACGCACTTTGCGTCACAGGTACCCTTTGGCCTGCCAGGTGGATCCGCTGCAATATGTCTGTAGGAGCCTTTGGTACGTCACATTTTGCTTCAAGGGGTTGCAGGGGCTTCCAAGAAATTACAGTAACCAACCAAAGGCCCATAGGAAATCTCAACCGCAATTAACGGTCTATGCTTGTTCTTGTGCCACAATCTGAGCATTTTTTTACCAAATTTTGCAGTGGTATTTAAGAATTCCGCACCAAATTTCGCCATTCCAAACTTCGCATCAAATCCGCCCCTGCCTGGTAGAAGCATGCGAAAAAAAATTACAAAATGACCCGCAGTCTTCCACTGGTATCAGATTCAGCTTACCCTCGCTACATGCTGGGTCCGCTGCCATGATGTTCCATAGGCCAATCATGAAAATAGACCGCTCTGACCCTTGATTCCAAGAACCATCTCAAGTGCTGTCTGGTGAGCAGGCTTCCTACTGAGTTAAACACCGGACGCAGATGCTTCCTACTCAGTGCCGTGGGTGACAGCAGCGGATATTACCGAGTGGCACACGGTACGGGGCCGATTCCTACCGAAACTCGGTGCCCCTGCCGGACACTTGTGACATGTCTGGGGAGCGTGAGCGCGCCGGGCATCTTTTTGGGCTCATTCCCCACCCATGACCATTTTCGACTCCGTCCCTTCTTTGCCTCACCCCGTATCCACGCCAACCATCCACAAATTGTGTGGCCCCTTCATTGCATATCCCATAACGGACTGCTGCAGCTTGTCACGTATTCCGTGTGTTCTGACAATTATTGTTTCACTGCTGGGGCGCCGTGGCAGAGGAGGCTCTTTGCTATTCCCGGGGGAGGCTCCTTCCAAGCTCAGGCAGTGGAATTGCACTGCATTTGGGCCTTTAAACTGCCACGTGCTCGTTGCCACCAACGGGTTTCTATGACCATGTGTCCACAGGGGATTCCTTACGGGACTGCGCCGTGCAGTACTGTTTCTGCTTGCACAGTTCTGTGACAGCGTCGTAGTGGCATCGAAAGGCCCTCAGGGGTGCGGTGCCATGAACGCTGTGTGCACGGTGCGCTCCGCGGCGTGGCGTCTCTGCGTTCGCTGCCCACAAATAATCAAGCCGGTTGACTTTTGCACACAAAGCTGCATGACCCAGGAGCTGCGGGCCCTGGGCATCTGCATGTATCGCGCCGCCGGCGTCGGTACCCGCATTGCGCATCCATCAGCTTTTACTTTGCAATAGTCCTTTAAACTCGGTCCGTTTGCGTTGGGATGGATCATCACGCACCACGAAACTGCAATCAAAACGATAACAGAACCATGCCTCGGCCAGAAACGCTGGCACCGAGCAAACAGACTGCCTGCAATGCCACCGCAGATTGGGTACGCCGTGGGAGGCTGATCGCCACCGCCACCGCTCCCTGTGCCACCCATCCGTTAGGGTGGGGTGACACTGCCGTGGTGAAATATGAGCCAGTCGGAACACCAGTCACCGCACCACTCAGAGTGCGGGCCCTCATGGGGCGCATACCATGACGCATAACGGTCTCCATCCCAACGGGCGTGGGATTGGAGCCACCCGCACAAAGCGATTGCAGCATCACGTCCAGAGGCGGGTTTACATGCAGAAAAGTAACGTTTTAGCGACGGCTGACATCGACGCCATGTGTATGGGCCAAAACCCCTGTGACAGCTTTGAGGGCGCGCAACTTGGTGGACCGGGCATGGCCGCGCAGCAGGCCCATGTTCATCCAAGTAGCCGACGATAGAAGGAAAGCACCCCGGCTGTGCACAAAAGGTGCCATTCGGAACTTTTGGCAACTGGCGACTGCCCATGGGGACTGCAATGGGGGGGCAACCGTCTTGTACTCTCTCCCACAGCCTGTTTGCGAAAGGCGCCTCGGGCCGTCCCTTAGCTCTGGACCAGCCTTTCTTTCTCTCTTGTGGCCTGCATGTGCTGCCTGGTGTGCAGACAGTGTCTCCAACAACACCACCCGCGTGACAGTCCACCCGTCACCATACGGGGATGGCATATTCAAAATGAGCCATGACACAACAAAACATGTGGCGGAGCCTGCAGGGCACATCCTGAACCCCCTGCCGGCTGGCCTCTCATGAAGGCCAAAAGGGGGGGCGATAGCCTGACGACAGGGAAGTATGAGAATGGCCCTGCACCGTACAAACTTTTGCCCCCCCCACCCCCTCCCTTTTGATACTTCCCTGCCTGACGACACCTCTGTGGCGCCCAACCGCGTCTCAGCTCACTTCCTACCAAGACGAGGGAAGGCAGGTAGGCCAAGGACTTGTTCCGCTGGCCCTGCCATCCGAACCCCAAAGTCCACACCAGATTGGGCGTCAAGGCTCGTCTTCAGCTCATGGCATGAAGGGTGTGGGTAACTGCGTTGCCATTTCAACAGACCCGCACAGAGCGCAACGGTGAGTCATGGGCTCCTGGGCCAGTCGGTAGGTTTTCCCCAGGGAGTCGTTGCCCACAGGTTGCCCGCCTGCAGCCAGCAGAGTTGGGCCCCAACAAGTGTGGAGGCTGGCGGCGGTTGTCACCAAACAACTGGGTCCGCATTGCCCATCCGGGGCCCCGCTCGCCCACTGCAGGGTCCACAGATCCTCAGCCGGAGTACGGAAGAGCCGAAATGCATCAGTCTGTGGCGGAGGTGACAATGACCTTCCAACTGTTGTTGTCATTGCATACCCTGCCCATCTCACCACCCCATGGCACAACTCAGAAACATTTGCTTGGGGTACTTTTTGCTGTCCGCACTCTGCCCTGCTTAGATCCCACCCTCTGGCCCTTGCTGTGTCCCTCACCCTGCGGGCGGGGTTATCGTAGCGGGGCTGGGGGCACACTCACTGCGCATTCCGCCTGATTGAGTTGCGTTGCTCTTCTTCTCTGAGGCCAACACAGGCTTGCCATCAATGCTTGTAGATATGTGGTCCACAGAGGCCTCGGATACACTTGATTCCAGGGTTTCCGCTGAGCGCTTTCCCGCATTCGTGCCTGTCGGCATGGGTCGCACACTTCGAAAGTCGAGCAACAAAAATGGATATGTGGTCCACCGACAGGTCTGATGCGGACAAGACCCCTTGCCAAACTGGTGTCAGTGTTGCCAATGCAGCGCACCACTGACACCTGATAATCCGAAATCGCAGGGCCTTTGTGACAAAGGTACCCAAACCCCCAAGCTGCAGGGCTGATTCCAGGGTTTTGCCTTTGGTCCATTGGATGGCTGCTACCCCCGCATTCTTCATACAGCCCCCCTGTAACCACCCCCCATCCCCCCAAAAAGGACGTTTGCGTTTGTAACGCCAAGAGTCATGAGCTCATGACTGAAATTGTCTGAAGGCGGGGACATTCAGTCTATCAGTACCCACCTCGATTGTGCCCAACAATGAACACAGTTGGGCCCTGCAGACCGCTGTTCGTTTAAACGCAATTCCGCTTCCGCGCGCAATACCGTGTTTCCGCACTTTTGGGTCTGTTTTGGAACCATCGTTTTTGCAGTTCCAATCCAATGGAGATTTCGTCTCTTCTCGTCCAAGTGCATTCTACCAATCCGTTGCTGGTGATGTATGCTAAGCTACCGCCCGCTCGCCCTGAGGTTGTCGTGTGTGCCCCACAGCCTGAGCAATGAGCCCTTTCAGGCATCCTCCTGCACAGGGCCAAGGGTTCATCGTGTCTGTGATGGACCATGGCCACTTACAACCAGGTCACTGCAGCCATGCAATAGTGCCAAGGTCTATGCAGTGTGTTTGGTCTTGTGCCCCCTTTTCCCCAATTGCACAGGTGATGGCGGCGGCAGGGCAGCAACCAATCAAACCAAGCCCCCCGCCCTTCCCCTTCCTGTGGGGACATCAGGGGTAGCATTCCCACTGGCAGGAGCCATCAGCTCGGGCAGCTCTTTGTCCCTGGGGGCGCCGTACTGGGTTCTTACAGTGCAGCAGAAGGGCAACACTACATGTGGTGTAGAAACCAGAGTTAAGCACCCAGCACCGCCTTGTGCAGTCACCAGCACCCAGTGAAACTGTCATTTTTAGAACCATGTCCTATTTTGCCTACTTGAAATTCCCCGCCTTGTGCAGTCATTACTACCTGGTGAAACCGTCAATTTTGGTGCCTTGGGCGGTGCCTGCGGAAGGTGGAGGGGGGTTACAAGAACCCCAATCTGGAAAAGAAATTCAAACTGCCCGAATTCAACAAAAAAGTAACATGTGCTGAGTCATGTGCGGTTAATCACTACGTTGTCGCCAAGCCAGTCCCCTGAATCCCAAGGCTTCCCGACAGTTGGCAGCAGCACTAGTCACACCCGGGCGGTTGGCCAATCCCGGGGTGTCATCATCCACACACGAGGGGAGGGGGGCACAGACGAGCCACACGGAGGGCGACACATAGTCCTCCCGAGCGGGTGGGCGCGGCCCACTGGCCTCTGCGTTCTGTTGGGCACAGTCCGAGCCCCATAGACCACAATGAATCTAGGGGCCCTGTCACACCGTCAACGACCCACGTGTCCCCGGAGCTACATGCGGTTCTTGGACAAGCCGTGGGACTGGCAGTCCCACACCTCTCTTCCCTTTTTGTGTCTCACCATCGACATTTGAGCTAGCCCCCGAGATGGCAAGGGTTGCATAGCCATTTCATTTTAACTTTTTACTTTTTGAAGAATTGGGCAGGCCACGTAACCCCTACCTCCTTATGGTCCCTCGGGTGGGAAGTCTTGGATAGTGCTTGGTTTAGTGGTGGTTGGGGAGATTTTGGCCAAAAAAAAGATGCCCGGCACGCGCTGCCTGGCGCACTAACCTTCCCTCTAATAAATGAGTAAGCAATCAAATGATTATATTGACTTTGCAATCCTTGATTGGCGGAAATTTGAAACATTATTTCAAACAACCACTGAGTTTCACTGTGTGTCTCTTCTCGGTTCACACGTAAAGAGCGCCTTTGTCAGAACGACCTCCGGCAACAGAAGTGGAAATCATTGAGTACAGCATGTCCTTTCGATTGCAGACCAGAGTTTTCCCTCATGGCATCACGGAGTGAAGCCCTTAATAACACTGCATTTGACATTATTAATTAATGCTTTTCTCTTCCCGAGAGCCTTCTGGATCTTGCTGATGGGTTGTTCACAGCCCCGGAGAATAAAACTTTTTTGGTAAATGCTGTTCGGTGTCGAGCCCAGTGAACCATTTGTTGATCGTCTGATGTTGAATGCTGAAGAATCTTCAGTTGCATCCCTGGATTTCTTCGATGCACCAAGACCTCCTTCAAAGGCGCCGTGCCATGGCCCTGGCCTCCTGCCATGCATCTGGAAAAGGTTGGATGCATCTTTGGATGTGGTTGGGGCAATCCGGGCGAAGAACTGTGCGCTGCCACACGATTCACAGAAACAGCCCCCTGTTTATGGGCACAACTGCTGTTTCTGTCTTTTTTTTTTGGAACCATAAAACTGACGTCTTTCCTGTTTGTGCTGTCCTTCAAACAGCACCCGCCGGCCTTCAACCACCAATCGTCGTCCTTTCAAACAGCAACCGCCCGTCTTCACTATTAACCGTCGCCCTTCACAGCCAATTGCTGGCCCTCGAGAACTCAGTTGAACAATGTGTTGCGTTCAAAAGAAATTAAGCACCGTCCTTGAAATATTGCCCGCCATCCTTAACATTAACCGCCGAAAAATCAACTGCTGTCCTTCAAAACATTAACCGCTGTCCTTCAAGCATCAACCATCAGCTGCGGTCCTTCTGACCGCTATCCTGCAAACACCAACCGCCATTATCCAACCTCAAGCGCTGTCAGTTTGCAGCCAACCGCCATGAGTATCCCCCGCACTGTATTTCGTCTCAACTTCGAATTTTCTGTCCCACCGGTGCCCCTAATGGATATCTGACATGTCGTCAGGCGGTGAAACTTTCAGTCTTTGGGGTCTTTGAAAACCGCCTGAGTTGCTGTTTCTGTCATTTTTTCGTCCGTGGAAGTGACGGGTGAGTGTTTTCTGTCGTGTTGTGATGGATGGGTGCACATATCCCACATCTACTGCATCTGCTACACGGGCACCAGACCAAGCCACCCTCCCTAAATGGTTGCAGAAATCCCGGAGGCATGGTACTTCTGTGGCTTGCGCTCACCGACTTTTCTTCGATTGTAAGGTACTGTTCTAAACGTAACCCCCAGTCAACTCATTGCCCGTTGTGCTAATTCCAGGCCCTAATTTTTGTTCAATCCATTGTCCTCTCCTGGCTGTACGCCCTGATATGTTGCAAACGATCATGCTTTTGGCTAGTCACACAGACCTGTGGGGTGGTCATGCTCATGTCCCAAGATTGCATTCTGTGCTTTGGTGTGTTGGGTCTCTACTGCCTTCGTTCTTGTTTTGCTGTTGCTTTTATGCATGTGACGGAGCACGTGTGCATGTGTAACATTTGCAGTATTTTCTGATGTAAGGACATCTTTGTACCCCCCCCCCCCCCTTGCATAAGCTACGCCCTTGTCCAAGCTACAGTAGGCGTAGGGACCGTAATAATTGTGTACGTAATTTAATTACGTACGAAGTGTAGTGCGGCCACGTAAGACATGGGTTTGTCGTTACATTTGCCAATTTCAGCACATGTGGCCCCCCACCAGGAATTTTTTTTTATTCTGATGCATCCCATAGGTCCTGAATTACCAATTTCAGCACATGTGGCCTGCGCAGGGGTTGTGTCGGCAGTTGTATGTGTTGCGCGCAAGCCACGCCCTTGTCCAAGCTACAGTAGGCGTAGGGACCGTAATAAACTTGTACATTGGCGTAGCTTATACAAGGGGGGGGGGGTACTCTTCTTCACACGGATCGCTTTCTGCGTGCAAGCTTTATGATTCACTTCCCCCGGGCGTTTGATGGGCTTTGAGCTGACAATGAGGAGGCGTGGGGTTGAGGGGGATTTGATGGGTTGGCAAAATGAAGACCGCAACAAGTCCATGGATTGAAGTTTTGAGGGTGCAGTCCAACAGGCGATGAGCCGAGTGGAGGGAGCGCAAGGGCGGATTGCTGACAGCCTTTACAAAAGGTCTCATATTTTTCGGCCAAACCAAAGTTTGGCCTGTTGTACCCCCCCCACCCCTGTCTTGTCTCCCCCCGAGGCCTTGTACCAACCCCCCCCCCCCCCCGTCTTAACACGAGCTTGTCCAAACACGGCGACGCCGTGTTTCCGCACTTTTGGGCTTTTTTTTTTAACCATGGTGTTTGCGGTTCCAATGCAATGCAGAAGGTGGTTTGTAGCCTTGTGCAGGCTGCAGGAAGGGTCCATAAGGGTGGCAAAGTGCTGGTGTGGCTGTAATCCAATGTGCTCTTGCGTTCTGGGGTGTATGCTGGCCTGTTGAGCACCCTTTTGTGGTCATGAAGGGGCAGGGTTGGCATTTGTCTGCAACATGTGTTTCATGGTACCCCCCCCCCCCCTTGTATAAGCTAGGCGTAGGGACCGTATTAATTTGGGACCTAATTTTAATTCGGTACCAAACGTAGTGCAGCCACATAAGACATGGGTTTGGTGACGGATTTGCGAGTTACATAGAGTCATGGACACATTTGTTGTGAGTGTTTGCCCACTTGAACCCACATAGCTCTGATCTTGGGGATGTTTGTGCATTATATGCCCCTTTCTTGCACCGGCTCACCATGCAATCCTCTCTTTTTGAACGTGGGCGCCCGGTGTTGGTAGTTGTATGTGTTGCGCGCAAGCTACGCCCGTGTCCAAGCTACAGTAGGCGTAGGGACCGTATTAATTTGCGACTTTGGCGTAGCTTATACAAGGGGGGGGGGGTACGTGCCAAGCAGTAACATGGACCTGTCCAAACACAGTGACCCCGTGTTTCCGCATTTTGCCCCCCAGAACCTGGCCCGTGTTAGGACAGGGGGGGGGGTACTTTGGCTCATGGTTGGGGGTACGCCTGTTGGCCCCCCCCCCCCACCCCACCCCGCTCTGGACCCCGCAACCCAAATTGGCAACAACACGGAACAACCAATTAGGGCACCACATGCTTGTGGGCCGTGTCATGAGTATGGTGTCGGGGCATCCTTCTACAAGGGCATGGGCTCACCAAAGGCAAGTTGCCTGATACAGCTTACTAAGTGTACTCAAACATCTGAAAAATAGTGGGCAAGGTGTCATTGCTGATTCAAAGAAGGGCACAAGGCGAAGTCACCCGTGGAGGTAGGATCGGTCTCAGCAGGTAAGTGCCAAACGCTGGATGGTGCCAAAGAGATGGTGGAAACAGTTAATGTTGCACGATTAATCAATCATATTTAATTGATTCGTGTATTGTTTTTCGAATTCTGTTTTACTTTCACTTCACATTGGCTAACTTGGAGTAGTAGTGCCCGATGCCTGGCCATGATGCTCCTAGCAACAGTCTGGATGATGGAGTCGCCATCGACCCGCCCTCCGATGCATGGGACCACAATACAGTCCACAACTATTTGGGTTCTGCCTTGGCTGAAGCGATAGGGCGTTCGTAGGTGCACAGAGGCGGCTTTGTGACCTTCAAAGCGGAGCGCTGGGAATTCACCAGCTATGCCTCCGAGCCCCTGAAGGAGTGGTTGCAGCAACTTTCTAAAAAAGGGCCTAAAGTCCCGTAACCGTGTAAGCGGGAGTAACCAAGTCCCGCGTAACCCTTGCGTAACCCCTGTGTCAGTCCTGTGGTTGGCCGTGCAAGTACAGTTGTGTACACTTACTCACTCCAGCCATGCACGGTTGCGTACGCTTGGCTGTGGAAGCAATGTACACTTATGCACACTTACAACGGGGTCGAACAATCTTTTTTTTTTTTACTTACTCCAGAAATTCATCGAGTACCGAAGACAGTTCTTGGTAACATGGGCGACTCCAGCATATGATACAATGGATCCCCGCAATGCGGGGCACGTGGTAAAGACCCAGAGTTCGGCGGGTCATTGAAACATTTGCCAGTCACTTCCTTACAGACCACTTTCAGGTTCGCCGGATGGCATGGCGGTTGCCTACCGCACTAGAGAGCCCTCTTGTATATGCTTATGAGCTTTGGGTCAGCGCCTCGTGCCCTGCATTGCAGGGATCCAATGTATCATATGCTGAAGTGCAGCCCACTTACCAAGAACTATCTTGAGAACTCTTCGAACTATTGGAGTCAGCCAAAAAAAAAGGTAAAGTTCATATGCGTACATCAGAGGTTAAAGAGCTTACAACGGGGTAGAACAACTTGCGCAAGGAGGAGGCCTTTGGGTGCTGAAAATCACCTCGAAGAGAGGTTGTTAGATCAAGCGCAGGCGCGGGCGTCGTATACCCCTCTTTTTTGGGGTCATTCGTGTAGCATACCCCAAGGCATGATATTGGATGTCCAACCCGTTGTAAAATCATTCTCTTGCCCAATAAGACCATCCCCCAATGGATTTTTTGATTCTGAGGCCTTTATCCCCTAAAACTGGATATCACTTTTTTGAGGGGGGGGGTGGGGGGTGGGGGGGGGGTCAAAAGTTTTCGCTCAGAAGGCTCCAAGCAGTGGGGAGGCATATCGCTGTTACACCACTGCCGGTCAAATGGCAATGCAGCCGACGCAAAGTTTTCGGTCGGCGGTTCGAATCTTGGTCGGCCGACTGTCGGCGGCGGCATATTTGCCCGATCGGGATTCGAACCGCCGACCAACAGGTCTGCCGTCAGTTGCATTACCGTTCGGCCACTGCTTGCCCTGAAGTGAACTATCAGACTATCTCCCCACTGCTTGGGGCCGCGTGTGCCACGGACAAAAAACCTAAACTGTGTGTTTCTGTCTGACTGACTGCTGGCCTGGCTAAGGGACTGATTGGCTGACTGTCAGCCTCTCTTCGAGGTGCACTGCCGAAGGCAATAGAATTTTGCACAGGTTTTTCCTAGTCAGAAAAATTGGTGCTGGTGGAATTTCTGTTGCTAGCCCAAGTGGATGAAGTTGCATAACCCCTATCCTCTAGTGCGGAACAAATATATATGAAATAAAAATAAAATCAATACCATCATGGGACGCGACCGGCACCCAAGGGGCTTTCTGGCCAAAGAAAACCTGTGTACGTTTGCGTACAATTGGACAAAAAGAGGCTGTATGGTTGCGTACACATGCACGTGCACGTGAGGATAGAGTATAGTTGGCACATGTTTCTGCTTGTCATGTGTTTGCCTATTAATGTATTACGTCAGCAATGTTCCGGGGTTATGTCTTCAGATTGAAGGGCCGGCCGTGGCCGGGCGGCATACTCTGTAGTATCGGCAGGAGAAAGCCGTGTCCCCTCTCTTTGCGAGGAGTAGACCTGCTTTAAAGATACTATATGAACCGGGTGGAGCACCCGCAGTGTAGCAAAGCACCCGTGAACTCACCTTCGCAGCTTCCGGACTATGTTTACTAGAAGAAAAAAAAAGAGGCTGTATGGTTGCGTACGCTTCGGGCCCATTACCTTGCACGGTCACGTATAATTAGTCTCAGACCCTGCGTACAGTTATAACCACAGGCGCGGTTACTCCCGCTTTGCTTGCGGAACAAGTGTATGCGTTGCTCATGGCGGGACTGCAAAGCCAAGAGCAATGAAGATGTTTTGGAGGACGTGGTGGAGGCCAATGAAAAGAAAAAGCACACCGTGGCAGACTAAGCCAAAAGCAGAGATCTTGGTGCTGCCGGAGCACGAAGTCAAGCCGGCACATGCCTTGGCCATCCTCACGTACTCCGTTGAGCTTTACCAGCCCCTTGGTCCGGACCCGACGGAGCCACAGCCCCGCGAGCACCAGATCTAGGGCCTCAGGTCCATATAACTATGAGTCTATTTTCTGGTCATAGATGTATGCATCCTGTACATAGCATCTCATAGACTTTCGAACTGTTTCAGTGGAATCATGATTGCGCCAGATCTACGGCGAGTACCGTGCGCGCACTGTAGAACGTTTTGTGTCAAGGTCCTGTCAAAGCCCCTAAAAAAATGCTGCTCCTGGAGTGCGCGGTTGGCTATCCTAAAGGACTTTTTTGTGCACCGTGGTTATCCCAGGCTGCTTTGGAGTACATTGTGACGGTTGGGTGAGGGTCAGTGAGAATTGGTGAGGATTGGGTTGCTTTTTTTGGTGGAGTTTTTTTTCTGTATCATTACCATTGCCTTCTGCTGTCTTCATTGCCAGATTTCTGTTGAGATGCCTTGTTCTGATTGTGATGTAGGGTCGTGCCCCGTGTGCGAAGAGCCCGATAACCTCCAGCAACCTGCGGACCGGGAGGGACATGGCGGGCCATGCCACGACGCGAGCACGCCAGAACGTCCCACCACAGCGCCCAGCCCCGTCGCCGCCAAGAAGCCCAAACGCGGCCCCGCCGCCCATGGCAGCCCTCGCGTGGGCAACGGCCACACCCGCCGTGCCTTTGCACCGCGGACTGACGCCGCCTCCGCCGACGCTGCCCCCTGCAGCCGCTCTGCCCCTCCGACTCCCAAAACCGCCGACCGCTACGGTGCCCGAGGCCCCAGGACAGCGTACGCCCCCTATGCCGACCCCCCCGACACGGACGTGCCTGTCTACGCCGCCAGCATTGCTTCTGGAGCACGCGATGCGCCCGCGGCCTCCGCCCCGCCCGCCGCGCCTCCCTCCACCTCCGACTACACCAGCGTCGCCGCCGCCACCGCCTACACCGACAAACCCGCCCCACCGCCGCTGCCGCCTGTCCGCCACCTGCCCGGGAAAGCGAACGGCGACGCCCTCCCCTACTTGTTCGTCGCCCCGCCCAGCCCCTACTACGGGCCCCTGGGATGCGCCACCCTCCCCTGGCACGCCCCCGACATCCACCTGCCCCCGATCTACAGCGAGCCCCCGTACCCCTACTACCCCGACGCCCCGGGCGCCTACGTGCGCACGCCGTACGCCGGTTGGGGCTTCCCCTCCTACGCCACCCCTCCGGCTGCCCCCGCCGCCGACCCCGCCCCAGACCCCGACGCCCCCCGCCCCCCGGCCCCGACCTACGCCGACACCACCGGCACGTACGTGCACCTCCCCTACGCTAGCGCGGACCCTCCCGCCTGCGCCGCCGCTCCCCTCTACACCCCCCCGACGGACTATCCAGACTGCGCCGGGTACACCGCCCTCGCCAAGCCGCCGAAGCCGACGCTCCGGGCGACCGTGACCGTCGGCCTGGCGTCCCCGTACCTGTACAACTGCGGCCGCGCGGCCGACGACCCCCTCTTCGCCCGCAGCGCCATCATCCGCTTGGGCGGGGCTGGCACGAGCGAGTGGGACGTCTGTGAGCCTGCGGTGACGACCGCCCTGGGCCTGCCTGGGGTCAGCCTCTTGTACAGGTCGCGAAAGGGGAGTGAGGCGGTGCGCGTGTCCCGGGGGTTTGGCCGTCGAGGGATGCGCTTGAGGGCGGCAGGAGGCCGCGGGCGCGTTTCAAAAGGGGTTGCCAGAGTGGTCGGTGACGGTTGGGAAAGCGGTTGCGAGACCGAGGCCTGGGCGGTGGGCGGCGGTGGGGCGTGAGCAGGGCAGCGGGGGAGGGAGGCTGGAGCAGGGTCTCGAGAGCAGCTGCAACGGCGGTTACTGGCGGTTGGAGAGCGGGTCAGTGGTCGTGTAAAGCGGTTGGGGGGCGATGGGGGGCGGACAGAAGCGGCGGAAGTGACAGGATTCCCGAAGGAGGGGAGTGCAACACCCCCTCCAAGCGCTGGCCTGGCCGTGGGGGGGGGGCGGACCGAGGCAGTCGAGGCGGAATCAAGAGGGAACATGCCCTGGCAGGGCGAAAGGGTGCAACAAGGGACTTATTGGGGGGGGGGGGGGGGGGGGGGCGACGACGGTGTGGCACGGGTGGGTTGCGCCCCGCATCGTACCTTTTGCCCCAAAGTCAACGGTGTGCCCACGCCGCCGTTTCGATGAAGTGAAACTTGGAATGGCGAAATTTGGCACAACAAAGGTGTGCCAGATTGTGCGATGGTGTTTTGATTTCATTGTCCGAAACAACAGCAAGCATCCAGAAGCGAAGAAAGAAAAACCCAGGTTTCCCCAGAAACCCCAGTTTGGCACCACTGCCTCTCTTGTCCACAGTGTGCAGTATATTTTCTGCCCACCCACCCCCCCCCGAACCCGCACCCTCTCAAACTGATCTACTTACAGTGCACTCGCACACCGGGGCCGCGCGCTCCCGCCCGTCAGATGGTTGTTCGAATTGCACTGTGCCCGTGTCTTGAGGGCAGGGAGGATCCAGAGAACCGGCCAAACAAAGCACCCAACCAAAGGCCCATGGGAAATGCCAGCCACCATTCACAGTCTTGTGCCACACTCTGGGAATTTTGTATCAAATTTTGCAGTGACATTTAAGGAGCGATGCCAATCTTTCTCCGCACCAAATTCGCCATTCCAAATTTCGCACAATCCTACCCCCCCCCCCCCCCCCCGGGCGGCAGGGGTTATGTAGCCACCTTGCCCACTTGTTGGCCACTTGTGATTTTGCCCCCCGCTCTGAAGCGGTGGGGACCCCCCAGGCGGCAGGGGTTATGTAACCACCTTGCCCACTTGTGGGTCATTTCTGATTTTGCCCCCCCGCTCGGAAGCGGTGGGGACCCCCCTCCGGTATCATGCAGATGCACAGCCCAGCGCACACAAGTCAGTGCTGGAGTCGGCAAACCCGGCATGGACTTGGAGTGTGCATCTGGATGTACCTGGTGGATGGCACGGGCAACAGCCCGTCTCCGGGACAGCCGACCCCCGGAGTAGTCAAACAGGACAAGTCATCCAGGGGCTCTGTTGGCACAACCAAAGCACGTTTGGACCCACCGAGGACCTGCCCACTGCCACCGCCAGGGGCCACCGGGTGCCCCCCTCTCCCCTCAGGGTCTTCGTTGGTGGTGCGAGCCAACCTTTGGGATGGTGGAGGTCTCATCGAAGGGCATGGGGAAAATTGGCCTGCGCCCGGGGGGGGTCACAGCTGTCGCGGAAGGAGCGGGGGGGGGGGTCTGGGAAATGGACACCTGTGACAGGCCGGTCCAAAGAGGCCAGTCTAAAAGCTCTAATGATGACTCACGACGTGCGCCACGAAGATTTTTTTTGCCGAAAAATTTTCCCTATGATACATACCTCAAAATGATCAGCGCATTGTGGGGATCTTTTTGAGCCATGTATGTTGGGGTGCCGCAGGACCCCCCCTAACCACCCCCGTCGGCCCGTCAGGGGTCCTCGTCACGGCTGGCCAGAAGGGGGGGGGGGGGGGTTGGGAAATGGACATCAGTGACCCCCCGTGGGCGCAAGCCAATTTCCCCCCACCCAAGCCGTGGGAGGGGGAAGGGCTGACCCAGAGAGCCTTTGAAACATTCGATAACCGTGTCAGAGCGGTGACCTCAAGGCAACGTTCGGTGCTGGCCTGGTTTGCATTGCGAGAGCGGCACGGCAAAGTGCATCGTGATTGCAGTGCAACTGAGAAGTGTTGAACTGCATGAGTCTGGCAGGAGGTCAGGGTCCTGCGGGTCGTTTCAGAACCTGACGTAGGGCTTTGCTTGAAGGGAGGGGGGGGTGCCCCCCCCCCCCCCCAAAGCTCTGCCTTCAACTCGACCCGAAGGCACGTCCGCAACCCCAATACCACCCACCCGCGTTTCCAACCGCCAGTGACTGCCCCCGCAACCGAGTTTACAGCGCGCCCCAACCGCTTCGTAACCGCTCTGAGTTTGCCCCCAGAGCGCCCTCCCCTTCAAGCAAACCCCTGACGTCCTGACGTCATGGCCTCAGGGTCTTCCAGGAGTGGGGCCCCGTCTGCTGCGTGAGCCACGGGCCGTCGTCCGGCACCATCGTCGTGCAGTATGGCTCGCACGACAGGGCCGCGCAGGCGCTGCGGGCCCTGCGGCGGGCCAACGAGCTCTCCATCGCGTTCGCGGAGCTGCCGGAGGCCCGCCTCTCCTTCACGTACGAGTTCTGTGACTGGGCCCACTTCAGGTCCGGCCTGACCGGGCCCAGAGGCAAGCGCGGGAAGGACAGGTACAAGTGCTTCAATTGCCAGGCCCAGGACCACTTTGTGCCCCAGTGCCCGTGGATGTGCGACCCTTGACCGTCGCCCGCCGTGGGTGTGGTGCGCCGTCCAACTCCCCTTTTGGGTCACGCGTGGCGCTGGACTGGGGCGTCATTGGGTCACGCGTGACGTGGGGCTGCACCAGTGGGCCACACGCGGCATTGGCCTGGCAATCGCGCGGCTCACCGGGGCCGCGCCGAGTATCACACCCCCGCCACCGACACAACACCGGGTGCGGAGGGCCGTGCGTTGCCGAACGCCCAGCTCTCTTTCACCTGCGAGCTCTGTGACCGTGTCCAGTGGAAGCCGGGGCACAGAGCCAAGCGCCGAAAACACGGGGGCAGTTGGTACAGATTCCGGGGCCATTGGCCATGGACGCGTGGTCATTGACCGTCGCTCGCCGCAGGTGCGCCCCCCTTCGGACTCCGGGTTTGGGCCCGTGCCCGCACTCCCTCCGGTGCGGCCACTCTCCGCTGCGTCCACTGCCGCACCCGCCGCCAGCGTCCGTTGCGGCGCCATGAACTGAGTGCGATGGAGGCGTGGGCCGCCCTCGCCACATCCCGGACTCAGTAGGAGCTGCCTGCATCTCAGGCTTGACTCAGGGGGCGCACGCGATGCGGCGCGCGCCGGGCGTGTGCGCCGCGCAACTGTTCGGGCATTTGGGGGGCAACGCGGCCGGAGTGGAGTGAGCGATGTGGGAAGTGTGGGTTTGCATGTATTTGTGGTGGTTGGGGTAGGGGACAATGACGCCGTGCCCGGGACCACCACCTCAAAAAGGTTTGCACCGGCGCGCACCCCCTGGCACTCATTGCAAGTCATGGGTGTGTGTGTGTGTGTGTGTGCAGGTGAGATATCCCGCTTGCAACTCATGCTCAACTCACTTGGGCCCGCCCAACGAACGGCTGCGGAACGGGAGTGCCACTTGTCGTTGATTCCTCTTTGTGTGTTTGGGGGGGGGGGAGGGGGCGAGGGGAATGTTCCGGCCCGAGCGGTCCTTCGGGTTTGTCCCTTCGGTCGACAGTTGGGGTGAGGCTCTGGAGCCCCATTGGGGCGCTTGCAATTGGGGTTTCGTGTGTTGGGGGGTGGGTGGGTAATCGACGGCTCCACTCCCCCGGAGACTTTCACGCCCATCCAGTTCGACGGTTGGAGGAAAAACGACGGCGGTTGGAGGGCAAACGATGGCAGTTTGACGGCAGCTAAAGTCTGAGCCACGACAAATGGGGAGGGGGGGTCCCAAGAGGGGCTGACCGAAGGCATGTGTGGACCCGGAACAGCAGCTCGAGATTGGCAGGCCGAACGGAAAATTTTGGCGTTCCCGCGATAGTCGCCGCCGAGCGCGCGCACGCGCGGTGCACACGCCGCGGAGCGCGCGCGGTTGGACCCTGGCGTCAGGTACGCCCCCTCCCTCTCGGGTGCGCCCACTCCCTGTCGTGTTGAAGGTGCAGGAGCGGCAGTGGAAGGTTACGATCCGGGCCCCTCCGCCACCCTCCCAGACATGCACTCGAACCCGCAAACAATACGGCAATGACCCGGTGCGGCTATCTGCCCTCGGGGGGGGGGGGGGGGGCGCCCCTGGCCGTATGGCACACGCAGTGCCGTGTCGTGTCTGCGTGTGCCATTGCTTGTACATACCTTTGGCTGCGGCGTATCGACTTCGTGCTGCAGAATGCCGAGCCTCGGGATGTCGATGTCCTCACACTGCACAGCGTGCGGTTCTGAAGCATTCGAGCCCCGTGACTTTTCCGCCCCCCCCCCCCCCCCCTCCCCTCCCCCTGCCCGCCCTGCCTTCCTCCAGCCGTACATCGGAATGGTCCATCCAACGGAATCCCGCACTGCCATACATTTGCCTCAGCTTTGCGCATGTCGGCCTTCGGGCACACGCAGTACTTTGTGGTGCTGCTTGTGCTACGTCTGACCCTATCGGCCTCAACAGACTACACAGCCTCGCACCCGCACTCACCCCTTGCACTCGGCACGCGCGGACGCGCACTTCGCACTTGCACTGACACTCCTGCACTGCGTCGCGCGTGCACTCGGCACTTTTAGCAGCGGCCACGGCCCTCGCTAACAAGCCCGCAGCATGAAGGCTCCTCCTCCTGCCTAACCGTCCCCGCCCTTTGCCGTTGGATGCCCCGCCGGTCCGGCCAAGATCGCGATGGCCTTCACTGCGAAGCGTGGGTATCCGCCCCTCCTCTAGACCACTTAGACGGGGTCCGCACTGCCGGGCCCCGCAGATCAAGAGTTTGCAACGGGCCCGTCGGGTACGAATGCCCGGGAATCGGGCCTCAGGCAGCGGGTGCTCAGATGGCACCCGGTAATACCCACTCCTGTCACAGTGGAAACCTGCCATGTCCGGCTCGGGGCTCACTAGGATTCGCCAGTGGCAGCCTGTACGCGGCCCCTTCTCCGGTGTCATTTGTGCCTGGCCTCCGAAAACTAGAGCACCTACAGCCGGATGAACTGGTTTTTGCTTCCCTTCTAGGCTGTCCCCCCACCTCTCTCTAGAGCCCCCCCCTTGTTGTGGATCGCACCCTCTTGTGGCACTCGTACAGCGGAAGGTGTGCGCCATTGGGGTCCCTTTCTGTTGTGTTCGCTTTTGCGGTTGACAGGCACCCACCCACACAAGGAGGCGTCAGAGTCCGTGCCGGTCCCTGACATGGCTTTGGCCGGGATGCCCTCGGTTTAGGGTCGTGGAGACGACCAGGCTGGCGCTTGAAGGAGAGAGCCTGGCCCCTCGCAACCGGGGCCTCCCTCAAGCGTTCGCCGCACTACCGCGCGGCCTCCCTCTTCCCGCACCGGCCTGCGACCTCTCGGGTCCATCTCGTCTCATGCTCCCCTCTCGCGAAGGCTGCGCCCCCCCCACCCCCCGTCCATGACCCAAGCCTTCCCCCCGCCCCCCCACAGGCAGGAGGGCTGCCCTTGGCGTGAGTGGGCTGCCCTTGGCGAGCCCGCAACATGGTCTTGGGCCCTGAGAAAGTTACTCCCTCCTCCTGTGCAGACGTACGATGGGCGCACCGCGTGTGGTGCGGTCTGCAACCGCTTTGGAGCCCTGGACCCGATGGTTGTGTGTCATGGCTGACGTGCTGGTGCGCGTGCTCTTTTGTAGGGGGGTCCCTCAGGGCGTTCGCAGTTGTGGTTGTTTTTTCTGGAGTCATGACCGAAGCAGAAACCCGGGCGTGGTTCTGGAGGTGGCTGGCTTTCAGGGAGGTCATGGGAAACTTACCCCCCCCGCCCCCTTGCGCATGCACGGCCTTGTCTAAGCATGGGGTGGGCGTTGAACCGCCCTTTGAGGAAATTTTGGGACCGCTGTTTTTGTGGTCCAGAATGGAGGATTGGGTGTTTGTAGAGCGTTTGTACAGGGAAAGAGGGGCTCATTCATGTCTGTGATAGTGCATTGTGTTCATAACAACATTGTGCCACACATTGGAACCCCATGCTGCTTGTTCTGATGTGATTTTCAGCCATGGCTAACAATGTTATTCCCGGTCTGGCTGTCACATGTGTCACGCGCATGCACGGCCTTGTCTAAGCACGGGGTGGGCGTTGAACCGCCGTTTTGGCCTGACTTCTGGGACCGCGGCCGTGCTTGTGCAAGGGGGCGGGGTAACATGATACTGGGCGCTGTGCGAAAACGCCCCCCCCCCCCAAGACATGTAGGATTGGGCCCCTGTTGTGCTGCTGTTCGTGTGATCCGTGTGGTCCAGATACGCGTCCAGATATCCGACGCCTGCGGGTGAAGTCCGTTGGGATATGACAACTCTGCCCCCGCCCCCTGCCGCCCCAGGGATCCGAAGCGAGGGGCCCGGGGCTCCTTGGGGCCAGCCTCATGTTGCCCCTCCAGTGTCATTCTTTGAGCCCGTCGGTTGAGGTATGGTGATGTTGCATGGGGCCCGATGACAATCGCAACGGGCTCACAGGAAGTGGCCTTTACCCCCCCCCCCCCCATACCGCATACCGGGCACTGATCAGGCCGTCAGGGGAGGACGCCATGGGCAGAAGTTGCATTCTGGATTCCCCCCCAGGAAGGTGGATGCCCGCGGCAGTGCGGATGCCCGCAGTAGTACGGATCCCTGCTTGTCTTAGCAGAAGGTTCAAAGGCCAGAGGCCAATAGGCGCCGCCACAGGCTAACAGAGCCAACCACCAAGGCCTTGTGCCACCCCCCCCCCCCCCCCTTGTCCAGGTTAGGGTTAGGGTTAGGGCCACGCCGGTAATGCATGGTGTCTTTATCCGACACTGATTGCTGATGTCTGACTGACAGCTACTGACTGTGATTGTCTGACTAATGTAGTCAGACATGATGTTCTGTTTTCTGTTTCAGACACAGTGTGTGTCTTGAGGTTTAACCAGGTTTGGCATAGAGAATAAAGATGCACTTATGCCTGACTGTGGAGTGCATTACCTCTGGTTTGCATTTGTCTGTTTTTTAATTAGGTCACACCCCCCCCCTTGTCCAAACAACGCTGGACTAATGGCTGGAATTGTCTATGGCGGGGACTTTTAGTATATCGGAACCGACCATTGATCCCCCAAACAACGCTGTTTGAGGATGCCAGAGTGATTCTGGAGGGTAGGACCATCGCTGATTTATGGCCAAACACCGCGTGGACACTCTGTAACGGCGCCTCATGGCGCCGTATTAGTGACAGTGCACCGTGAGATTTCCTGGAGTGATTCCGGAGGGTGATGACCACCGTCGCTTTATGGCCAAACAACACGAGGTGTTGTTTCCGCAACTTTTTGGGCCCGAACCCTTGTTTCCACGAGGGGGGGGGGGTCCATCCCATTATTTGAAGACTGGAATGAAATGAAGGAGCAAAGGCAACGCCGCAACCAAGTGACCACGTTTGCCCTATCCACGTTTCCACTATCCACAATCCTTATAGGAACCCAGTGAACAGCCCTGTTTGCCATCCAATTGACAGCCATTGGCGGAAGCGTCCCCGTGAAACCACTGACATGTCGGAATCTGGAACATCGTGTCACGTGAAACCCCATTGAATTTGCGGTGCCCGCAAGCTCAAATACGGCTGGGCCCCGGGGTTGCAATGCAGGCGGGCCTCAAGGCTGCTGGGGATGATTTGCATGTATGATTGAAGGGAATGGGGTTAACCCAAGCCACCCCTTGTCCTGACAACGGGTTGTCCAGACACGACGACCCTGTGTTTCCGCACTTTTTGGCCTTTTTTGGAACCACCGGTTTCGCGGTTCCAATCCAACAGAGAATGGTATGGTAGCACGGGGTGGGCGTTGAACCGCCGTTTTGGCCTGACTTCTGGGACTGCGGCCGTGCTTGCGCAAGGGGGGGGGGGTACTTTTGTGCCGGCTGCAGGAAGGGTCACTATGGGTGGTAAAGTGCTGGTGTGGGTGTAATTCCATGTGCTATGGTGTTCTGGGGTGTATGCTGGGTTAGGGGCTGGGTCACGGGTTGGCTAATGTCTGCAACGTGCGTTCCATTCCACATGCCGCGCAGTCACACGGGCTTGTCTAAACACGGCGACCCCGTGTTTCCGCACTGCTGGGCCCAGAACCAGAACCTGGCCCATGTAAGGACAAGGGGGAGGGATCACCCCGAGCATTGCAAAGGGCCACTGATAACGTGGCGTCTAAAGCCTGTGGGGGGCGGATTCGAAGAGGGCTCGCCTGCGCGGCCTGAGCGACAGGCCTTTGGTCACTGGTGGTTCACCGTCAAAATGCAGCCGGCGTCCTCAACCGCTGGCGGTTGGCCAGTAACCGCCGGAGGTTCGTCAAGTGCCGGTTCTCATCCGCCAACCAGTTGACCAGAATTTGCTGTCAGGGACCCGACCGCCGTTCATGATGGGCTGGTGATGTTCCATGACGGCCATGAGGGGGGAAAGGGGAGTTCAGAGTCATGCAGCATCAGGCAGGCGGATGGACACTGCGGTGGACTGGTGGACTCAGGGACAGGGCTGCATCGCACTACTGCAGCTGGAGCGTTGTCAATGTTGCCCACTTTTGTCAGTGTCCTTTTCCTGCGGGGATATGCATTGATCCGACTGCCATGACGGCCGTGGTGCCGGCCCAGCCGGAGGAGGACGTATGGAACCGCTTGTACGAGGACGGCCTGGGTCGGCAGGAGAAGCAGAATCGAGTGCGCCCCATCCCGGAAGAGTACACATTCATGCCGATAATCGGAGACTACGCGGCGGAAATGTACCATGATGAGGATGTGCACCAGAGGCTGTATGACGAGCGGCTGCAGCGGGATGAAAATATGAAATTTCGCCTGAGGGAGGAGAATGAGAGGCTCAAGTGTGGCACAAATATCGACTTGCGTGTGTGTGCAGGGGTCAAGGATGTGCAATAGCGTGCCGTCCAGTGGGTGGGGTGGTGAACTCCGTCTGCCCTTGTCCAGCAAGGCTGCGTGGTGCCTTTCCCTGGTCCTGGACCGAACTGGTGACGCAGGTTGTGGTTCCCAGTTTTTGTGCTGCTGCTGCTGCGGATCGTGTTGCTGTCGTTCGTGGTGGTGCTGTCCGTGCTGCTACTCCAGCTGTTGTGGTTGTAGTTGTGGTTGTGGTTGCGGTTGTGGTTATGGTTGCAGTCGTGGCTGCTGCTGTTGCTCTTGGTGTGGCACTGTTTGTTGCTGTTGTGGTCGTGGCTTTGGTTGCTGCGGCTGCTGCTGCTGCTGCTGGTGTTATGATGGCTGTGTCTGTGGTTGCGGTTGTGGCCGTGCTTGTGGCAGGTGTTGCCATAAGGACGCTCTCTGATGTTTGGTGGCTACCCACCAACCGCCATCGGTTACCCACCAACCGCCATCGGTTACACACCAACCGCCATCGGTTACACACCAACCGCCATCAATTACCCACCAACCGCCATCAATTACCCACCAACCGCCATCGGTTACCCACCAACCGCCATCGGTTACACACCAACCGCCATCGGTTACACACCAACCGCCATCAGTTACCCACCGGCCGCCATCATAGGGCGTGTTGGACACTCCGAGTTTTTTTTTATTTTTTATTATGGCAACCCCTGGCTTGTGGTTGGCTGCTGCTGCCGTCGCTGCGGCGGTCGCTTTTCTTGCTGCTGCTGTTGTGGTGGTAATTATTGTTATTTTCATGGTTGTTGTTGCTGCTGCTGCTGCTGCTGCACAGCTTCCTCCCGAACGGGGCTGGCGAGTACAATGAGGAGTGCTGGACGAGGCTGTACTCGGATGGAATGCAGAAACTCAAGAAGGACATGGAGCTGAGTGCCCGGAGCGGCTCCGAATTCACATACCGGCCCAGCATCACACAGTACTTTGCGGAGGACGCGGGCCCTGATGGACAAATTTTTGACCGGCTGTACAAGGATGCGGAGCAGAAGAAGGAGGATGACGCCCTCCGCCAGAAGGAGGCCGATGAGATATTCCGGAAGGTGCACAGCTTCCGGCCTTCAATTTCCTCCGAAGTGGAGGGCAGGGGCGAAGGCGTCTATCAGGTCTGCACCCACAATGCCACACCCATGCCATTCGCTCCTCCTCATCTCTTTTTGCACCGAGCACCATCCCAG
The DNA here is from genome assembly GCA_964036045.1 of Eutreptiella sp. 'Long Island Sound 2002'. Lineage (NCBI taxonomy): Eukaryota > Euglenozoa > Euglenophyceae > Eutreptiales > Eutreptiaceae > Eutreptiella > Eutreptiella sp. 'Long Island Sound 2002'. The sequence continues at coordinate 140,994,230 of OZ038383.1, read as the reverse complement.
CCCCAACCCCAGCCCTGCCATGCCCCTCGTACCTAAGCCAAGCCTCAGATCACATACACCATCCACACTGAATGACTGATTGACAGCCGATACGACTGTAATACTGTATGAAGGAGCAGCACATGTTATGACTGTACGTTGTCAGGACCGTTGGTCTGCCCAGGTTCTGGGTGCACCCGTACTGTACATAAAGGGACCTTCTGGTTTCTCCCAAGTACATTCAATGACGCCTTGAGCGTCAGGAACTCAAAAAAAAAAAAGTATCTAAGCCGACCCTCCGCCCCAGTCCTGGCCCCAGCCCAACTCCAGTCTCAGCCCAACCCCAAGGACCACAGTCCCTGGCTGGTGCCCAACGGCCTCCGCCGGTCAATCAACTGCCCAACCTCTGGCATGAGGCCGTTTGCCCTGGTAACTGACGTCAGCCAGCAGTTGACCGACAGCTGTTGCAGGTCCACTGCCGATTGGTCGGGGTCGTTTTCTCAGTAGACGCGACGCCTCGTTTCCCCAGGAAACGCCACAGGCAGTTTCTCTGGCCAATGTGAGGGAAACCATGCACCAGCACTCCCCCTCAGACCCACCATACCTGGCCCCATTGGAGGAGGAGGGGGGCTAGAGAAGTTCTCAATGGCTTGAGAGGAATCCTCAAGGGCCTAGAGCAATTCTGAATGGCCTAGATGGATCCTCAATGGCCTCGAGGAATCCCCAATGGCTTAGCTCAATTACAGCCCCCCCCCCCCCTCTTCGTATAAGCTACGCCCTTGTCCAAGCTACAGTAGGCGTAGGGACCGTATTAATTTGGTACCTAATTTGATTCGGGACCAAACGTAGTGCAGCCACATAAGACATGGGTTTGGTGACGAATTTGCGGGTCACATAGATTCATGGGCACATTTGTTGTGAGTGTTTGCCCATTTGAACCCACATAGCTCTGATTTTTGGTATCCTTGTGCATTATATTCCCCTTGCTTGCGCCAGCTCACCATGCAATCCTCTCTTTTTGAACCTGGGCGCCCGGTGTCGGTAGTTGTATGTGTCGCGTGCAAGCTACACCCGTGTCCAAGCTACAGTAGGCATAGGGACCGTATGAATTTGGGACTTTGGCGTAGCTTATACAAGGGGGGGGGTACGCACTTAGTAAAACACTCAACCACAGCACATGTGTTTTGCAGGGTGTGTGCCCGAAGTACCCTCGCACAGCGCACCTGCGCCCTTGTCCCAGGAGCTTTACCAGGACGCCCGGGGCCGGCAGCAGCGCAATCTGGAGAAGGAGCAGGAGCAGGAGCGGCTGCAGAAGGCGCAGCTGTTCAAGCCGGCGATCCACGACATCGGCGTGGCGGCCAAGTACATGGAGCCCCCCACCCCCAAGCCCCTGCCCATGCCCACGCCGGAGGACGCGGACCTCTTCGTGCCGCGCACCAACAGCACCAAAGGCGTGGCCCCCAAGTACCTCGAGCCTAAGCGCCGGTTCGAGCCCCTAGAGCCGGCCCCGGTCGCCGAGGGGGAGCGCGCGCCGTGGATCTCGCCCCTGGAGGCCACGCTCATGGCCCAGCGGCAGGAGCAGTGCGCGCGGCGCAGCAGGTCGGCCACCGCGCTGTTCCGGGGCCTCGACAACCTCGGCGCCTACGATGCCGACGGCCCGGGTACCCCCCGGCGCACATATTCACGGGGGGACAAGACCCCGACACGCATCGACCCCTCCCACTTCCGCCGCAGCCAGAGCACGGATGCCGTCGCGCGGTACCCCAGCCCCGCACGCGGCCCCCAGACGACCGGGTCCCGCACGACCCAGACCCCGCCCACCCGATCCGGCGGCCGAAGCCCGGCGTCGCCCGCGCGCCGCACGTACCGCCGGGAGGGCGGCGTCGCCGGCCGCGCCCAAAGCGCCGGCGCCACCCCCCGCACTCCGACCGCGACCGACTCCGGCACGTTGCGGGTCATCCGCGCAGACGACCGGAAGGTCGAGGTCCCGGAGGCGGACCGGGGCCGCAAGTCACGGAGCACCGTGCGCAACGCGGACCGCGTGGGCTTCGGCTCGCGCTTCAAGTGCTCCTTGGCCAAGGGCGGGGCCGCCAGTGCTGGGCTGCAGGCCCAGCCCGCCGCCTTCCGCACCGACGGCCTGAGCCGCATCGGGGGCAGTCGGGAGCTCGCCACCGTCACCCACCAGCACCCGCCGATCGGCATGGCCAATGTTGTGGGGTACGTCTCGGCGCGCCGTATCCAGGCCGATGCCGGGCAGCACCGCACCCCGATCATCGAGTCTGAGGAGTACACCGTCGTGCACAGCAGCGCCCTGAACACGCCCAGCAGATCGTCGTCACTAGGCCGGTCCGTGTCCCGGGAAAGCCGCGTCGTGGACTTGACCAAGATGTGAGGCGCTGAAACTTTGTCAGAACTAAACATGCAAACTTCTGGCTGGAATCCAAAATTTTCCGACTGTCATAAGTTGTCAACACTTCTCAAGAGTGGCAGCTCTCAAGACAGTGTACCTGTGGCTACCACTCTTATCACAACCAAAACCCGTCTCTTATTCGCAATGTGTAGGCTCTGGTCCTTTGTTGCTGCCTACAGAATGTAAAGAGACAGAATCTTCAATCTCAATGATGCCGATAAGCAGAAACTAAGGGGCGCCCTTAGCAGAGTGCACGCGCCGTGCAACTATTGGGCAGTTTGGCCGTCCCCGAAACCCATACTTTGTAATACTAGGGGCATCATTGTTGTTTGACAACAGGTTTTTGATGCTTCTTCCGCATCGGGGATATGGCATATTTGGGTTTTCACCCAATTTCACCCAATTTCACCTATTTTCACCCTTTTGGTCACACATTTTTTTTTCTCATTTCCCTGCATGTTTTCCTTTCTAGGTTGATTTCTGGTTGTGAAGGGAAAGGCAGAGTCCGATAGCGAGGAGATTTGGTTCCTCATGCAATGTTGGACTGACTTGGTTCCAATGTTGGATGGTGGTGCACAGGTCCATGCTGCCATTGTAGTCATGCACATCGGGATTGGCATGCACAGACAATTCCATCAGGATTGCTTCATAAAAGGATTTTTGGATGGGAACGTAAAATAGTAGAGAGTACTACAAGCAACTACACCCAGGGATCATCAAACCGTCAGTTCGGACTTCCTTCTGCAAACCGAAAATCCCTTTTGGTGTGTTGTATAAAGCAGCATGAGTTATATTCGTCGATTTGGTCCGGTATAGGCAGGTTGGTGGGTTTGTAGTACACCATGTGTGTGAGCGGGTCCACTGTGAGGATGGGAATGGGATGTGGCTGGTGGCTTCTTGTATGGCAAAGGTATAGGTGAGGTGTGGGGGGTAGGTAGGTGGGTTCCCTTAAAATTCGCTTTTTAAAATGATGAGTCTTGGTTGCTGACTTGTGCCCCTAAACTAGGGTACCATCTTCATTCAAATTCAAAATGACGTCCATGAATTCAGATCGCACCAACGACACCGAAACGCGTAAGTTGAGGCAACCATTGGGCATGCGTTGGGGACCCCCTTGCGTCCTCAGATCTCTTTTGCTACTTGTTATGGAGTTGACGATTGGGGACAAGGTGTTCTATTCCAGGTCAACTGGGCTTCGAGTTCCCGCGAAGGTGGTAGGCCATTTTGACAAAGCATATGTGGAGTTAGGTAATCATCAAGGTGGTGTGCAGGTCGTCAATCAAAGATGCCCATGGACTCCATCTCTTTTGGTATCCCTAGTCTCGATTCCCCCTTGCCATCTCCGGAAGTCCCTCCTGGCGTCCCCGGTGATGAGGGTGATTGCAGCCCTCTTTGTGAGGGAAAATGTAGCGTGCAGTGCGCGCGCAGTGCAAGGACGCCCCCTAAGATGTGAGGTGCTGAAGAGTGGTCTACCCACCCAACAGCAGTTGCTGGTCAACCAAATGTGATAGGTCGGTAACTACCAGCGGTTCAGGGGCTACCAACGGCAACTGGAGAATACTCGCTGGGGCCACGGGCATTGCAACAAATTTATAGACCACACCCCATTGCCGTCTTTGACGTGAAGCCCCCATCTGACTTCGGCGTCATCCTCACCTCCAGGACTGTTGGTGCCGATTCAATTTCCAAAACCCACCCTACGCTCCTCGCTAGCTCCACCTGAATTGACTCGTCAACTTCACGTAGATGCACACCCACGTCATCAACGGCATTTGCCCCTGTCCCATCTGTTACCCATGCTACTGCTCAGGTTGCGCGCGCGCGCGCGGTGCGTGCCCGAGAGAGGGGGTCGGGCTTTCAGGAGCCATTGGGTTATTACGGTTGAGGACTGACTTGCCACTAGCGTCCGGCAGGGCCAGTGAGTTCTGCTGGTAATCAGCCCTGTGCCATGTGCCGCTCAGTGACACCTGCTCCCATCACACCCAGAACTCGGTAACAACGAGCCGTATCCAGCGCAGAACTCAGTAGGGCACAGCTCTTTGTTATAATGTTTGTAGGGAATCAGGCCGAATTTCCAAATTCGAACCCCCGGGATTGGAATTCGCCCGTGACTCTTGGACGAGCCCTCAGGAAAACTATTTCAGGGTGCTTCTGTGTCGCAGCGCAAGGCACCTACGGCAATGTCACTGAAGAGCTTTTTGTTTGGGCTATGGCCTGCAGCGTAAAGGTTCAGCAACATCTGTGTCCCTCAGGCGGGGGGGGGGGGGGGGGCTTGGTGCACAAAGGGGGGGCTGTGTGCTGTGACGTCTCCACACTGGCCCGTTGCGACCAGGCAGTGGGAGGCCTCACCCTCCCCCTACCCCCCGCTGTCCAAGGTGTGTCTTGTCTCAGCCACACGACCCGGAGGCACGGTATTTTTTAGGTACCCAAACGGACTCAGCATCAACGGACGATTTTTTGTCCATTACCCCTGACAAGGTCTGCTGGTGGACGGTTGATTTGAAGGAGTTTGTGGTTGTGTGCACCGTTTCCGAAAGCTGCGGTGTCCATGCGGCTGTGCCCCCCCCCCCCCCCATTGGGGACGTCGTGCTGTTTGCATGCAATGTCCGTGGGCCGCACACAAGCCAGGGTTTGTCCAAGCTGCACCCCCTGTCCAATTCGGGACGCATCGGGTGCTGGGCCCGAGGCGCGTTACTGGGTGAGGTCTTGGGTGGTAGGATTGTGGATTCAAGCGACACCTTGGCTGGCGGCCAACCGAAACTACCGGCGGTTACTCAACCGGCGGTGCTCGACCAGCGGTCACTCCACCGGCGGTCACTCTACCGGCGCTTACGGAATGACTGCTGCGCTCCCGGAGTGACTCCGGAGTGTCGCGACCATCGGCGTTCTCATGGCCTAGCATCGCCTGGGCACTGGGAGTGGTAGTGGGTGGTGCGCCTGGGCGTGAACAGTGCATGTCATGTGTTCACTCTGCACAGGTGTCCCCATCAAACCTCCGCGTATCATCACAATGGCTTTCATTGCTGATGCCATGCCCCTCTTCTTTCCACGCCAATCCAGTGGTCTCCCTCCCCGTGTACATGGGGTGACACCGCTCAGTCCGGAGGGTGTCTGTACAGGGCGTTCCTTCACGGACGGCTTTTTTCGTTCTGCCGTTGGTGATTGAAAGCCAACGGTGAACTGGCCGGCGGTTAACCACCAAACGCCGATGTTTAACGCTTGCAGTTGATGGTCAACCGATGACCATTTGACGGTTGTTGGCGGTTGTCTCAGGTTGCTCTGTGATAAGCCCACTTTGGTGCGGCGGCCGCTCTTCATTTTTTCAATAGTTTGATACCAATTTTGAACTGCGAAGTACTGTGACACAATTTTTTTTCGGTCATAAGGGAAGGTGTCATAACGGCATGAATCTCCCGGGTCGAGTGCCAACAAGAGTCAACAGTTGACAACAAGAGTGGGCCACCACCTCATCAATGCACGGTCTGGGGTTGCAGTCTATATGCTGCAGGGCTTGACACAGCAATGCAGCCCAGTCTTGGCGCAAGGGCGCAGGGATCGCGGTGTCGTTGTAGTGCAACACCATGCCGCCTGTGCCGCCCCACACTCCCTTGGGCAGTCGGAGTTACAGAGCAGTACCTTGGGGACAGAGGGGGTATTTGGCTTGCCCATTATCCGAGCTGCATCTGACGGAGGTTGCAGCTGTAAGGATGATACTTTTCTGAAGGAATTTTTACTGCATTGGCATTCCCCGAATTGGGCCGCAGACCATGGAGAAGGGGTCGCGGTGTTGTGTTGCGTGGTATGGCGCTGTGTTTTGTTGTGTTGTGCTGTCTTGTGTCGTGTCGTGTGGCGTGTTGTTGTGTTGTGTTGTATTGTGTTGTATTGTGTTGTGTTGTGTTGTGTTGTTGTGTTGTGTTGTGTTGTGTTGTGTTGTGTTGTGTTGTGTTGTGTTGTGTTGTGTTGTGTTGTGTTGTGTTGTGTTGTGTTGTGTTGTGTTGTGTTGTGTTGTGTTGTGTTGTGTTGTGTTGTGTTGTGTTGTGTTGTTTTGTGATGGGTCGTGTTGTTTTGAGTTGAGTTGTGTCGTGTTGTGTTGGGTTGGGTTGTGTCCAGTCGACCTCCTCTCTCCCATAACCCCTTCAAACCGCAACCCCTCCCTTCTACAGACGCCGTGCTCCAGTGCGTCTTTGTCCTTCGTTGCCGGACCTGGGTTTGGCCCACCCACTCTCCAGCACACATTGTGTTCGGACTATTTGGATTTTTTGAATCCACTGCAACACGCGAGGCCTAGCTTCTGTGCCATTTATCAAGCAAAATAAGTGTGCTGACTGGTGTCTCATCAAAGTCCGCTGGTCATTAAGGACGGCCTGCACAGACAACCTTGAGAGATAGATGTACAGAGTTGAAGAATACCGATTCTATGTGTTCTGCAAGCGTTGTGTACTGCATATCCCCACCGTTGTTTCCACAGATGTTCAGGGAGTTTGCAAGTGCGTTTGTTCTTTGTTTGGCAACCGCACCACACTTCATGCCAGGGGGGAAGGTCTTGGCGCACGGGGGGCCAAAGGGGAGAGTTCGCACACAGGGGTTTGGTGCGGCGTGGCACGCAGGGGGCGGGGGAGTTGGTGCAGGCGTGGTGCAGTGGGGCGCGGCGGCGGCAGGGGTGGGTGGGTGGCTCACTGTCAGGGTGGACCTTAGCGCATGTGTGTACGCGCAGGTCCGTTTGTGTCGAATTTTGGTTTTCCGCACAATTCCAGCAAAACCTTCCCCTGGAGTGCATACAGCCTCCCAGTAGTGCGCACCCCACTCCTCCGTCATCAAGACAGCCTGATGATGAACAACCCCTGCTCCCCCCCTCACCCGCACAAGCCGGTGAGCAGGTGTGTAACCCCTTCAGCCCTGGAAGAACGTAGTATAGTCCAATGCGGCAGAAAAGAGGCACAAACGGACGGGGGTAAGGTGAACACCAGAGCGGCTCTGTGTTCTCGTGTGAATGACCCGTGCGGTCTCATCAAGCCTCCACACAGCAATAGGCAGAACGATAGCAAACACGGAATGAACAAACACAGCACACCAACCAGCGGAGTGACATGGGGGAAAAGGGGGGAGGGGGAACCCAAAACAAGGGAGAAAAAGAGCAAAGTAAGTGCCGAGGAATCTGACGACTAGACCCCTTGGATGATCAAAGGTGCGCAGTTCAGCAGAGGGCGTCCATGTTTAGGCATGCACCGCGCGGGCACGACGCAGCGTGTATGGAGCAAGGCAAAGATAGGCGCAACGTTAGAGCCCATGATCTTGGTGGCTAGATGTCAGGGGGGTGCGTCATGCAGGGCAGGACGTCCATACTGTGAGAGCACTGCTGTGTCACAAACCCAGTGTCCAGGCCAACACCACAAGGCCAAAAGTCAGGAAGTGGTCAGTCTCGGGACCAGGCTATGTGATAATTCCGGGCTGCCTTCGACAGGACTTGAGACCGTAAGCGCTGAGTGTGTGGCTCGTGCCGTCCACCACCCATCAAGCTCATCCCATAGTCTCCCCCCCCCCCCCCCCCCGAGTGGGGGGCTGGCAAGCGGAGGTCCTGGCTTCCATCCCTTTTTGCCACAACACTCACCAGTATCACAGCGAGGCTGAGCTCATGGTGTCCAGTTCGTTGTCTTCCTGTTTGCCCACATCGATGCCTCTACCAACTATCACTGTGGGGAGTCTTGCAAGCCTCACGATTGGGCCATCTAGCACACTTACTCAGCCTTCATGGCAACCCCCCCCCCCCCCGGCCAGCCCGCCTCCTCGTGGCACACCCCCCCCCCGACCCCCCGCAGACAGGGAGTTACTCCATTGCTGGAAGTCGAGGACTGCACCCCAGCCTCCAAGAGACCACGCCACTCACCAGGCTGTACTGACCCGGCCTCTGGATGGAGGTCGCGGGCGGTCTCCCGCTCACCACGGCAAACACCAATGCGTGACGTCAGGCAGGAACTCTTCCCCTCGTCAGCCCCCCCCTCCCCCCCAGGCAGCGGTGATGAGGCCTGGCTGGCACCCAGATCACCAGCAACGGCCTCCACGATCACGTGCAGCACGGAGGGCTCACGGTGTGGAACACCGGACCCCAGCCGCCCTTTGTTTGGCACGCCATAATGCACGCAAGCCCACACCCCCATAGGTTCAGACTCCAAGAGCGTCACAAACCCCAAACAGGGCAAGAGACCGGCACGGCCCAGTAGTGAGAGCGGTAGTCTTCAGTCGTCCAGTGCGGGGGTTCGAACCCGGGAGCTGGTGCTGTTGGGTTCCCTGCACGTAGAGCTCTCTAGTCGGCGTCGTGGGAACCACCCCCCCCTACAGCAACCCGCGCCACCACCGGTACCGGTGGATCGGGTGGAGGTCTCGTCCGTTTTGCCCCAACCCCCAAAAAGTGACACGCAGGAACCACACACACCTGCAGCAGTGCGCGCCGCCACCTGTACTCGAACAGGTCGACAGGAGGTCCCGTCCGGTATTCGAAGGGATCGGTGGGAGACCACCGATCCCGGGACTCGAACCACCTCCCTCACGGCAAACGCCGGGTGCGCTGCCACTTGAGCGGCCGCCTTCTGAGAAGTGCTGGAACTTGGCACAGGGAACAACCGCACACGCAAACACACACACCACACATGCAGGCGCCTCGGCGCCGCCCAGCCTTCCCACCCTCTGTATGGCTGTATGTTGACCTCCAAAAAGCCAGTACCCACTGGGGTTTTTAAATCCTAAGGACCTAAATAGCCCAGGGCCGGTGGCAGTGGCCCACAAGGGTGACCTCTGACTGCCCCACCCCCCACGACCAGGTGACCCGGAAACACAGGTGTGTGGCCGAGAGGGGCCAGCGCAAGTGAGCATGCCAGTGCGACGGTGGGAGCCAAAGTGGGACACAACAAACGCTACGCCCCAAACTCAGTCCGAAGGCGACAATGCCCTGAACCCTGTAGAAGCAGCCCGACTCTTACCCCATCCAGGGACGAGGGACAGGACGAACTGCAAAGCACTGTCTGCGTGACACGGACAATCATGGAACTGAGATGGCGATGAAGGTCGTGAGGCAGGCGCGGCTGGAGCTAAGTGGCGGGTCCACACCTGACCAATTGAGGCCCCCCGGCAATGTGGGGGAGCCTGAGACGTCCGACATGGGTGGGGGGTACGATTCCCTTCCTTCGTTGTGCACCTCACCTTTTGACCAGAGATTGCAGTGGGTTTATGGCCCTGTGGGTAAGGTAAGGTAAGGTAAAGTGCTCGGGCGCGCTCCGAACTCCAGCGTATCGGTGATCCCTACCTGCCCCTCGCAGCATCCCTTCCGGCTCGCGGGGTCACAGACACCCTAGCGCCTAGGACACTGCGTTCCGCCCCCACCGGGAATCGAACCGAGCACCCCTAGTTCAGGCGTCATGTGCATGACCGCTGAACTACGCGACCTTCTCGTTTATGGCCCTGTGGGGCGGAGGGATGGGGAAGGGGACCCAGTGCCATTGCCGTTGTGCTGCGGGGCGGTGTTCTGTGCGAGGCGCCGCCGCTTTTTGGTCAGAGCCAATGGAAACGTGCTTCAGCGCCCCCTTGGCCATGCCCCCCAGCCCCCCGTCCTTCCGGGGGCTGCCCATGATGGGCACGGACATGAAGGCCCTCCTGTCCGACGCCGGCCGAGCCTCCTCCTTCATGTCGGAGGGGAGCCAGGCCTCGTCGCTGCTGTGCGACGCCTCCCGGGCCGCCTCGCTGAGGGTCGACAAGGAGCCGGACCGCGTGCCGTCGCTGAGGTTCGACACCGAGGCCGCCCTGCACGCGTGGCCGAGGCTGGACGGCCACGTGTCGCCGGGGCCGGATGGCCGCGCGTCGCCGAGGGGCTCGGTGGACGGGTCCCCGGCGGAGGGCTCCCCGCGGCTCACCTTCGACTACCTCCAGCAACGGAACAAGCAGCTGCACCAGACGGTCGTGCGGAAGGACATCGAACTCGAGGCGCTCAAGGCGGAGCTGGACAAGAAGAACGAGGAGCTGCGGGCGCTGCAGCGGCAGCTCGCGGACACCATCCGGCAGGCGTTCGACGGCAAGACGGGGGAGGCGGGGCCGGGCTGCAGCATCAGCACCGACATCGGGCGCCTCCAGCCCACCACCACCGCCCCGCTGCCCGCCGCCGGTGCCGCGACGCTCGCGTGCCGGAGCTGCGCCGGGGTTCAGGTTCACACTGCCCCACTGCCCACATGCGTAACAACTGATTGCACCCGGTGTCAATATCATAGGCCAAGGGAGTGCCGAGATGGGCATGCAGAGCCTTCAGTTCGTAGGTTTCCACTGGCTCTGTGCATATCCGACATGAACAGCCTTTGGTTTTGCTAATACGCTGTTTGACGTCATTCAATTCGTGACTGTTCATCCGCCAACCGCCACTTACCGCCAACCGCCAACCGCCAACCGCCAACCTTTGAAGTAGGGAAGGTCCCATGACCAGGAAGCAAAGAGTGTCCCCGTGAACTTTCGTTTCTGTTGGCGTTGCGAAGCTGTGTCCCCCCCCCCCCCTTCAGGACAGCCCTGGTTCATAGAGTTGGTTGCAGGATTGATAGAACACACATCATTGTACCCCCCCCCCCCTTGTATAAGCTACGCCCTTGTCCAAGCTACAGTAGGCGTAGGGACCGTATTAATCTGGTACCTAATTTGATTCGGGACCAAACGTAGTGCAGCCACATAAGACATGGGTTTGGTGACGAATTTGCGGGTCACATAGATTCATGGGCACATTTGTTGTGAGTGTTTGCCCACTTGAACCCACATAGCTCTGATTTTTGGTATCCTTGTGCATTATATTCCCCTTGCTTGCGCCAGCTCACCATGCAATCCTCTCTTTTTGAACGTGGGCGCCCGGTGTCGGTAGTTGTATGTGTCGCGTGCAAGCTACACCCGTGTCCAAGCTACAGTAGGCATAGGGACCGTATTAATTTGGGACTTTGGCGTAGCTTATACAAGGGGGGGTCCTCAAACGGGGAGCCCCTCAGCAGCCCAGAAAGCAAAAGAGCAACAACGCAACACATTCACCCCAGAACAACCCCAACAAACACTAGTGACAGGTCAGTTTGTAGATTTGGAGACATGTGCAAAAGTGCCTGGTGCCCCTTGCACCACCCAACTACGAGTGGGACAACCCAACAGCCACAATGGGATGCAGGGAGCGACATGCTACCCCCCTGGCGCCGCACACCAGAAGCAATGAGCATGCCAGCAGAAAAAGAAAGAGCCCGAAACTGGGAGGAACGCATGCAGCAAAACAGCTGGGCACAAGGCCGCCCTACACACGGCAGTGAGACGAGCCCCAACAGGACACACAACAAGACACAAGGGAACCATGAGGTGCAAGCACTGCAGCAACCACCAAATGCAGCGCACGCCGAGCGAGCCATCAGCAAACACCCCCCCCTCCCTCTACAAGGTGCCCGGGTACTCCACAAGAGCGGGGGCTGCGCCCCGCGCGCCAGGAGGTGCCCGCCACGGGGGTGGCAACAGGGCCGTGAACAGCCAACCGCGCTGGGACAGTCCACGTTGTATGGAGATGTGAAATCCTCGTACGGGGGGGCAGGCGGGTGGGATAGGAGGGGGTGCGCGACAGGGGCACCCAGCAGCGCCACCAGACAGGGGGAGGAGCAACACAGACACACAAAACGCGGGAGCCACACCAAGGGGGACAAGGGCGGGCACACCAGACAAGGAGGAGGGGTACAGCAAGGCAGGAGAGGCTACCAGAACGGCGGGAACAGGGAACCAGAATGGAGCAAATGGTGGAGCGTGCGCATGGAAGGCAGCGACAATAAAGGGGATGGCTTGGCCAGCCAACCCCGTCGCTACCGGGTGCCAGGGCAACCCCTGCTCAACCGGCATCAGGTGGGGGGTGTCTCCCACAGCCCAGATGGGTTGTTTGCGCAACAGGAGCGGGAGCCCATCAGGGGCAGACCAACCATGAGGGGGAAAAGGACATATGGTGGACGGCCCGGACAGCGCGTGGAGGAACAGGGCACCTGGGCCGCACAGAAACACAGTGAGGCAGGCTATGGACGGCTTGTGGACAGAGGTGTGTGGACAGCAAAAACAGTCAAACGACCCCGGCAACAACCAGCACATCCTCAATACGCCAATTATTGGGCGCCGCTGACACGCAAACGGCACACCATGCCACATTCAGCACAGTCCCAACACACCAACTACTGGGCTCCGCGAACGCAACACCAGCAAGAGCACCGGCCGCAAGAGCACCGGCCGCAGCGGCCGACAGAAAGCAGCGACCTGACACAACATGCGAAGGGAAGAACGGGTGACCGTCCAGGGCCCCGTAAAGAAACAACAACCAGACGGAATGTCACACAGGGGGGGCACTAAAGGCTGTGTGGCGGGGGCATTCAGTCAATGAGAGCCGACCATTGCTCTCTCTCTCTCTCTCTCTCTCTCCCAGGCCGGCGACCCCAATGGAGCGCCCCTGGAGCCCGGCGCCCCGCCGCTGCAGACGCTGTGCGCGCCCTCGCCGGACGCGGAGCAGTGCCTCTGGAACCAGTTCCTGCAGCAGCTGCAGGCACGGGGCATCCTCAGCGTGCCGCAGCTGAAGGCGCTGCTGCGCGCGCATCTCGGCGAGACGTGGCTCCGGGACCTCGCGGCGGAGCCCCCGCGCCCGCCGGCGGGGGCGCCGGACGCGGGGCCAGGGCTTCACGGCCCGGGCCCACACCCGCCTCATTCAGGGACTCCGCCAATCTTGTCCTCTGTCGAACCCACTTCGGGGCACCAGCTCGTTCTCTCAGAAGTCTCGCATGTACCTTCATCAGCGCCACCGCCTCCTCCGAAAGAGCCGGTTTCTTCGGTTCAGCCTCCCAGCCATCACCCGCCGGCGGGTGGACAGGACGCGGTGCCGGGGCTTCCCGGCCCCCTCCCGGGCCCGGACCCCAGCGGTCCCCCGGACCAGACCGCCTCCGACGTCGACCCCACGGCCACTCCGCCCAACGGCCCCTCTCCGAATCCCAGTCCCCAGACCGGCGCTGCCCCGGTCCCCGACCGCGACGCCGCCGCCGGGGGCAAGGGGCCCGCCCCCTCCCGCCGGCCCTCCGCTTCCCTGCGGCGAGGCAGCACCGACACCCCCCAACTGCCCGAGGGCGCGCGCGTCTCGCCTCGGCGGAGCCGGTGGATCCACGACCCCGGCGCCGCCCCGGCGGCGGAGTGCAGCGCCAAAAAGGCCGCGGCGGCGGTCGCGGCCCCCAACCCTAAGCCGCGCTCCTTCGGGCGGGCCGAGGCCCAGCCGTCCCCGACGCCTACGCGGCACGGCCGGAAGAGCTCGCCCCGTATCTCCCCCCGGCACAAGTCGCCGGCGGTGCGCGACCCGAGTCCGGCGCGCGTCCCGCTCCGCACCTCCAAGAGGGCCCCACGGAAGGCGGCCTCGGCGGACAGCAGCGGCCCGGAGCCGGGCCTCCGCGCCGCGGCCGACGCCACCGCCACGGCGGACGCGCCGCCGGCCCTCGGGATTGGGGACGCGATGTACGGCCCCGCGTCCGTCTGGCCGCGCGCCGGCGTGCCGTACCCCGTCCCCGTCCCGCAGCTCATCCCAGACGCTGCGGTGGTGTCGCGTGGCGTCTCCGCCGCGGTGGTAACGCGCGGCGCCTCGGATGCCCCCGCCACGGGCAGCTCCCGGGGCTCGAGCAAGGGCCCGAGCACCCGGAAGCCCCGCACCCACTCGACGAAGCCGTGCTCTGTGTCCGCGGACAAGAGCCTGCGGCGGCGGACGGCCAGCACCCCCATGCGCGTGCAGGCCCGCTGGTAGGCCACGTTTTAGTGGCACGCCCTCTCCCAGGGCTGTCCACGGGCTGGTGCGCGCGACGCGTTCCGGACGGCCTGTGCGCGTGCTGTGTGACGCAACTTGGACGTTTTTTGGGGTCAGGCGCGGGGGGCCCGGCTCCACAGATCCTGGGACGCCACTCCCCCCCCCACACCCACACCCAAGGGGCCTCCGGCTGATAGTTGGGGGGGGGGGTTTGGTGTATCATGACATCCCCCGGGGTCAGGGCATGGGTCCAGAGCGAGAAGGTGCAGCCAAGATAAGAAGACACGCGCACCCTCTTGCATTTTTCAGTGCACAACAAGGGAGAGTGTCTGCCTTGTGCACGCCCTACGTGCAGGCGACAGGCATTGCGACAACACATGCAACGCACAGGGCCAAAGGGCGGTCCTTCCCCAAAATTGCTATTCTGAGGTACGCAAATCGAACACCCCCACGGAAACGCGAAACCCGGAAGTAGTGACCGCTTCATCCATCTTGCTTTCCTTGAAGTTTATGGTCTTCCAAGCCCCCATTCCCATTTTTGCAGCGATTGAATTGATTCATGACTGCGGAGGGGGCGGACCATCCACACAGGTCGAAAGGTTCCGGCAGTGAGGATCAATGCTGTTGACGAAGTGCTCTGTGAGCGTTTCCTGCTTGAGCAGAGATTGGTAGCACATGACAAACAGCCCCCAGCCAGAGGTGCGCTTTCTCGGGTGTGCAAGGGGCGAAGGGGGGGGGGGGGGGGGCTGATCCAGCCTGCAACGAAACTAGGTGACGCTTGCAAGCACCTTGCAATACGGAGGCTAGCAAATGGCAGGATTGTGCTCAAGTCCTCATGTCCCATGTTGAGATTTCCCTTTGTGACTCCCAGGTCCCGTATCGCACAAACCCTTCAACTGGTGATTGCCGGCTGAGTCCGGCGTCGACGCGACCGATCATTGACCCTGCTGCCCTGTGGTTCTTTTTCAGTACACCATTATTTCGGTGGATTTGTAATTTTCAGTGACCTCCAATACCATGTGCATTTTCCAGCGGCATCCATCCATCAAGGGGGCGTGCCGCCCGCTGTGCACACTTTTCATACTGTGCCATAACCGGGACCCATATTTTGTGGCATTGGGGCCATCGTTGTTGTTTGACACGAGGTACTTTGGAGGTTCTTCCGATTTGGCATCGCGCAATTTTTATCCTTTTTCTCCTTTTCTGCCCCCTTTCACCCGTTGTCACCCCTGCATGGTGCTTCCTAGTGCTGTATAGATACTTGCCCCTTCTCTCTCATTTCAGTATGGCAAGGAGCCCGAGATGCCGCGGCATCCAAAGTTGAGGCAACTCAGCGTGCACTGAGCGTAGCTCCTCCTTGCCAGTGGTCTCGCGCAGTTGCCCGTGTGCATTTCGGGATCCAGCCCCCCGTCCCCTCGCATACACGTCCTAAGGCCAGAGGAGTGCTGAGGATGACTAGAAGTGCCGCCTGTGTTTGTGAGGTTCAAATGACTTTGTCCTATGCTACGCATGGATGGCCTTGGTCTGTCAGTATGTGTGAAACTTCGACGTAGGGCACTGTACATAGTGGACTGCAGGTTTATGGTGAAGAACACACATCTTATTGGACTGAAGGCTGAAAGTGCCTGTGGCAGGGGCATTCAGTCAATGAGAACCGACCATTGCTCTCTCTCTCTCTCTCATTCATGTCAAAAGTGTCTCACCAACGCAACTTGCTAGCGCCTGGTTGAGCCTGGAGCTCCCGGAAGTGCTCAGTCCGTGATGCCCCGTGGGCTGTGGGGTTTGTGACCAAGAATCATCACAAAACCTGCTGATTTCCATATATTCCTCTGATTGTGCCCTGGAAAGTGCCCCCGGTGCAGAAACGCCCCCGCAAGCAGCAGCTTTTTTTTTGCACCGTTGCTGAGGCACTTTCTGTGACACAACAACACGTTCCCCGTGAGTGGCATGGCCTGCGCCCAGCAAATTGGCCGTCAGATTGTATGCCCAGCGCTCATCCCTCAGGACTTCTGCCACATGTGCCTTACATCATGTGTCGTGCATTTGTCAGCCTGCCGCCTCCACTCACCGTTGTCCTGCCACTGGGGCACGGCCATCGTACCACAGGCGGCCTCGGTCCCGCATAGATTACTTTTTGGATCGTGGCCCTCCTCCAACAACCATTGATCTTGAGTTGATATCTCCAACAATGCCATCAGCAGTTGCAGAGGATTGCGTCTAGAAGTGCAGATGGCCGTTCGAGGGAGCAAAGTCACGCTGTGTGGCTGAAGTGCTATGCCGTCTGCACTGACCCCCGATGCAGGACAGTCTCGCGGTCTCCTTCCAGCGCAGTGTTTGCCATATCCAAAGCAAAAATGTGCAGATCTGCAGGTTGCCACTCGCTTCCAGAACACCAGGCTTGACCTGTCAACTGCTTCATGAAGTCCTTCAAATGTAGGCAAGGGGGCATTGTAACCGCTGTGCATGTGGCGTGCGGACGCTAAACCACCCTCTTCAGAAGTTTGGAGAATCAAGGACTCACCCTCACCTGTGGTTCCGAGTGTGGTTAGTGTATCTACCCTCATGAATCTTGGGAGCATGTCTGCGGATGGGTTCAGCATCTTGGTGCGGGGTTGTCTTCCATCTGGGCTCTGCAGGCCCGACCACATTGGGGGGTCATGTGTAAACTCCCAATACTGAACGGGCCACCGACCAGCTACCTCTGCAGCTGGAGAGCTCATTCTTGTGGCCCCTGCCGAGCATGTGCAGCTCTTCAAAGTCAAGCACCCGCACCAGAAAGGGGGGCATGCAGTGCCTGTCTCTCAGGAGAGCTGAACGCACATCCCAACCAGGCAGCCTCCCTGCCCTTTTGTGGATCATTAGCCCTTGCATTTGCTTGTGTTGCTTAGTGTCATGGGCCAGCTGCCCCTCCCCCCCCCCAGGGGGGGAGGGGGGACAGTCACTTTGGCTATGTTCACCCGGGGGTGTGGGGATACCGTGTCGCGCCGCTGGGTACTACTCAAGGGGGGCGGGGGGGGGGGACACCGTCGGGATGACCATCTAACCCGGGACAAATCCGAGAGCACACTTGGACATAGGGTGCGCCAGACCGTTAATGAAAAAAGGAATTGGGTTCTCCCCACATTTTTAACAAAAAATTCCACACCAGGCACCAGGGCTCAGATGCATTGTACAGGTCCCTGGGGAATCAGGAGGTGTGGTCTTCCACCACTGTACATCACGGCTGCACTCGTATCTTTGCCGCTGGGCTGTGCCGATCCCTTTGGTTGGACTGGTATCCCCTCCCCCCCCCCTTCTGGGAACAGCGCCTTTGTCACAACAGCACGAGATGTTGTGTCCGCATCTTTTGGGACTCCGGAATTGGCGGCCGCAGTTGCTGCTGGTCCATGAGGAGCAAGGTTTTCCTGTGATTTGGGGATGGTATTTTTTTTTGAGGTAGGCGGAGTACTGTCCTGCCACCTTGTGGGGCGACGACTCCGGCTTAAGGGGGAGTACCTGCCGCGTTGCGGGTACTGGGGTTATTCCGTAGACCCTTTCATCCAGAGCCACTCAGGGGGAATGGTAACGCCTCAGAGCCCACCAGGTACCATCTACAACTCCTCTCCCGGTAGACCATCTCCTGGAGAAGTTGTTCAAATACCTGACGCGGTGTGCGCGCGGTGCCTGCGCGGTGGGGATACTCCCCCTCAGGGACTGAGGGAAGCCACCTGTTGCCCCTCACCTGTTGCCCCCACCAACATGGTTGTGTGGACCTCAGTGATGCTTTGCTTGACTATCGCTGCTTGTGTCTCTCTTGTCAGCGCAACAGGGGGCGTTGCTTCCGTCATTTGCAGTGCTTTGGCCTTTCCTCTCGCAATGATGGGCGGCTACCCGCTCCAGCCACAAGCCATTTTACGCCACTGACGAGTTCTGTGACTGTCGCGTGTGCTGACGTGCCTGTCTCGTTTGCCACAGCCACTGGCGACGGCAAACCCCCAGAGAATTCCACCCCGTCCATACAAAGCCCTTGTCCATACAAAGCGAGGTGTTGTTTCCGCACCTTATGGAACCATGTCCTATTTTGCGTTCCATAAATACGCCCCCTTGTCTAAACAATGAGGCACGGGAAGTGCATGCACGCATGTCGGCGGCTCCGCCACCAGTACTGGAACTGTGGGCGTGGCTCCGCCGCGTTTGGAAAAGTCATGGCCGCAGCTTCGCCGCGTTGCCGAACGAGAGAACTGAGATGCTGCTGGTGCGATGCCGGAGGGTGAAGACCATCGTGGGATTATGGCGAAACAACGAGGCGTTGTTCCCACAAATTTTTAGGCCCGAACAGTTGTTTGGACAAGGAGGGGGGAGGGTAGGGTCTTGGTTGGCGTATGGGCCCCTCCAACCTGCTCTGCTGCGTGCCACATTCCAACACATGCCCTGTACATAATGTACATAACAGCTTGACCCTCCGTTTTCTCATATAGATGTGCGTTTTCTGTGACCCTTTCCGACTTCAAGCACCACCTAATTCCTTCGCTCACTCTCAAGTGAACCAGCTCCCCTCGTTTGGATGACCTCCAATCTAGCCTGCCCCCCTCCTGCACCCCTTCCAACCCCCAACCCCCCTTTTGGGGGGACTGCCAATGGTAAACCTCAAATCGTGCACACGCCGAAAGATTCTACACCTGCGGTGTAAACAGCAAACACTCTGTTTTATCGATTGAGAGC
Organism: Eutreptiella sp. 'Long Island Sound 2002'; assembly: GCA_964036045.1. Taxonomy (NCBI): domain Eukaryota; phylum Euglenozoa; class Euglenophyceae; order Eutreptiales; family Eutreptiaceae; genus Eutreptiella; species Eutreptiella sp. 'Long Island Sound 2002'. The sequence continues at coordinate 140,975,340 of OZ038383.1, read as the reverse complement.
CACAGTTTTAATGAAAAGACCCCACTTCCCTTGCTGGCGATGATCTGTGCCCACCCTTCCAGTGCAGGGACATTGTCACCTGCAGATTTTGAGGCTGAATGATTGCTCTTTGGGTCCCCCATTTCCCTTGAAGATCAAGACATGAAAGAAGCAGTGCGAGGCCCATACTATAGTCATTGATGCGATTGAGCTCCCTGTTACTGTTTGTTCCCGTTTCTGTTTCCCTGTGCTATGCAAAAGGTTTTTTGTATCTGGGCGAGCAGTTTTCCACTGCATTTCTGGCATCAGATTCAGCTGACCTTCACTGCTTGTTGTGCCTGTGCTACCAAGGTTCTCAGTGGAACAAAAGTAGAACCCGACAGCTCTTGTCCTTGATTCTGTGAGCTATCTCGAGTACAACCAGCCAAGTGGGCTTGCCAAGTCACCTAGCCCCCCCCCCCCCCCCACTTGTCCTGACACGGCTTTGTCCAAACACGGCGACCCCGTGTTTCCGCACTTTTGGGCCTTTTTTTGGAGCCATTGTTTTTGCAGTTGAAATCCAATAGAGAATGTGGTTTGGAGGCTGCAGGAAGGGTCTGTATGGGTGTCACAGGGTTGGTGTAGCTGTAATCCCATGTGCTCTTGTGTTCTGGGGTGTATGCTGGCCTGTTGGACACCCTTTTGTAAACATGAACAGTTCTTTTTTCACTGCTGAACTGCCTGTCACATACCAGCGGTACACGAACAATGATTTTGTGCGTGCTTGAGTTTTGAGCTCTTCAAGATGAGGTACAAAGTGAGCAAGGGGTTCCGTTTGATGCCTGTCAATCAGAATGCAAGCAACTGAGTGGTAAGCCCCCCCCCCCTTTGGTCCAAGCAACACCCATTCTGGAGGGTGACGACCATCGTTGTTCTATGCCAAGCAACGCCTATGTCCAAGCAACTTCAGGCGCCGGTTCGATAAATCACCTCGAAGAGAGGTTGTTAGATCAAGCGCAGGCGCGAGCGTCGTATACCCCCCCTTTTTGGGGTCGTTCGCGTAGCATACCCCAATGTATGGTTTCTAACGTTTAACCCCCTGTAAAATCATCATTTTAGGACCAAAAATGATCCCCCAATGATTTTTTGGAGTTTGACCCCCGTACCCCCCCGCACCGGGGTACCATTTTTTGAGGCGGGGGGTGGGGGGGGGGTGGGGGGGGGGGGCAAAACTTCTTTGCGTATTGTGGCCGCTGTGTGTGTATTTGGACCTGGGTCCTGAAGAACTTTCTTCTTGTATATGGACCCCCTAACCCATGGCGGGGGTCCCAGGTCCCAACTCCAGGTACCCCCAGTCGCCCCCCCCCATATGGCCCCTTGCCGGTGAGGACAGCCGTTTTCATGCCGGATAGGCTGTTTAGTGACACCTGCAAGATTTCCAAAATTCGACTTTTTCGGAAACCCTTCTGTCGCCCCTGGGATGGGTTTGGGTGATGATTTAGTGACAATACGGGTACTTGAGCACCCATGGGGACCCACGTAATGGCCGCCAAGCCCATATAGCCCGAGCCATGGGCCCCCCCAAAGCCCCGAAATTGCCGTTGTGTAGGCTGTTTAGTGACACCTGCAAGATTTCCGAAATTCGCCTTTTTCCGAAACCCTTCTGTCGCCCCTGGGATGGGTTTGGGTGATGATTTAGTGATAATACGGGTACTTGAGCACCCATGGGGACCCACGTAGTGGCCGCCAAGCTCATATAGCCCGAGCCATGGGCCCCCCAAAAGCTTCAAAATTGCTGTTTGTTGGTGGTTCAATGGCCTTTGGTGTGTGCACTAACTGCTAAGCAGTTTTCCACCCTCTACAGGTCAAAAATGGAAAATTCTTGCAGAACATTTTTTTGATATTGTGACCACTTACAATGATGAAATATGCTATGTAAAGCATGTTTTAGCCCCCTTTTATGTGTTTTTCACCCTATTTGGGTGTTGGGGGGGGGTCTCCCAAGGGGTATAGGGCACAACCTGCTTATGCAGTTTTCCCGCCTCAGCAACTCAAAAATGGAAATTTCCAAAACTGATTTTTTTGATACTTTGACCATCCAAAAAGATCAAATATCCTATGTAAAGCATGTTTTAGCCCCTCATTATGTGTTTTTCACCCTATTTGGCCGTTGGGGGGGGGGGGGGTCCCAAGGGGTATAGGGCACAACCTGCTTATGCAGTTTTCCCACCTCAGCAGCTCAAAAATGGAAATTTCCAAAACTGATTTTTTTGATACTTTGACCATCCAAAAAGATCAAATATCCTATGTAAAGCATGTTTTAGCCCCTCTTTATGTGTTTTTCACCCTATTTGGGTGTTTGGGGGGGGGGGGGGGGCTCCCAAGGGGTATAGGGCACAACCTGCTTATGCAGTTTTCCCGCCTCAGCAGCTCAAAAAAGGTTGTTCCTTTCCCATCTTCGAGGTGCCTTGCCGAAGGCAATAGAATTTCCGCACCGTGGATTTTGGCGGTTTATTTTTCAATCGGTCCCACTGTGTGCTATGTGTGCTATCGGATACCTTGATTTTGAGATGCTGGATGTTCAATTTTTGGGGGCGCCTCAAGCGCATTGTGCGCGCAGTGCGCGCGCAGTGCAACTATTTGGGCGTCTAGCCGTACTAGAGACCCGTACTTTGAGATACTAGGGGCCCCTAGGGGCATCATGGTGACCCCTAGCGGAGGTTTTGACTTCTGATTTTGTCCCCCGTTGTTTGGGGACCCCTGAGAATGCAGGGGTGACCCGATGAACCTTGAACATTCACCAAGGAGGAGGTGGCAAAAATGAACAAACAAACGGAAGACAAGATCCTGGAGATGTTGCTCCATGTACATGAGAAAAGCACCGGAGCTCACCCTCTTGACCTGCAAAAAGATGGTGTTGAGTGGTGGATTAAGCGTTGTGGCGGAACTCTGTCCTTAAGGATGCAAATCAGTTATATGGGTATTGATGCCCACTCCGCCGAGGAGTTTTGGCTAAAGTATGGGCATGATGATTTACTTCCACGCGAACATTTGTTCCGCTTCTTTTTCTTCCTCAAGCACACTCCACCTCATAGGTGTGCTCATCTCCTCTCTGGAGCAACAGGGTGCTCTGAGGAGGCTTGGTGGGCAAGTGTGCATCGTGTTCGTTCTTGCTTGAATGGTGTCGTCGCTGAAATTCGATGGGCGGAAAGAGCTGGGGCAGTTTGGGTCACTTATTTCTAAGGGCGTTTCCAAGGGGTGTGCTTGGGGGCTCTTTGGGGGGAACATAGTCTAAAAGTAGCGCGCAGTGCGCGGGCAGTGCAAAGACTCCCCCTTTGTGTCAGGGAGGCTGATTTGGCCCCCCCCCCCAATTGTATAAGCTACGCAAAAATACCAAATCAATTCGGTCCCTACGCCTACTGTAGCTTGGACAAGGCTGTAGACGCCCAGGTTCAGAAAGAGGGAATGCCGTGCACGCAGTGCGCACGCAGTGCAAAGTTTTGGATGTCGGCAAATACTCGCACCCTAGCTACCTTTTGGTGGTAACACATTGATCCTGTGCCCTTGGTTTCCTATAAAGGAAAAGTGCTTCCATAAATAGTCAAATATTTTTGGATTGTTCATTTTTCTGAAATGGATTCCGAGGAAATAATACGGTCACCACCAATCGTCTTGCTTGGGTGAGTATCCCAACCTGTGCATGCGCAGTATGCACGCAGTGCGCAGGCAGTGCCCACGCAGTGCAAGAACTTCCCCAAAGAAGATCGCGTGGTGAGCTGGTGCAAGAAAGGGGAATATAATGCACAAATATCCCCAAAATCAGAGCTACGTGGGTTCAACTGGGCAAACACTCACAACAAATGTGTCCATGACCCTATGTAACTGGCAAATTTTGTCACCAAACCCGTGTCTTATGTGGCTGCACTACATTTGTACCGAATCAAATTAGGTACCAAATTAATACGGTCCCTATGCCCGTTGTAGCTTGGACACGGGCGTGGCTTATACAAGGGGGGGGAGGTAGCATATTTTGCTCCTTGGTTTTCAGAATAGGACACCATGTTTTTCCGCATGTACTGCGTAAGCAACACCCTTGTCCAGGCAACACTAGGCGTTGGTTGCGTCAATTTCTGGTCATTTGCTCCGTTGCTGGGATGGGTTAGGGGCTGCACATGAAGAGAAGAACTTTGTATTGTCGTCCAGAGGTAGGGTTAACTTATGTCTACAACATGTGTTCCATGGTACATGCCACTCGGTAACATTTGTCCAAACACGGTGACTCCGTGTTTTTGCACTTTTGCCCCTTGCTTGGCCCGTGTTAGGAACGGGGGGGGGGGGGGAGTGGACCGCCAAAAAGAATGAACTGGTGGCTCTTTGGGTTGCATGCTGTGTGAGTGGTTGTGGTTCCCGCTTTGACCCCTTGCTTCATATCTGTCCGTGTTCAGATATTTTTGTGCTGATTCTTGTGGAAAATGCATCCCTTGTGGCAGTCAGAATAATGCCTCTGCTAGCATGCATGTGTGTTGGATCTGGAGATTTATGGGGCTTTAGTCTTGCTTCTGTCGCGAGTGTTGGCGTTAATAAATCAATGTGCCCCCCAGCCCCCACCCCCTCGTTGGCACCCCTTTCTAAAGACAAGAATCATGGCGCCACTGGGGGCTGAAAATCACAAATGCAGTCCATATTTTGCTGTGTTTCGTGGCCCTATAGTGTTAGCAGGTCCGGGTGCAAAAAGTGACACCTAACAATGTGTTTGCCGGGGCCAGCAGGTCTAGGTGCCAAAAATGACAAGTCAAAATGTGTTCGCCGGGGCCCGGAACCACTTCCAGCAGGTCCGAGTGCAAAAGGTGCCAAAAAAAATTGTCTGCCGACAGGCTGCAGTGTGGGCATAGCAGTGTTGTGTGATAAATATGTTCACAGTAGCAAAACACAGAGCCTCTTTGTAGAGGAAATTGAGGAAACTGACCACGATGGTTCAAACCAGGTCGGTGCCTCATGAATTGCTTTCACATGGTAGGAGGGATTGCATTGTTTTGGGTCGTACTCCAGTCTACTAAGATAATCACAAGGAATGGCAAGCTGGTGCTTCAGAACTCTACTAAGATAATCACAAGGAATGGCAAGCTGGTGCTTCAGAACGTTGCACGCAAAAGTGAAATGGCTGATCAACCCCTACTTGGGGTGCACTGTGCGCACGCGTAGCGCCGTAAACGTGGGGCGCGCAGGTGCGAAAAGTGCTGTAAACACCACAGAGGTTTCGATTAAGTGTAGGGATTGCCAAAGGGGGGATAGTAGGCGGTTTGGCACATTTCTAACATAAGCGTTTACGGTGCCAGCACCGTAAACGTTTACGGCGCTGGCGCCGTAAATAGGGAATGCCATGCACGCAGTGCGAAGTTTTGAATGCCGGCCAATACTCAGACCCTACTTTTGGCCCCTTTTGACAAGTTTTTGGTTCCATACTGGGTTTTTTTTAGCTTCCTATGCATTTGGGATGTGGCACATTTGAATTGTCACCCTTTGTTGCCCAATGTCAACCATTTTTACCCATTTTCCATCCCCCATATAGAACTCTCCCCACTATGGGGACCCCGAGAAGGCGGTGGTGATGTAGCCATACATAGCCCGCGGACCTTGAGGATCTTAGCTCAGCCGTGCCTGAGCTTTGGTTTTGCTCGTCGGGTGGTGTGTGTGTGTGCATGCGTGTGTGCAGTGAGCCTCTGTACTTGTAGAGCATTTTTGCTTGTTGCCAGCAGACCATAGGTGGTCACACGTAGAGCCTGCTCCGTGACACTTTGGAACGACCCGGTCTGTGAATATGTCAGTTGACGATTTTGCCGTCTTCGCGAAGGGAACAATTTGTTCCCAGTTCATTGATAGCGTTCCCATGCTGGAGATAGCCAGGGCTGCCTCGCAGGTGGAGATGAAGCTGTCGGTGCTGCTGGAACGCAGGTCAGAGTGGGAGGCTAGTTTCGTCGCCAAGTACGGAATCGAGTTGGGGGAGGTGGGGCTGGTGAAGATGATCGCCTCGTATTGCGTCATGGCCCAGTGCGACCTGGATGTGGCGTCGCTGGGCTTTGTCAAGGTGGGGGTACCACCCCAACAGCCGCAGACGGTGTCGCCAGAGCTTCTGGAGCTCAAGCAGTTGGTTCAGGGACAGGCCCTTGTGATGGAGGGCCTGCGCAAGCAGTTGGAGGCGGTCAGTGCCAAGGCCGAGGCGGAGTCCAAGAGGAAAATGGCGAAGGTCCCGCCGCTGTGTAAAGCGGAAATCGTGAAGGTGAGGGAGTTGGATTCTAAGCCCCAGTGGGTCTTCGCCAGCCTTCTCGCGCTGTCCCCCTTGTTGTGGCGCAGGGAGGTGCCCCAACACGAATACGTCTCCAAGTACAAGGACAAGGAAAAGTTCACGGACGCCATCCTGGACGAGCTGGCGCCGGTGGTGGACGCGGACTCCGCGGACACGGAAGTGTGGCAGCTGGAGTCCATGGATGATGACGAACTTACGCGCCTTCGGAGTTTTGTCCAGGCGGTCTGGACGTTCACGGTGACTAGCCTGTCGGCATACAGGGGCAAGAAGGGCTTGGACCCCGGACCGGTCGGTGAGGGGTCGGACGCGGCCGAGGATGCGTCGGATGTGCCTGTGCTGTCCGCTGGTTGTACGGGAGCGGCGGAGGAGGAGGTGGTGGGGCGGCGGCTGCAAGCCATGAAGGGTAAGTTCCGCGTTGAGGGGGGCCGCCGCCTGTACACCGCCAAGCCGGGTGCCGAGCCGATGGACGTCACCAATGCCCCGGTGACAGCGTGTCGGGCATGCAAGAACGCTGGGAGGGGAGTGAAACGGCATTGGTTTCACGAGTGCCCCGGCTTTGACTGATGGGGAAGCTGCCCCATCCGGCCCATCCCTCCCGAGCCCCGGGGGGCCTTGGTGGTTCTCGGACCGTCGGACTTCCGGGATGGCGAGGACGTGGTCTGGCGCCTGGTGTGGGCAGCGTGGAGACGGATATGGAAGGAGGATGAGATCACCTCCGTGGACGCCCTGCAGGCATCCTCCTGGGCAAAAAGCACCATGGGTACGTATTGTACCCACTTCCGCAAGATGGCCCTCTGGGTGGGCTACACGCCCACATCCGAGCTTGAGCAAGCGGCGTGCCGCTACATTTTCCAGTTATGGGGACTGGGGTACTCGGGAAGCTCCCTCAAGGTCGCAGTGTCGGCGTTCCGGGCGCTGGAGGACATGGGATGGCTGCCCGCGTTCGTCAGTCGCCGGGTCTGGCGCTGTGCCAAGTGGGCGCCCACGGAGCCGGCCCTACGGCCCTACGCAGGTTTGGACGACCTCCGCAACTTCGCGCTGGCTTGCACGGAGCGACCGCAGTGGACCGTCTATGGGATGGCAGTCCTGGCATTCACCTGCCTTCTGCGGGTGGGTGAGGCCGCGCCCCTCCGTCGGGGGGGATCCCTGTGTCGGGGATTGGCGTTCCGCACGGTCAAGGTGGCGCCGCGCATCGTGCGCAGGCGACTCGGGAAGTATGCCCAAGAGTGGCTGGGCTGGCTCGATGCCACGGGGGCCACGTCTGCTGTCGTCGGAGCGCAATTCTGTCCGCAGGGACCAGCTTTCATGCAGTCGGTCATGGCTGCCGCGTTGGGGGGCAGCGACAACCCCCACGCCAGGTGGCACGCATGGAGGCGAGGGGGCTCCGCGGCCCTGCGATGGTTGGGGCTGCCCATCAAGTGGCTGGCTTGGTGGGGGCGGTGGCTTTCGGAGACGGTGGCAGTCCACTACGCCGACGCGCCCGACGACTTCGTCGTCACGACCGAGGCTGTCCTCCCCTGGCCCCCTGACAACCATGCAGGAGAGTTCGTTTGGCGCGCCGTGTCCCTCCGGGACGTTTTCCCGAAGGAGCTCCTGGAGCTCTGTGCCCCTGATGCCGATGAGCCCCCACAATGGGGAGGTGACGGGGATGGGTCGGCGGGAGGTCGGGGTGGATCGTGCCCTGGGGAGTCCGCGAGTCCTGCCGCTGCGGGAGCTGCTGGGAGGGAGGACCGGGCTGGCGCACGTGACCCGGGGGCCCCTCCGGCCCTTACGGCTGTTGAGGGGTCCTCAGGACGCGGGCGCCGGCCGCGGGGAGACGGGGGGGGGGAAGTCATTGATGTGGATGCAGACCCCCCACCTGCCTCCGCAGCAGGCTCCTCCATCAGGCGGCTGCGCATCGCGGCCCGCAGGACGGGTGAGGTCGCGTCCGTCTTGGGCAAGCGGAAGGCCGCGGGCCCGGCCAGGATTGTGGGTGCGGCTGCCCGAACGGCAATTTCCCGTCGCGTCGGAGCTGGGTCAGTGGGTGCGGGAGCGCCTTCGGACCGGTGAGTGGGACGCCTGGTTGTGCTCCCTGCGGGCTTGTCTGCCCCGCGCACCGCCTGGTTTACTGGAGCGTCGCCTGTTGCAGTTTCTGGAGTGGGGCAGTGAAGCTGCCCGTGATCTCAGACAGCCGGAGTTTCTGCGAGTCTTGGCTGTGGCTTTGTCCTCATTTAGCCCTGAGGTTTGGGAGTCGCTCTTGCATGATTCGACGTCGCCCAAATTGCTTATGCAGCGTATCAGGGAGGAGGTATTGGCGCGGGGTTTGGGGCCGGTGGGGCGTGTGGATATCCCCCGCGAGGTCTGGGATAGTTGTGTGCCGGACGGCTTCGCAGAATTGGTAGGCAGGCAGTTTTCTGGGATAATTCCCCCGTCGGATGAGGCGGTGGTCATGATGAGGGCATTGCGGGACCAGGGTTTGCTTTTCCCCCTGCCGCCGGGGTCACCTGGGCCCAATGGGGGTGTTTTTGCGATACCCAAGACGGAGGAGAAGTGCAGTTTGATTGTCAATCTGGTGCCCCTTAATGAGGAGATGCGGTCTCGGCCGGAGAAGTTCTCCCTCCCCTCTGTGGAGGTGTTGGCCCTTTTGACGCAGGTGGCACAGCAAGGGTCCTCCTTTTTCCTCCCCTCTTTTTATGCCCGAGCGCGTTGCATGAGGCCGGTGTGGGATATTCTGTCCCTGCCGGGGGGGGGGGGGGGAAGAGCTGTGCATGTGCCACATCGACCTGAGTAATTGCTTTTGGTCACTTCAGCTGCCGCGCGAGTTCTGGGGGGCCTTTCGCGTCTCGGATGGAGAGGGGGGGGTGTTGGCTTTCCGGTGCTTGCCCTTTGGGTGGAAGTACAGCCCCCTCCTGTGCCAGCGAGTGTTAGAGGGTCTGGTGGCCGGCGCGGGGCTGTTGGGGGTGCTGGTTTTAATTTACTTGGATGATGTCCTGGTTGTGGGGCGCGGCCGCGCGCGTGTGCGAGAGCAGACGGCAAGGGCGGCGGAGGCGTTGCGCCGTGCAGGTGCTGTAGTCAGCCCAAAGAGTACGTTAGAGCCTGTGCAGCGGCTGGTGTGGCTGGGGAAGGATATTGATTTGCAGGGGGGGGAGGTGCGGACTGCTGGCAACGCGTGGGAAGCTCTGTTTGCGCATTGGTTGAGGTTGTCTGTGGGACCCTGTAGGGTAAAACGGCTGCAGCAGTTCTTGGGGCGGGCACAGTGGATATGTCGCCCGGGTTCTGGGCACAGTCCGCACCTGTCTGGTGTGTGGGCTCATGTGCTCTGGGCGCCCCCCCGGCTGCCGTTTACCCCAGTGCGTTTGCTTAAGTCTATGTGCGTGGCGTGCGTGCTTGCCAGGAGGCAATGGTCAGTGGTGTCCCTCCCCAGGGTGGTGAAGCGATCGCCGTTGGTTGTTTACGTCGACGCGGCGCTGGACGCGGGTGAATACCGGCTGGGCCTGTTTTCGATGGATGTGGGTTCTCGATCGGTTGTGCCCGCGGAGCAGCCGCCCAACCAGCAGTGTGCGGAGGCTGCCGCGCTGCTCTGGGGCTTGAAGCTCATCCTCAATGTAGGCGTTCGGGAGGCCCATTTGTTTGGGGATAATGCGGCGGCGCTAGTGCAGTTCCTTCGGTGTAAAGCCAAGGTGGGGCGTAAATTCCAGCAGTCCATTCTGAAGCGTTTCCGCTACCTGTGGGCGTCGTGCCCAGGCTTCACGGTATATATGCACTGGGTGCGTGGTTCACATAATCCCGCTGATCCTATCAGTAGGTTGAGTGACAACTTCAATGGAGATCTGGGTTTGGCGCGCGAGGTGGCGGCGCGCAGGGTTGGGGATCTCTGGGCCTTTCCCGATAGGCGCACGGTTTTTTTGTGGACCCTGGGGGTGCCTATGGGGCCCTTTGTTCTGCCGCATTCGTGGAGAGCGGGCCTGTGGTCCCCGGGGGGTGGTGAAGGGGGGGCGGAGTTCCACGAGGTTTTTTTGCAGTACCGCTTGGAGGAGTCGGTGGGTGCAATGACTTGATGTCGTGTAGTGCCGGCGCCTGCTTGTAGCACTCGTTTTCTCTTGGTGCATGTGATCATGACCCGGCGCCGCCGTAACCGCCGTGCGCGTAGCGGCGGGCGGAGGCGGGGCAAGAGCCGCTCGCGCAAGCGTTCGGAGGAGGCCGTTCAGCGGCGCGCGGCGCGGCGCCGCGCCGCGCTGCGGGAGAAGTTGGGAGCCTTGGTGGGCCGCAGGGCCTGTCACCGGGTGCTCCTCCGGAATGGGGTGCGGCTGTACGTCGCGTATGGCGTGCCAGAAGATCCCGGGGAGAGGGACGACTTCCTGGGTGCCGCAGCCATGGACATCGCCAAGCGGGTTCGGGGGCAGGCGACGCGGCGCACCACCGCGGTTGGGGACCCCGGGGTGAAGCCGGGGGGCAGACACACTTGCGGGGGGATGTGGGATGTGGTGACGGGGTCGAGGGGAGGTCAGAGGGTGGTGGTGTCGCTGACGGACTGGAACGGGGGTCGTCGTGCCCCCGTCCCGTATCTATGGGTGCAGGGGTCTTATCCCTTGGTGGTGAGAATAGCTGGCCACTTCAGGCCGTTGGTGTAGTCTGTTTTTTGGGTGGTCAGCCGGTCTCCGGGGGGCTGGGGTGGGAGTGTGCGCTCACCCTTTGCTTTGCGTTCTGTGTCAGGTCTCTGAGTGCCGCCCTGGGATGGCCGGGCTGCTTTGCGCCCGGGCATTGCTCGCGCATTTGTGGACGTTTTTTGGCTTCCATGGCTGCGCCAATGTTCTGGTTGTTGTGTGTGGCTCGTATTCTCTCTGCGTTTTGGCAGGTCCAGTGTGCGCAGGCGGGAGCCCTCCGGGCGATTGTCTGTAGAGGCGGCCCTGCCCTGCGTGGATGTCGCGGGCTGATTTTGTGGTTATATGCCGGGCGTTGGTCCTTTGGCCTGCACCGCTGCCACTTTGTTGTGGGTCCGGGGTCCATGCTTTCTTAGGGTTGGAGCTGGGTTGGGCGCTGGCCCGCCATTTTGGGATCTGCTGCGGATCTCAGGGGTGCTGCCCTGGGCTGACCGGGCAGCTCTGCGACAGGGCGGCAGTGCCTGACGGTCGCTGTACATTTACCGCTTCCTCATTGGCGGCGGCAGGGGTCGTCCACGCTCTCTTGGGCTTGGTCTGCGGACGCCTGAAGCCTGGCGGGTGGCGCCGGTGTGTGCGGGGCGCCTTTGGCGATTTATGTTTGGGGCGGCCGTATACTTCGAGGGTGTGGCGTGCGTTGCGCATGGGAGCCGCTGGGTCTCAGACCTGCGCCGGGGGGGGGGGGGGGGGGGTTATGCGGCAGTTTGGCATGAACGAGACCCACGAGGAGGCGGCACACTGACGAGATGTGCCACAGGAGACGTGCGTGTTTTGCCTCGTGTTTGCGTGTTTGCTTGTGGTTTTAGCAAAATCTTAGCTCAGCCGTGCCTGAGCTTTGGTTTTGCTCGTCGGGTGGTGTGTGTGTGTGCATGCGTGTGTGCAGTGAGCCTCTGTACTTGTAGAGCATTTTTGCTTGTTGCCAGCAGCCCACCCGTCCCGCCCAATGACGCTATTTGCGACTTCTATTGCCCATACCGGGCTTTTGTGACTGCCCACGAGGAGGCGGCACACTGACGAGATGTGCCACAGGAGACGTGCGTGTTTTGCCTCGTGTTTGCGTGTTTGCTTGTGGTTTTAGCAAAACTTTGTGGTACGGCCTTCATCCCCACCACATCACTGACCTCGCTCGCCATCAACAAGTGTGTCACGTCCACGCTCAGAATCACCACCGCCCTCCCCTTCACCCTATTCGCGGTCCCCATCACCCAAGACACCACGGACAACGCATTCCCCGCGCTCCGAGTCAAGGGACACCTCATCGCCGCCTCCAAGAGCGAAGCCACGGGCACCGAAACACTCCAAGCAAGCGGACTTTACAAGGCTGAGTGGTTTGTTCATAGGGACAGTGGAGTACCAAGTTGAAGGCAGTTTCGTTGTTCTCATGTGAGCTTTGCTGCTTCGATGTGCAACTAGTCAGGTTCACAGGTATTCTTGGGTGAGCATCCCGGCCTCTGCGTGCGCAATATGCACGCAGTGCCCACGCAGTGCACACGCAGTGCGCACGCAGTGCAACAACTTGGCCATAGTCAGGAGTATTGGAGGGGAAGCAGTCAGGAAGCGGGGATATCCCAACCCCTAGAGACCTGGAGCCCTGTCTGACAGAGAAGGGCAGAGATGGACAAATTGGGAGGAACCCGCATAGTCCTCTTGTTGCATCATGCTGATATGGGGTGAACTCAAAACACTTTCCGCACAAGCCCTATAGGACACACCAGGACACACCAGTGAACACCACCAATGGGCAGGGGGGGATCATTCTGCAGTGGGTACACATACAGTGGGTACGGCGCCGGCGCCGTAAATGTTTACGGCGCTGGCGCCGTAAAATGAGAGGGGGTAATTTCTGATGATTATCGCGATAATGGGGTTTTTGTGGCAGTGCCCTTCACCAGCACCAGCCAGAAAATTTCCGGGTGCACCTAAACACGGTGACAAATGTTAAAACTGCAAACTGCACAAACTGCCATATGCAGGGGTCATGAAAATATGGGGGTGATCCAAAAACGTTTCCACACCGGCCTAATAGGAACCAACAGTTGAAACGATTAGGTTGTCTTTTCGGGGGTGGTTTGAAATGGGCTGTAAGAGGTAGAAATTCTTCCAAGTGGGGACCCCCCCAGTCTCACTGCAGTGTACCACCTTCCTGAATCTCTTGGTTCCGACGATTATTGTGACAATGGGGGTTTTGTGGCACTGCCATCAGCACCAATGACAAATGTGACCAGCATGTCCTTGGCCCATGTGTGCTGCAACTGCGTCTGTGCAGTCTTGCTGAACCTGGGGGAGCTGGCAAGGGAAATCCATAAAGACCATAAAAATGTTGCAAAAAGTGCAATACTTACATCAAAATGTGTCATTGCACGGGTGGCAATCGAAATTCTGAGCTGTCAGCCCCCCCAGGTTCAGGTTCAGCTAGACTGCACACACGCGATTGCAGCACACATGGGCCAGGCTGCACCCAAGGACATGCTGGTCACATTTGTCATTGGTGCCGATGAATGGCAGTGCCACAAAAACCCCATTGTCACAATAATCATCAGAACCAACAGATTCAAGAGGGTGGTGCACTGCAGTGAGACTGGGGGGGGTCCCCGTTTGGAAGAATTTCTAGCTCTTCTCGCCCGTTTCAAACCACCCCCGAAAAGACAACCTAATAGTTTCAACTGTTGGTTCCTATTAGGCTGGTGTGGAAACCTTTTTGCGTGACCCCCATATTTTCATGACCCCTGCATATGGCAGTTTGTGCAGTTTGTAGTTTTAACATTTGTCACCGTCTTTAGGTGCACCAGTGGACTATGCAGGTTCCTCCACATCTCGGCATCTCTGCCCCACACCTGTAGCGAGTAACAATATTTGCACCACATTCTGCTGTTTTCCGAGCTCTTGACAGCCGTCATTTTTTGCGGCGCCGGCGTCGTAAACATTTTTGCAGAGATACTTCTATGGAAGCAGAATCTCTACACCGAAAATTACAAAGAGGTGATACCCCCCCCCCCCCTTTTGTCGTTCCCCACCCCTTGTCGTTCCCCAGGGGGGGGTGGGGGACCGTCACTTGGTCAACCCAAAATTTTTCGTTGCGCCTCATTGCGTTGTTGTGTGGGTGACTGTGTTGTGGGGCACTGCCACTTGTATCCCTTGCACTCATGGCGGGACATTTTGCTTACTTTCGCTGAAATGGAACTTGACAGCACAACCATGTTTCCCCTTGGGACAAATGTGACGGATGATGATAGTGACCTGAATTCTGACACGGAGGTTAGTTTTGGGAACAAGTTGTATTTTACAAGGCACATTCCCGAAGGGAAAAGGGTTCCCAAAAATCTGCTTGCGCCTGCCAAGCCTCCTACCAAGAAGGCAAAACCACCACCCAAGAGTGCTGCCCAAAGCATTCCAGTGGAAAGTGGAGAGCATATGCAAGATTTCAAGGTGAAGTGTAGCAGGACCAAGAAATTTTACACCGAGCCGGTCAAGGAGTAGGTCTCCATACATTGGCAGCCCTTTGAACGTATCTTATGCTGAATTCTTTACGGTGGTAGTACGGTCCCCCAGGGGGGGGTGGGGGACCGTCACTTGGTGACCGTCCCCCAGGGGGTGGTGGGGGACCGTCTTCCCTGGGTGGGGAACGACAAGGTGGGGGGGATTTTGACAGGCTGTTTGAACTGCAAAGATCAATATTTTCTTCCTTGCAGTTGTCCAAATAGACAGAAGCCTTGCCTCTGGTTCGCAAATTAGATCTTGCACCTGTCCTTCTCTTTTTCGTTTGTTTTTCTACATTCCTCTGGGGCTGCCAATGAACCATGGTACCATATCTGAACAAGGCCCAGGGTTTGACATATTGGTACAACATGTTGCTGGAACTGTGTTTTTCAGATAAATTTCGGTGTACAGACAATGGAAAATCTGACCGAGATGTGTCAATGTTTACGGCGCCGGCACCGTAAATTTTCCGTTGGTTCTCCATGGGTGATTGAGGGGTTTAGAGCCCTCTCGCACACATGTTCTCAAAAGGGGTGTATTTTTTATGGTGCCCCAGGTTTTGGGCACATGTACCACCGGTGCCCAGCATAGAACATTGGAAGAAAGACCAATATTGTCCCGTTACCGGTGGCAATTTTAGGAAATCTGTACCGACGTGCATGCGATATGCTTCGGTCCGTTGCTTGGAAGTTTTTGAAATCCCTCGGAAAGATGCTCGGAAGTTTTGGCAGCCAGATCGGGTCCCAAAACGCAACCGATATCGGTAGGAATGTTCCATGGGCTTCCCAGCCGACCGTGCCGGGGGAGCTCGGAAGAAATTTTTCAGCCCGAACCCAGTGGAATTTTGGTTGGATGCTTGGTGCCTACCTTGCCTGCAAGATGCCATGGAGAACAGCACGTTGAAGCTAATGTTTGTCTACCCTTTGTCTGCTTTGCCTACAAAACTGCATGGAGAACACTGTGCTCAAGCTTATGATTGCTTCCTGCTTGCTTATGATTGCTTTGGACTTTTGCTTTTGACATGTGCCACGCCAGTTTGATCCTTGGTGGCTGCTTTGCCCCTAAACTTGCATCGAGAACACTGTACTCAAGCTGATGAATGTTTGCCCTTTGTGCCTTGTGAAGCTTTGTGCCTGCTTTTGTGGTTTTCTTTTTGCATGTGTGTCGCTTTCTCACCTAGGCCCCTTTGAGTAGACTCACTAATGTGTTCCATTTTTGTGCTCAGAACACTTTTTGTCACCTGCAAGAGACATGTCTAGTAGTCAAGGCAGTGCCGCTAGTGCCTCGTCTTCGTCCGCTCAGCCCCCCCAGCCCGTTCAGCAGCTCCCGGAACCCGATTTGGAGCTTGAGGGCGAGATCATTGACGCGGACACAGCCAATACCGAAGTTCCCGAACCGGGTGATACACAATCGCGCCTCCAACACGCCCTAGCAGCACTGTGCCTGCGGCATAAGCCGTCAGAGACCATTGAACCCAGAATGCTAAGGGTTTTTTTGGACAGGGTCGTCCATGATGCATACCGCATCCAGCCGAAGGATACCTTGCTGGCTGTGCTTATGCATAAGCATTTTTCAATCCCTGTCTTGACGACACGGGAGGCTGTGGGCAAGACAAGCCCCAGCAAACATGAGACTTCGTACGGTGTACAATACAGAAACCTCTGCATTGTTGGTCCGGATCCGAAATACAACACGGACCGGACCTTTGCAGAGGAATCTGAAGAGAGGCTGCGTGTACATTACACGTACTTGAAATCAATACTGTCCACACACCCGGACAGTACCATTCGCGAGTTAAAGTGGACCCAGAGCGATGTAGTTACTTGGTTCAAAGAGGCCAAGATCAAGAAGCGGTCCAAAAAAGTAGTTACCTGCAACGTGCAGTTCCCCCCCCCTCTCATTTATTCATGTTCCGTTCGAGGTTTTGAGGGTTATCATAAACGATGTCCTGCAAGTCCCCACATGCAACGATTCACAGCGCCCTCAGAGCCACCATCACAGGTGCACATGTGGTAGAGGTTTTCGGGGAAAAGGACGGCTGGCGGGTGTGGGACCAAGCCCCCTCAGGCACGTGGGAAAAGGTGGTTACCCCCCCCCGACGGTGAGGTTTTCAGAACAGACCAGCAACCCACGTACCATGCGCACGGTGTCTTGTGGGGCATTGAGTTTCTTTTGGCCCCAGGGGTTGGTTGGTCAATGGTTGCTTTAAGGCAACAGGAGGACCTGCATCTTCCTGCAGTGGACTACTCCCTGGACAACAGGAAGTTGTTACCACAGCTGTGCCACCTACTTCTACAGAAGTGTGGCTCATTGGCTGCCCAAGGCCGGCAGAAACCCCCACCACCCCATGCCACCCTGACCTTAGGCCTCTACGCAGACGGTTACCAGCCCCGGGGCCGTCCAAATATTAACACAAAAATCAGTATAATTGATTTCTAGGGACACTGGTTCGGTTCCCAATGTTTGGCAATGTGCCTAGGTGCACAGACATGTTGACCTGGCAAGAGCTTCCCAAGGTCAGTGATTGCGAGTGGCTACCCAAACGTGCAGAGGCCTTACAAGCCCTGCTTTCTTGTAAATTTAAGCAACGTATGAAGTATGCTGGTGCAGTGTACAACACCACCCTGCAGATAAGGCTCGGGGCAATCACTGCCGATCACCACCATTTGTGGTCTGAGTGCCGGCAAAAGGGCTGTGTGGCGTGTCCCTGGGTGAATAAGGATGGGGCGGGAGAACTCTCTTTGCACAAAGGGGGATGTCTCAATGGTGTGCGTGGGTCCCATAAGTTTCAGGGGGTTTCTAACCTGGAAGAGGTATATATTGTGCAACCTGTATTGCACAACACCAAAGGAGCAGCCTCCAGGATCCTGGGTGTCATAGGTCGAACACTACCAGCGCCCTACAACCATGACCTGCTCCAGGTCATAGCACATGTGGCAAGGAGGTATGATCCTGGATCTTTGCCACCTGATAGCAGGCAGCACATGCGTCACGTACGAGGTAGATTCCAGGCAGGCATTAGCCTCACAGGTCGCGAGGCCCGCACAGTCATGGGCAGACTAGCAGGGGGTATGGTGCTCCCCCTGCCTTTCCATTCCTTGGTGGTGGCATTTTGCCACATGGTGCATCTATGCTATGGTTGTAATAACCTGGCAACTGTCACATGGCAAGCTATGGGGATGTTGTACACATATATTGTGCACATCATCCCCGAGTTTGCTGAAGAAGGTTGCACTGCAACCTTATATATGCATGGGTGGTCCCACACATGGTTTAATCCACGGACACCCATGCTGTATTCCGATGAGGCCGGCGAGCGGGATCTCAGGGTGGCCAAGAGATATGCCCCCGTCACTAGTACCAGGCAAGATGCCAGTATTAGTGAAAGTTTGAAGCATGAGTTGTATCAAAAGTTCGTGCAGAAAAAAAAGAAGATCCCCTGTGCCAAAATTTGGGCGCCCGTGCAACGAAACGTTGTTCTGGAGGCGTGCATGGTTGCTGCCAATGCCGTGTGGCATGTGGTCTTCCAACGCCTCTTAGAGCATTTGCTGCATTTCCAGGATGGAGGTGGTTGCTCCCTATATATGCACCCAGACACCCGTTCGGTGAAATGCACCTTTCCAGGTGCAAATCCCGAGAGTGATGTGGTATGTGTGTGTGGGACCTGTGGCTCCGTGGTGTCCGTCAATGGGTACCACTGGACAGGGAAGCTGTCTGCAAGTGGCCCAAACTGGGTTTGAAGAGCCGTGCCATATTTAAGTCCTGTGCTGCACGCCGTAAGGCGCTGAAGGACAAGGGAAAGGGTAAGGGACGTGTGGGGCCCATCCCTCAAAGCAGAGTTTCTAACCCTGCGACAGTTGATATTGTACCCCCTTCGGAGGGCGAGGACAGTGCTGCTTCATTTCAAGGTCCTATGGGTTTGAACGAGCAGCAGCGTGTTCAACCCATGAGACGTACGAAGTTGGCGCGTGTACCCATTGTTGATAGCGACATTGAGCAGCAACTTGTGTGCCCTCGTGGCAGTGGCAGTAGCAGCAGTAACAGTAGCAGCAGCAGCAGCAGCAGCAGCAGCAGCAGCAGCAGTGATAGTGGGAGCAGTAGCAGTCCTGAGGATAATGATTCGGATGATGATGCTGTGCACCTATCTGGTGCCTCCACAGTAAGTGCCTCAGATTCTTCCTCATCATCCAGTGACAACCCTAAACCGCAACCTCAACCCAAGAAGTATCGCCGTGTGGTTGTACATAGTCCTGGGGGAGGGGTGGTGGATGTGGATGCCATGTCAAGCGATGGCTGTCCTGTGCAGATGCTCAGCGAAGGAGAGTACGGCATTCACAGTTCAAGCTGAAATGAACAGGCAAGCCACTGAACATTCACATTTCAAGCTTAAGTGAACGGTCATGCTTGTCTTTTTGTGTGTTTCTTTGCTGGTGTGGGATTTGGGAACCAAGAACGGTGTAGTTCATCGCACAAAAAACCGATGGAAAAACGCCTAGAAGTTTTTGAAATCCCTCGGAAAGATGCTCGGAAGTTTTGGCAGCCAGATTGGGTCCCAAAACGCAACCGATATCGGTAGGAATGTTCCATGGGCTTCCCAGCCGACCGTGCCGGGGGAGCTCGGAAGAAATTTTGGCTGGGACTTCCGAGATCAACCCTGCAATATGAGTCCCATTTGCTGAGCATGAATGCTGAGCATCCCCAAATATCCTGAGCAATATGCTCAGCATTTTCCTGCCATTTTTTACCTTCTATGCTGTGCGTCCCAGCACCATGTGGGTTTACAGCTGTATCTGTGCGCGTAGTGCACCCCAAGCCCAACCGTCTCAAGGAGAAGTGGACTAGCTATATTACCCCGACGGTATTAATGACAGACCACAGTATGATGCATGATGCAGTGAGTCCACTGTCCTAACCCCAGGGGTAGAGGTTTGCCTCTGACCTGCTGACCTCCGTGCGAGGAGACAGTGTTACCGATTTTCCTCAAGACTCCACTCCGGGTTTCCGGGTTTCCCTCATCCTAAGCAAGGATCTGTACCTCACTGCCCAAGAGCCTCGGGCCTGCTTTGCATTGCCGTGAATTTCCCCGCCATGCCCGCATTCCCTTGATTGTGCCCCACAGAAAACCCTCACTTCCTACGTTACAGCTACACCCTAGAATGGTCACTTTGAAACCCCAGGAACACTTTCCCAGGCAGGGGTTAAGTTGCCAAGCAATGAATAAATGAATGAATGAAACCCCGCTGCCCCTGTGCCTTTGCACTGGTCCCGACTCTACCGACTCAGTGGCATGTGATAGCGGTCAGCCCCTTGGTGTACATGCACAGTGGTGTACCCCTCGGGACGTGTTGGCGGTCCTTGGGTTTAGAAACCCGGTGGTTCACGTCTGGTTCTAGTCAGCCATGGGGGGGGGGGTTCCCCTCTGCAGCAAATCTCCTCTCTGCAGCCCAAAATCAACGGCCACGTTCTTCAAATTGATTTCAATTAATCACTCATGAGAGCATGTGAACTTGTCTAGTGTATGCAAACCATATTGTTGTCAATATTTTGGGCAAAATTGGTAAATGCACAAAATTCGGATTTTGCCAACAACGTGTTCTGGTATTTTCGGGTTTGGAGGCTTTTCTATGCATTTTGGTGATTTTTTTGGTGCATTTCGGGTTTTTTCATAATAATTTGGAGGATTTTGGTACACTCTGCTTTTTTTTTTTACATTTTTTGGTGTTTTTTTTTGTATATTTGTGTTTTTTTTTCGGTACATAGGGTTTTTTTGGACGAAGCTGCAACAGTTCTACAACAGTATGAGATAGTCTTGGAATCTAAGTACACTCTCAGAATATACCATAGGTTCTCCCTGTCAAAGATAGGGGCGGTAGTCGACGAAGAAGGAGCCACTTATATTCATACCTTGAGCTCCCATAGTGCGACTTCTGATTGCCACGCCCTGTTTGGGCCCCATCATCTCACCTGTGGCACGTCCTTTTTTCCCCGGGCACACCTATGTGTGAGTCTGTTCATGATGTGACGCATCCCGTCACTTTCCCATTGGTATATCGATGCTTAGTCTCAGTTGGGGAGCAGGCATCATCACAGTGTTCTTCGTTACGCCTTTGTAAACCTTTCACAATGAGTGCGTAGGATAGAGTACACAGTGTTGGAGAGGGTTTGGTACTGTTGGGGAGAATTTCAATTGTTTTTGGGTACAATTGTATTTTTTTTGAGGTTTTTCAGTGCATTGTTGTCATTTGATTTGGTACATTTTTTTTGTACATTTGACAGGGTTTTGGGTTAAACTTTGGAAAGTTTTAAGGCATAAATTGGGGATGGCCGGTTCAGCTTCCAACTGTGGAGTCTTTGTTCCCATCAGGGACCCCATGTGAGCACGGGTTACACGGTCCTTTTACTATTCTCCAAAACAGCCGAGCTTACACAACCATTTCACTCTGGGAGAGGAACAAGGGCAAAGCAGTGCAAGCAACCATAGTGGCAGGGCTTAGCATGCGCTTGCGAACGGTTTAAGACCTCTGGGCATATGGACGGCAAGCCAACGCGAACACAGGCGGAAGCAGCGGGACAGTCGCCTGGCAAAAACCCGGACACTGTGCTGATGAACTCTGTGGAGAACAATGGCTGGAAGTGTCTATGACAGGGGCTTCTAGCTCCGCCTGCCGACCAATTGATGCCCTGGGCTGAGATATGGCTTGTTCAAGATATGAAGGGCATGTGCACCGTAATTATTTACGACCTAATTGAGTGTAGCCCCGATTTGTAGATTTTGGACGTTCGGTTAAGTGTGCATTTTCGGTTGTTTGTCGGGTCACACGGGTTGTAGCGTGATTTGGTTGACCGCCACCCCTTACTGTGGCTACCATTCACTTTGTTGTGGGCTCATGGTGAATGGAGATTACACAGAAGCCACAGTGAAGCCACTTGCGTTCAAAATGCCCCAGTAATGCATTCTCAACTACCGCACGCCAGGAACGCCTTACCTAAGTTGCAGAAGCTGCACATGCCATATTCATTCGAGGCCATATTCATTCGATGCCATATTCATTTGAGGCCGTGTCATGGACACCAGGGACAGGGGGATGCCCTTAATTTGACCAATGCCACCACACAACGCGCTCCCAAACAGATATGTGGTAACTATGCGCAGCACTACGCAGGCACCATGCCACCCCCGCTGTCAGCCACCGTCACCCCCACTGCCACGCATGTGGCTGTGGCTGTCGTGGCGGCACCACATGTCGTAGACAGCACATCGCTTGCGTCCGTAGTCATCGCAGGCATCCTGCTCTTCAGTGCCCTCTGCCTGCCCGTCGTCATCCTCCTCTACGCCAAGACCCAGCGCGAGAATGAGGTCCGCAGGCGTATTGAGCAGCGCAAGGCAGTCTATGCCACCTCAATGTGCAGCCCACGGTCACAGGAGAGCGGTCGGGAGCTCATGGATGCTGCCCCAGTTGCCAGGCGCTCAGCGTCGTTGGGTGTGCCGTGTTCCCCTTCGCCTCTACCAGGGCGCTCTGTCTTTTTTTTTCTCGCTCGGGCAGGGAGGTCCTTAAGGGACCCCCCCCTTTTTTTGTTTGCTAAGGACCGCCCTCAAGGACCAACCCCAGGGACCACCGACCGCCAACCATCAACCGCCACCAACCGCCAACCGCCACCAACCGCCAACCGCCAACTGCCAACCCCGCCAACCACCAATCGCCAACCACCAACCGCCGCCAACCGCCACCAACTGCCAACTGCCAATCGCTACCAACCGCCAACCACCAACCATCAACCGTTAGGCAACGCCCAAAACAACCGATCAGCCGCCGTTGGTTACCGTCAAACCACCTTGGGTTGCTCTCCAATTGCCTTCAGTTACCGTCCGACGGCGTTGGGTTGCCCTCCAACCGCCGGCGGCCACCGCCCAAGCGCGGCCAGCCACTGCCAGAATATGGCTGAGTGTGTTCTCCTTTCCTCTTTTCTTCTCTTCTTTTTTGTGCTAGTTTGCTTTCAAACCAAGACATCTTTGGCCGCCTACATGCTGTAAGTGTCACAACAATTTCGACGAAAAACAGTAAACAGCAACAAACAGCGGCAAACCAACAATTTTACGTCTAGCCACAAACCACAGCTGGACCCCGGATCTTTCGCTAACTCGGACTCTGTAGCTCGTAGTGACACCAAGCTTTTTCAGAATCCTGCCTGTGATTTCCAAGGGGACCTACAGCGAGTCCTGATTGTCCACAAGTCATTGCACCCTGTCCCTCAACTGCACGCCATTCTGCGTCCCAAACTGGAATTGTGAGGAGGTGTCACACGAGTCATCTGTCGACAGCCATGGCATGGCCAAGCGAAGTGTGGTGTTGCGGCTGGCTCACACTGCCCATACACACCCAAGCAGTGTGCAGTGAATGCTCAGGATGTGGATGGCACCTCTGACAGACTTCTCCCGTGTGGCACACCCATCCAAGAGGAGCTACAGCAAGCGACTAACTCCATGGCAAATGTCTGGCAGCCAGCAAACCGATGTCCATTGTGACCGAAGGCGCGCATAGTACCCCCCCCCCCCCTGCAAACTCCCACCCCTTGCAATCTCGCACCCCCCCCCCCCCCGGGAGACTGTCACTTCCATGTTTAGTTAAGCGGCTGCCAAACAGGCCCCGCACGCCATTGCCTCCTCCTCATCGGCCAGTGCAACACACCCGTGCCTGTCATGGAAACTCAGCATGTGCAACAGTTCAAAGTGTGTTATTCTCGTACCCAGAAGTTCTTTACCGTTCCTTTGGATCCTCAATAACATTTGTGTTGGATGAAGCACATTGGCATCAACGCGAAAGTGGCTTCACACGTGTTCTCTTTGCTTGCGTCAGTGGAGGGTACCACAGTTTGCCTTGCAAATACCCTTGCAAACCCCCCCCCCCCCCCAGGAGACCGTCACTTGGCGACTGTCTCCCCCCCCACCCGGGAGACCGTCGCGCGCTAACCCGGGAGTTTGCAAGGGGGGCGGGGGGTACCAGGGGCAAGAAGTACCCAGATCGGGCACATCGCACAGCACGTCATATAGAAAAATGGGGGGAATGGAAAAACAGGGGGGAATGGGGTAAACTGAGGAGGGAAAATGGGGCTGGACTGGAAGATGGGGAAAGATGGGGGAGGCAAACTGGGGCTGGACATTTATCTGGTTGGGCTCTGCTGTTCCCTCTTCACTATTGTGCTTTGCTTCGCTCAAGAACAAAGTACTGCTTTACTTTTCTCAGGAAGTCTGGATGGGGTTGTGCTGACACCACCATCCACCAACCTCTACCACGACAATCACGAGGATGTCGAACTGCGCTCGTGCCACAGCTCCGTGTGGAACGAGAGCCTGGGCGTGCCCTCCGTCGACACGTCGCTGGACGTCGCGAAGCAGCTGAGCTCGACGCCCGCAGTGGCCGCGGCGGAGACCCCTCGGCACGGGCCCGAGCGCTCCCGGTCCCTCGACGCGCGCCGGCGTGCGGACCGCATTGCGTGGCAGCCGGCGTCGGACCAGCACACCGCCTGGCTGCCCCCGGATCCGCCAAATGTTCCCTCGTCGTACGGGGAGGGCCCTTATCGGCCCCGACAGCCACCGGAGAGCGCCCGCTGAGCGTCCCCGGGATCAGATGGCCCAGCGGTCCAGCAGTCGACCCACCTCCAGTGGGAACCGAGTTCGATTCCCGTACCGAACCCCCTTCAGCAACGCGCCCCACCCGTCCTACCCGGCCAAGCACCCGGTGGTGCCGCCAGCCGATGCCAACGCAACCGTTGTTGGATGTCGCTAACCCCCACCACAACCCCCGCCTTGCTCACGCCCCAGGCCGCACCGAGGCTGAACCCTCCTTTTTGTGTTGTTCGCCATCGTGCTGCCGTCGCCATGGACGCGACACACAGGCGCTTGATCAAAGCAGCCCGAGTGTTCTTGGTCTCGTCAGGCACGTGTCAAAGGAAGTCACGCATGACAAGCGCTCGGCGCCTTCCTGTGGTGAAGTGCATGCGTGCAGTCCTCAGGCAAGCCCTCGGTTGCCGCCTGCAGAGCGCGCAGAGTCCGTTGCCCATGGCATTAACTGCGAACTGGATTCAAGTTCATCCCCGTCCCTGTCCCGTCACCAAAGGAACCCGGACGATCAACAGGAGCACGCTTCGAGATTGGCTGTCCGTTTTCAGTGCAGATTGGCCTGCCCTTTGGGCCCCCCGCCTCATCCAAGCCAGAAGTGCGAGCAGGAGCTCCCCAGTCCACGCTTTCGCAGAGACCATTCACCGCTCTACTTCATTCTGCCCTCGTTGCCGCCCAGTGCACGCCGTGGCCAATGTTGCTGGACCCGGCCCAACCCTCAGTGAGGACAGGGCCGGGCTGGGGCTTGAACGGGGTCTCCATCCGGGGGGCCTGCCTGTCTCTAGAGAACCCCAAACCCCAGACCTGGGGCAGTTTTTGACAGCAGTGTTTGGAGCAGCAGTCTTTTGGGGGGCCGAAAAGAACGGAAAAGGTCGTGTGGTGCGTTGGGGGGTTTATCTATGCATCTGCAAAGCTTTCTTTTCTTTTCTTTGTGGTGACTGGTCAATGGTTTTGTGCTTGAATCCGACACCCGCGAGGAGGAGCCCCCCCCCCCCCCCCTGGGATCAGGGAAAAAGTTTCTGAGGGGGAAAATGAAATGGCGTAAAGGGAACAGATTTTTGGGCCCTTTTTGGTACACAAACCCCTGAATCTCACCCCCCCCCCCCCCGCCTCTGCAGCAAGCCGAACGAATGGCTGAAAGTGTTCTGTGGCGGGGACATTCAGTCCATTGGAACCGACCATTGACCCCAGCCTCCAAAACCAGCCAGGTCAATGGTGTTGGACCCCCAATCATGCGAAGTCAAAACTGCTGAGAATTTATTCGAATTTAGTAGGGAATTCACGGGTGAAAACCTGAAAAAACGACCAAGTTTTCTAACCCCCCCCCCCACCACCACACACACACACCCGTCACACCCGGCATGCGCACCCAATGCGGCGAAGGCCGAGTGACGGCAGGCGCGGCTGCAGCAAACCGTGGGGCCGCGCCTCACCCTTGTGGCCCCTCACGCCGCAGCTTTCCGGGTCCAGCACTCCGCTGAAAGCCCCCCGACCCCCACGAGAGCACCCCCGCCCCATCCTCCGATGGCGTCTTTCCGCAGCGCATCCGGCACCCAGGCCATCTGTCGCCCCCGCGGAAGCGGGCGTTTCCCCGCCCTTACAGACGGCCCTGGTCCCCTGCCTGCTGTGTGTCATGGTGGGCCCATGCCCCAGGACACGCTGTGCCAAGGAGTGCCAGACATGACGCACACATTTAACCGATGCATTCGATTTCTTGATATGACCCTCCGAGCGGTCTCAACCTCCGTACCAACCGCTAGAAATCGCTTTGGTAATAACCGCCTTTGGGGCCCGGCCGTCGACGTCCCTCGGGTCCAGAGGCCCAACAGCGCAACCGCCCCCCGACCCCCCCGGCCAGCCCCCCCCCACTGTTTGATATCTCTGTTGGTGGCAGATTACTGAGACGGATGGATGCGTTGCGTCTCATCCAGAGATTTGCTTAACAAGTCAGCATCTCCCGGGGGGGCAGGGGCGGGGCTGACACCACCTCCCCTCGGACCTCGATTTGATAGTGGGAAAAAATGAAATTTACAAAAGGAAATTTTTAGGCTATTTTTGGTACACAAACTTTTGGACTTTTGGGTTCCAGACCCCCCATCCCCCTCCCCCCCCCCCCGGCCTCCCCTTAAGCAAACTCTGGTCTCATCTCATTTGTGCATCGCGTATCCCTGCAAACGCCAGAACTGACGCCATTTGACTGATGATTGCGCCTATCCACACAAAGCCCTCGGGCATCCCCCTCCAGTCAGCCCCCCCCCCCCGACAGCCGCGCAAGTGCGTAATCCCGGAAGCAGTCGCCCGTCCCGGTACACTAAGGGGCGCTCGTGGAAGGGGAGGGGGCCCTCCGTTTTGCTGGGGAGTCGCACGCGCCTCCTCACGCCGTGGCGCCGGCCGCCATAGGGTGCTCACCGTTTGTTGAATGTTTTGAGTTGCTGCTCTCACAGCACAAACCAGCCCAGCACCGGATGTTGCCGGAAGAGGGAGGGGAGAATTGGGATCCTGCCGCCCTCTGCCAGGGTCCTTCAGCAATGGCCTGGTGCAGTGACTCTCACGGGACTGAGCACCTCCAGTTCGGACCCGCCTGTTGCCCTGCGCAGTGATTGGAACGTTGTTTGCGGCCGTTTGGATGGGGCAAGGTGCGTGCCTTCTCACGGTTTGCTGTCGCCCTTCAGCCCTTGCGACTGCGTCCATGCCCACGCCGTGACTCTGGAACAAGGCGGTGTTTGAACGGTGGACCCCCCCCCCCCCCTGGACGCCCTTCTTGTGGTGTCGGCCGGCCCCGCGCCAACCGCTTCCCTCGCCCAAACGGCCGCACAGGCGTTCTGCAACCGCCTGCAGTGCTTTTGCACCCACCGCCATCCGTGACCGCCCAAGCTGCAAGGGTGTAAGGTCACCAACTTTGTCGGTGAGTTCGGTGAGTTCACCATGTGACCGTTTTTCAGTCGGTGACTGGCGCTGAGTAGGTTTATGAAAAGTTTAACAAGCACATAGTGAGAAGAGGGTTTGCCTGACACGGACCAGGCATTGCGACAGAAGCACTGCCCTCATGTGTGTTGTGAATGCACCGTAAAAGCTGAATTACGATGGCAATGGTGTCCGTGATGTTGTCTACTGCATGCAACACGTTGGGAAGGCATGAGAACCTTGTGAAACACCGTTTTGCACCGTTTTTCACAATTTCCCCCGTTTTCCCTGTTTTTCACGGCCCCGGCGGTGAGTTGGTGACTGTCAGTGACCTTACGGGCCTGGGGCTGGCGGTTGACTGAAGGCGGTTGCCCCGCCGCAGAGGGCGGTTGGCATGCAACTGACAACGGTTGATGATGACGGTGGTCGATGGCCAACAGGCGATATTCGGGGTGATTGACTACACTGCGGTTGCCTGTTCGGACTCGTGAGACATCTGGGGACCGCCACCGCAGTAGCCAAAGCATGGGTGAAACGGTTGTGCAGTGCAGTGTGCTGTGTACGCTCACAGCGGCCGTTACCGGGGGCAGGGCTCCACTTGTAACCGCCGGGGTGGATGCCTTGCACGGGTGCTGATGGACGTGCACATTCCTGGGACTGGGGAGCTGCATTGGGGGGGATAAAGTGATTCGCTTTTGCCTGCATTCTGTTGGCTGAGTGCTAGGGGGGGGGTTCTTTGCCCAGAACGGGGGGTGCGAGACGACACCGTGGCACTCACAGGGTCTGAGAGAGCGTGGTGGACAACCCACTGGTGGTTCCCCCCGACGAGGGTGATGATGAAGCAGTTCTGACGGACTGGAACCTGTCACAGGCATCACACTAAAAAATACAAAGCCCTAATATACCAGCAAGAGCTGCAAGGTACAGAAATTACGACCCTGGGACCTGTGACAAGCATCAGAACAAAAAATAAAAATTCGTGGTGTGCCAGCAAGGGCTGCAGGGTGCAGAAATTGGGACCCTGGGTGTGGTTCTGTGGGGGCTGTTCAACGGGGTAGAAGCTGGGTGAACATCCAAACACATTGAACCGTGCGCGCACCGTGCGACAACTCCCCAATTGGCAGCCCATTGAACGCATGCATGCCATTCATATGGTTGGCACGCTTGCCTTTATCTGTCATCGTGTTTTGACCTTGGGGGAGCGTTAGCGCGCGCCGGGCATCTTTTTTTGACCATTCCCCACTCGTGCCTATTTTTGCCCCCACCTCAACAAACAATTTGGAGGAACTTCTCGCCGTGTCTAAGAATTTGGCCCATCCTTTGCACCCAGTTTATGACGATGGCAAGGGTGGTGGTTGGAAGTGGTGGGAGTGAAATTTTGTGTTGTTGAATTCTCATATTTCGGCTTATACAAGGTGCCTTGCAGAGAAGGTTTGCGGTCTAGTGCAGTCTACTTGGGGGACTTCCCAAGGTGAGGATAAACTTGGGGCTAGAGATAAGATACTTAATACAAAGGGAGCGCGCCAGGCATGCGCCGGGCGCGCGCCGGGCAAACATTCCCCCCTTGAGGATCTCTGCACACCAACATTTCGTATAATTTCTTATCTCGTTTTCCGCTGCAAATTCTGTGCCTCATAGTGTTTGTGTAACGTGAGAGTACGGTGCCGTGGGGACTGGGAGGGGGGCTGAGGACAAGGCAGGGAGGGTTCCAGAGCAGCTCATGGCAATCTGCACACGGTGCCCAAGAGTCTCAATCACCATGGGTCTTGTGTTCTCAGGCCATGGCTCAAAATTTGCGATTGTCAAACCAACCAGTCTCAGCAGCCTTCACATTGCAATGGTGTGAACGGTCGTGATTACATGTATGGGGGCACACCGTGCGCTGTGCGCGCGCTGTGCGAAAAGTCGGCTGTTTTCCACCACTGGTAGCCACGGATCCTAGGGTCCTCCTGACTTCTGCACCCTACAGCCCCTGCTGGTACACCAAGGATTGTTTTTTCTTAGTCTGATGCTTGGGTCCTGAATTCTGCACCTTCAATGCTGTTTTGAATGGATCATGCATCCTTCTGTAGGTGGGTGTGTCTCAGGGGCATTCCCGGGAGAAACAACATAATAATTGGCGCTGTGCCCGCACCGTGCGAAAACGACCCCTATGCACCACATAGTGCATACAGATCCCAGTCCGCATCTCGCCCTTGGGATCACCTCCTCTGACTGCTGTGTTATGCCCGTCTGTTTGTTTACAACCATGTGTGTGTTTGTGTGTGTGTGTGTGTGTGTGTGTGTGTGTGTGTGTGTGTGTGTGTGTGTGTGTGTGTGTGTGTGTGTGTGTGCATGTTCGCTCGCTTCGTTAGTGTGTGTGTGTGTGTGTGTCTGTGTGTGTGTGTGTGTGTGTGCCCACAAGGACAGGCAATTTGGCCTGAGATATGTGCCCGTGAGGTAAGGCAAACTGACCTGCTTGCAGCCCCTAAAGTCATGATGTTAGTGGGTGGGGCATTGTCACGGTGACATTATGAGCGGGCCCCATCTCTCCAGACTACCGCAACAAAAAGACTGGTCGCATAACATCTGCTCCCCCACAAGCACCAGAACACCACAACTACCCCGCGATTATCTGGAGTTTCCCATGCAAATGTGTGTGTGTGTGTGTGTGTGAATTTTTTTTCGAAAGGCGCCGGGATTTCGACATGATTTTGTGTTGAGTCATTCATTGGCCTGACGAGGTGTTTGGAGACCAGTAGCCCCCCCCCCTCCCCACCGTGTCCAACGAATGCCTTGTCCAATGAACGCTTGTTCGGACTGTATTTTTTTTTGGGACATATTAATTAGGTACCAAGTTTCAGAAGTTTCCAAGGTTTCCGGCTCAAGGATTGGGGAAATGAGTGGCTGTCGTGATGCATCTTGCAGTAATGGTGGGCAAATTTGTAAAGCAGGATGTGAGAGAATGGTATCCCTCAACTTCAGGACCTATTATTGCCCACCATACAGATGATTCAGGTGACTTCGACGATAGTAGTGGTGTTGATGACGCTGATAATGACACTGATGAGCATTGTCACGTAGTTTGGGCCAAGGCAGGGCGTAGGGTGTGGGGTTTGTGCCATGTTTTTGAGGACACCCTGTACCTAACCAGTGATTTGATGGAGTACAGTACTGTCCCATCAAATCTGTCCATCCCCAAGTTGCCTGATCCGGATGTGGCTGCCATTTCTGCCCCTGCCAAGAGCAGCCCCAAGCCAGGGTAGCATGTGCAATTTTTCAGGATGAAGTGCAACCGCAACAAGGGCTTCTGCTCTGAAAAGTTGCTAAATTGGAAGCCTCTGTTGCATTGTGCTTTGAATGGGCTGGGTATCTTGTGCTGAGGGATGTGTTACCGGAGTTTCACAACATTGTCGCGCGCACCGAACAGCGTGTCCAACAAACACTCCTGTTTGGACCATATTTTGAGGGCTTTATTGGTCGCTGGACATGGGGGTGGGGGGTGGTATGTGCCCTGCTGTGTGAGCTCTGGCTGTGGGTCCACACCAGGTATGTTGGTTCTAGCTTCCCTGACGAAGTGTGTGTGTGTGTGTGTGTGTGTGTGTGTGTGTGTGTGTGTGTGTGTGTGTGTGTGTGTGTGTGTGTGTGTGTGTGTGCGCCTGACGAGAATCCTTGCACTCAGCGCCTGTGTGTGTGTGTGTGTGCGCCTGACGAGAATCCTTGCACTCAGCGCCTTCTCTGGGCCTGTTTGTCACGTTCAACGTGTGTGTGTGTGTGTGTGTGTGTGTGTC
Organism: Eutreptiella sp. 'Long Island Sound 2002'; assembly: GCA_964036045.1. Lineage (NCBI taxonomy): Eukaryota > Euglenozoa > Euglenophyceae > Eutreptiales > Eutreptiaceae > Eutreptiella > Eutreptiella sp. 'Long Island Sound 2002'. The sequence continues at coordinate 140,944,674 of OZ038383.1, read as the reverse complement.
CAGAATTTCATCAAGTACATCCATTGCTTGTGCAGGACTGTATGTCTGCGTGCGAAGATGTTGTTCAACGCTTTTCCCCCTTTCACATACACACTAGCTGGACCGGCGCTACTCAATTTCTGGGCAATCTCATCCCCTGCAGGAGCTGCAGACTAGAAACCCCACCCGCCAAACCAGCCCAAAAACCATCCCTGCAGAGCATACAATGCAACCCCATGTTTGCATGCCTGCCAATTCAAATTGCAATGACAATGTGACAGTCATTGTGCCTTACACATCACAGTTTCCAGGGGAGCGGGACACACAGGCGCGCACCGTGCATCTTTTCTACTTGGATAATACCTGACAGCTGTGTAATTGCCCAAAACGGTGCGCGCCGTGGTGGTGGTCCACAACCATGGGGAGGGCAATTTTTCCATGGTCCATGGGGCAGTGCCAGACCTGCTTCCTGATGCAAATGTGTGTGAAGCGCAAGAAAATGTGCACCTACTGATCCAACTCATTTGCACTGAGACGCCAAACGTTCCTAACCAAACCCCAATACCACAAATGAGCAAAAGGTTACCCAAAATTTGCCCTATCCCTACCTGCCATGCACATCATTGCTCTATAAACCCTGTTATATCAGGTAGGGAAGACTTGGAGGAATAGCACTGTGCACAAGTATTTGGACCTAAAAGTTTGCCCGGCGCTCGGCTGGCTGACGTATCCTCCAAGGCAATGAATTTTCCTTGTATCATGCAGACCACTCAATTTTTCGCAATTTCAGCCATGGATGTTGATCACCTTGACATATGCCCAGCTGGCACTCTTGTTGATTTCAGACATGCAGGAGGTAGTATTGTGCTTGCCAAGATTCAGGACCCCTTTAAACCGTGGTGTCACTCATTGGACCATCACGTATGAGCGTCCTGGAACCGTGCTGGCCCATAACTGTGCTACCCTGGCACTCCTGCATGTCGTCACATCCCCACGGCCACCCCATTTTTGTCTGCCTGTGTGTAGCTCACTCCCTCCTTAAGTTCCATGCACCAGTGGTTCTGGTCGCCCACAGTCCAGTGGTCCTTTCGAGAAAACAAGGGGACAATGGCAGAGAATAATCACTGGTGTTCATTATTTGGGTCCTTCAGGGTCTCTAGTAATAATATTGGCGTTTGCTCCTGTTTGGTCACAGTCAGGTGTTAGCCTTTGTTCAGAACCTTCAGCTCTTTGAGCAGCACATTTGTGTATATTGGGGGGTATATGTAACGCAAGGGGGGCACAGGGTTCCTGGGGTGGGGAATTCCAAGGTGAAGGGTTCCAGGAAGAGTGGTTCTCCAGCCTCCAATTGTAGGCCTGGCCCAAAGCCTCACATCGTACCAACGAACTTTGGTATGGGCATGGTATTGTGTGTTTTTAAAGTTGTTCATCAGATAATGCAGTGATGTGCTATGGTCCAACTGAACATATCCACAAAAGCCTGTATCGATACAGCAGCGTATCCTTGCCTCAGATGTAGTGTTGGCTGTGTGACTCTGGAACGGGTAAGTGTCAAATACTCGCAAGGAATGATGCTTTGTCTGCTGTGTGTTCATGGTGCAGGCCCCATGTGTTCAGCCGCCCCTGTATGCACCCCCACCCCCTGGCACAGGGAGTAGGATGTGAAACCCAAAGTAGTAATGATGCAGCTTTGTCCAAAAAAAGGCGTAGTAATCAGTTCTCAGGTGTAATGAGAAATAGGCTCTGTGGGCCACTTCTTGTTTTGCTGTGAATACGTAACCAGAGCACATAGTTAGTTCGGGCGACACCTGGCACAGGAAGACTGTAGCTGGGAGTTGCCACTCCTGAAGGCATCCCGACTGGCTGTGATGGTGAGTCAAATGCTGAAGAGAAACAGCGGATTGTGTATGCACACACTCAATGAAGTGGCAGTCAAACAGCCTCTTGAGCAGAGCAAAGAGGCACACTTGATGTGCAGTATGCCAGCTTTCAGACTTCTCGGGGATGGGGGGGGTCTCTGCAAAGCATTGAAATTTTTATGAGTTGTCACTTAACACCACAACAACTACATTGTCTGCCGGTGCAATACAATCTCCCTGAAAAGTACCCTTTGCATCCATTGTGCCCCAGCAGCTAGCCCCTTCCCCCATTCTCTTCATTTGTCCAATGCCCCGACTGTGCTATGCTCTGCAGGCTGGTGCAGGGGGTTGCCGGGATAGGTCGGCTGGGACCTTCTTCCTTGGCTCCCCTGTACATTAGCAAATTGCACCCTCATAGTCTTGACTGTTTCCTCATTTTATCCTACCCCCCCCTCCTTTGCCCAAGAACTGCCATGAGTATCCGCGTAATTTCCACGCCCAAGTCCCAGCACACGAACGGCAAAGCATCAGTCGGGGGGAGTCCCAGGGAGTGCTACAGGCGTTGCTGACCCTTGCCGAGGGGGAACGGGTGGTGGTAGTACTGCACTCAGAATATGGATCCCGCAGTGGTCCACAAAGCGGCGCCACCATGAGTGGAGCAACTCAACAGGGGAGGTGGGGCATCGAGATCTGGAGTCCTGTGGTAGCGGGAGAGTGCGGGTGAGATGGTACAAATCCGATGGGTGCCATCACATCTAAAAGTGCCAGAAAACGACGGTGTGGATGAGTTAGCCAGGCAAGGCAGGCTCCTGCACCCTAATAATCTGCTGCCCCTGTCAAAACGCGGCCATGTGTTCGAGTGGGATGCTCTGGGGTTGGAGCTGATGCCGGAGACAGAGGCAGCGGAACAGGCATGGGACGTCGACTCGGGAGGTGAATCTATAGATGTGCAAGAGCCCTTCTGGTCGGACGGGGATGCCTATAGTATGGATTTTAGTGACACTCGTCTGCGCGTACACTTGGATTGTGACAATGAGGGGCTCAGCACGGATGTCAGTGAACCAGGCAGAAAGCGGAATAGGGGCAGGCTGGGACGCTGCATTACCGGTGGCGGCCCCTCTGGCATCGTATCTGTGACAGGGCAGGAGGGTAATCAAGCGAAATCCTGACATGGCCTTAGGGGATGGAGCTGACCTGAAACCCAATTGGTGTAGGTGCCTAGCGGCGCCCTTCCGGACAGCGTGAACGATTTGTAGTGTGAACGATTTGTAGCAGCGCTTGCACGCAACGCAGTGCGCACGCAGTGCAAAGTTTTGTATGTCGGCAAATACTCGAACCCTCGTTTTGGCCCCTTGGGGGAGCACCTGACGTGGCACGCGCATTCAGCCTTGTGGCCCACCCAAGCACCCACGGTTCCTACCCCGGGGACCCCTCGTCTAGGGATTTTGGGCTTGATCCGTGATACTCTTGAGTAAGAAATGTCGTTTGTTGCTGTCCATTGAACATCCGTGCTAGATTGGGCAAGACGAGGCGCATAAGAAATGTCTTTTGTTGCTCTTTGAAGGTCCTGCCCTCAAAGCTCAGCCCCGGCACGAGGTAGCGGTTGGTGTTGGGCGCGAAACTTGTCGTTGGGCTGCGATATTGTCGGACCCATTGCTCTTTTCCGTGGTGTACATCGCTGTTAAGATCCCGTGGGTACAACGGCTATCGCAATATTGCAATATTTGGCGGGGCAATGGGACTACCCTTCACAAATCTATTCGCATCTTGTTGTACCTCACCCGGTTTTGTATTCGGCGCCAGGTTCACTACCCCTTGTATGGCCCTTGGCCACATGTGCCCCCTCATGTGTTGGTTGCTATCTTGTTGGCTTTGCTGCTTTGCTGTGCTTGCAGACAGGTTGCAGGTGATCTTGGGTGACTTTCCCGGCAGGTGCACGCGGTGCGCACTCAGTGCAACAACTTGGCCCTTGCTGATCTGCACGAACAATGTGTGTGGCGGCTTCGCTGTGTTGAGATGTGAAGTACTGATGTGGATGCCAGAGTGATTATGGAAGGTGACAATTATCGTCCATCTATGGCCAAGAACCGGCATGCGCAAGAACCACCCTCTGGTTTCTCTCTTTTTTTTTGTGGCCCCAAGTTTTTTTTTTTTGCACAAAATTGGATTTTCATGTTTGTGGCCAATGCCCCCCCTCCCCTTCCACCTTGAGTAGTACCGCAGGCGGGATGAGAAATAATCTTTCCGGATGGATCATCAGAAAACCACCCATCAGCAGGCCAGGCAGCGGGGTGCAATGTCTTCTTTGGGGACAACCGAGACATGGCAGAGCTCATTCCGATACATGAACGACATAGCAATAGCCGAGGGGAACTCCAAGCGGCCTTGCAGGCACTAGGCACTGCAGGGGAAAACACTGGGCAGACAAACTCTCATCTGCCCGGACTCGTTGCTATTAGTAGACGGGGCACTCGGGAAAGCACGGAAGTGGAATCAGCATGGGTGGGTGGGGTCAAATGTCCAGGTGAGTCACATGGACCTGTGGGAGGAGTTCCTATCCTTGTTAGCGGTCCGTGGGCACGAAGTCCACTCGCTGCAGGTGCCCTCACACATTGGCTTCCGAGGCAACCACAAAGCAGATGAGTTAGCCGATGTGGGGCGCCGAAAATGCCCCCTCATGTTTGGGCATATCTCGGTGAACATGGTGGGAACGGTGGAAAATGGGGCGGAAGAAGAAGAGGAATTTGACGAACAGTCATTGTTGGGGATGGGGGAGGAGGAGCCAATAGAGGAGGAGGATCTATGTGTGCACTCAACCCCGCTACACCGTGTGATTAACAAACTGTGCACGCCTATTCAGACGAGCCCACAAATGCAGAGGCAACGGGGGCACCCCCCCCCCCCCCCTGGAAGTGGAGGTTGGTTGGAAGTGAAGTATTCCTGTGTCACGGGGGCATGTGTGAGCCCAGTATCCGTTGCTCATGGCATGGAAGTGGAGGCATGCACCCCCTTTGCACTTTCGCAAACGGAGCAAACCCCGCTCGCCCCCCCCCTCCCCACCGGCAGCACAGGGAGGGAGTGACCCTTGACTGGGATGTACACATAACCCTGTAGAGCCCAGAGCGCCAGTACAGAGAGCGGACGCAGGGACGAGGGCCGAACTTGGCAGCAAATTTTGCACTGTGAACGCGGCGTACAACAGCGGGATGGACAGAAGGTGATGAGAGCCGTGGGGCAGGCGCAGCCACCGCCTAATGAGGACATTGCAATCTTACTATTTAAGCCCCCCCCCACCAGAGTTTGAACTGATATGTAGCATCCGCAGGAAGATGAGGAAGATGACACAATCAGCCAGTGAAACACCAGAAAGAGATCAAGGGGTACAAAACACCCAGAGTGGTGGGGCCGACATGCCAAACATTCCGGACACCAGTCCGGGCATTGCCAATGTATCCAGCACCCTCAGTGCGCCTGTTGAAAGCGCCGCGGAAGCTCCATGAAATGTACCCTGTAAAAGGCAAAGGCACTGTCAGAATTCTCACAGTGCCCAACTCGATCACCTCCGGTACATGGTGTCAGCAACTGACCCCTATGACAGTGGGTGCAATAGCTACACATCGTTGTATGTTGTGTTTTCCATGCCGCATGTTGTGCATTGCATGTTGTGTTTTCCATGACATGTATTGCGTGTATGGCACGTTGTCTGTTCTATGTGGTGTATTGCAGAATGCCTGTTACATGTTGTGTGTTGTGTGTTGTGTGGTGCATGTGGTATATTCAGGGTTGTGTATGGCATGCTGTTCATGAAATGTGCTCTGACGCATGGTGTGTGTTGCAGAACCATTTGAGGGTAACTCGAAACCCCTGTGAAAATTCTGACAGCAATAATGGAGTGGCGGAAATCCATGTTTGTAGGTAGTGCGTCTTTGGGATGCAACGCAAACCCCCTCACAGGGCACATTTTGGCATCTTTTGGCCCATTTATTGTCGTGCAAAAAACATGCAAAAATGGCAGTTCCAGGCAATTTGCGTGTCAAAATCGCCAAACTGCCGTCTCTGCGTGTTTTTTGCATGACAATAAATGGGGCAAAAGATGCCAAAATGTGGCTGAGGAGGTTTGCGTTGCATCCCAAAGATGCGCTGCCCACACACATGGGTTTCCATCACTCATTTTTCACTGTCAGAATTCTGACAGTGGGGTTTTTGGGGGCACCCCCAAATGGGCCGCCTAAGCCGGATGAGGCACCATCGCCAGACACAATGGCAAATGGCAAACGCCCAGTCAAGTGGGGTGCCATGTCCTCTGGTGGGGTTTCTCTCATGGGGCTTCAGAACACAGGTGAGGGTTTGGTTTGGCATTGTTTGGGGGCGGTGAGCCCTCCGCCCCTTTCTCTGCCCAGTTTGATATAGAGAATTTCGGGCTTGGCAGACACAGCATACGTGCGCATATCGGAGGTTATTGCCCAGAACCCATGCACCCGTGTTCCTGGGACAGCTACAGCGCACTTTCGAGGTCTCCATCCTTTTCCTATCGGCGCCCCTCTTCCTATGCAGCGGGCGCCAACATGATGCACGGGACGCCGGACTCTGGAGGGGCGGAGGACAGCGGCAGTGCTCCGCCGGCAACGGAGGACGTCGCCGTCTACCCCGCCATCCAGGTCTCCCGCCGCTTCCTCCAGATGGCACTCATGCTGTGGGGGGTCACCGCCATGCTGATGCTCCGCTCGGTCCCCGCCTTCGTCATGCAGGGCACGCCATCCCAGGGGACCTCCGGGATGGGCGACGCGGGGCAGGTCTACGACCGCCCGTTCACTAACGCGGAGAAGGGGGCGATCCTGGCGGCCTGGGGTTGGGGCTACACGCTCGCCCAGATCCCGGGCGGGACGGCTGCGCAGCGCCTCGGCGGGAAGCGCACGCTGGCGTTCGGCGCTCTGTCCGCCGCGGCCTTGGCGCTAATCCCGACTGCGGGGCGCGCGGGCGGCGCCGGGCTGGTCGCCCTGCTGAACTTCGTCGCCGGCGTCGGCCAGGGCCCGCTGTTCCCGGCGCTCTGCGGCCTCCAGGGGCGGCGGCTCCCGCCCCGGGAGTTCAGCCGGGCCCATGCCATCCTCGAGAGCATGTTCTTCGGGGGGCAGGCCCTCGCGAAGCTGATTGCCCCCGCGGTGGTCCTGCACTTGGGCTGGGGTTGGTGCTACCGCTGCTTCGTGTGGGCGTGCGCGGCGCACTCCGCCCCGGCCGACGACCCGCGCTGCTCCGCGGCGGAGCGGGCCTACATCGGCCAGCGCCGCCCGGCGCCGGGGGTGGCGCCCGGCGGGGGGTTCGGCGCGCGCGCGCACTGGGTGGTGGCCCGGCAGACGCCGGTGCTCGCGCTGACCCTCGCGCACGTCCTCCTCGGCGTCGGCAGCTCCTGGTACCAGTGGGCGCCGCTGTACGTGGAGCAGCAGAAGGGCTTCGACCTGCGGCGCGCCGGGGTCTGGCTCGCGCTGGCCGACTACGGCGCGGTCGCCGGCCACATTGCCGGGGGCTTCTTCGCGGACCACCTGCGGAACGCGCGGCGGTTCCAGGGGTCGCGGTACGCGGATGTCAACTGGATCCGGCGGACCTCGATGGTCCGCAGCCGGGCGTTGGGTGGGGGTATGTGCTTCGTCTTCCTCCTGGACGCGCTCCTGGGGGGCTCGCCCTGGCTGCTGGTCATGCTGGTCTGTGTCTACTACGTCACCCGCGAGTTCGTCTCCGCGTGGTCGGTCTCGCTCTGCCAGGACCTGTCGTACAAATACGCCGCGGCGATCATGGGGGTCGCCAACGCGGGCTCGAACCTCACGTACTACGCCCTCTCAGCCAACATCATCGGCCCTGTCCTTGACTGGGGCGGCTGCACCGCGACGCCCACCGCCGGGCGGCAGCCGGACGTGTTCTGGGAGGTCGCCGCGGGCGCCACATGCCGCATCGACGACGCGCTGCCCGCCGGCGGCAACTACACGTGCATCAGCACCGCGAGCGCCGCAGAGCAGGAGTGCACGCTCCGGCACACGTTGCGGAGCGTCGACGTCACGAAAGCGGTCGAGGATCCCGTTCGGTGCCACGCGACGTGGCAGGCGCTCTTCCTGGCCATGGGCGTCGCATCCCTGGCGGGCGCGGCCGTCTTCTATCTCTTCGGGTCCGGCTGGGATATCACCGCGAAGCTGGACCAGGAGATCAGTGCCGCGCATCAGGGGCAGGAGGAGCCCGCAGCCGGCCAAGGGGCTGCCCCGTCGCCCACCGACGACGCCTCGGTCACCCTCTCAGTGCCGACCGGCCGACTCGACAAAGCCAGCCTGGTACCTGCGGCCGCTGTTGTCGAAGCCTCCCCCCGCCTCTGCCCCCTGTGTTGTAAGTAAGTGGCGAGCGGCGAATAGGCCGAGGACAGCCGTGCAGTCCTGCTTTCAGAGATTTCGACTCAGATACCCTCCACTTCAGGCATCCGTTGCATGACGCCTGAGCTACGCGACCTCTGGGTACCCCCACATTGTGGAGGCTGGGGTTCTGGCCCGACAGTGTCAAGCCATTCTGTTGCTCCCTGAAGCCACCAATGTTCCCGAGCGTGTGCAATAGCTCAAGACTACTTGTCACAGGCCGAAGACATTTGTGCCACAGGGAAGCCAAGTTGGCTTCATTTCAAGATCCTTGTTGCTCACTTTGAGTGGTCCCTCGTCCCTTCCTCCCCCACCCACGGCTGAATGTTATATGCTGTTGTCTTTGGCTTTGGGCAGGGAATTTAGTTTTGTGGTTATTGTTGTTGCTGCTGCTGCTGTTGTTGTTGTTGTTGATGTTGTTGTAGTTGTTACTTTTACAGTTGTTGTTGTTGCTGTTGTTGTTGTTGTTGTTGCTGTTGTTGCTGTTGTTGCTGTTGTGATCAAGCGCCACATGCCCTGGGCAGTGTGCGGAATTGCATATCTTTTTGTCCGTCCAATGGGCCATCCATGCTGTCCCGACGAACCCAAGGACTGTCATCTTTATCCTTGCTTCCTGCAGCTGTGACCCACTATACTATGCACTGCTATCCTCGCCTTATGTGCGGGTGGCACACTATATTATCAACTGTGTGTCCAAGCGCCGTCCTTCCACGTATCACACACTGCAGGGCAACCTCCTGCCGAGTGAGGTAGTGTACGGTGAACCAAACGTCGTCCACGACGGCAAAGAGAGCAGCGTGTGGCTGTGCATCGAAGATGGGCTCCCCATGTGCAGGCATGGCCCAGGGGGACCCTTGGTCCCGACCGCATGGGACAGCCCAATGCACCAAACCAAGAAAGCACGGTGGAGTTAAGCGGTGTGAAGGGAAAGCAGAAGGTCTCACAGCCTACAGTTCTCGCCCCCACCCCCAACCTTGCCCTGCAAGCAAGTCACAGAGCGCTCCACGCGTGCACGCCCTGGCATGCATATGCAGCAATGTTCGGCAACGTTCGGCAGCAACGTTCCTTCAGCTGTGGCAGAGCCACGAGTCTATCCACAAGTGTTAGTTTCACTACTGCCTCAGTCCGACATTGTCGGCTGATGTGTAGCTTAGCTTGGTGTGCCCTTGACTGTTCTTGGCCTGTTTTGTCAACCCACCGATTTTCATGGTTCATGGAAGAGCGTATCTGAAACGATGTGTCCGACGTTGTGTAGGTCAGATTTCTGGTGACATTTGACGGAGCCCTCAAGCCCATTTCCCGGGCTACCCCATCTGTCACAGCCACTCTGTTGCTTTGCAGCCTTGTGCGTTGCAATTTGAGGTTGGTGTCCATGATGGCGCATACAAGGGTCGATTGCATTCACATGTCCCTTTCATTGGTCGAAAGATTTTGACCGTCCGTCAGAAAACCTATAATGATAATATCCATGGATATTATAGAGCACGGGTGGCACACTTGTTTGCCCACCTTTGGTCTTGGACAGTGGTTCGTGACATTTGGCTGGGGTCACATCAAGACTTGCATGCCAACACACGCATCCTTCTCCATTTTTACAAATTATGTTCCGGAGACAAAAACAGTATCAGCCCTATGGCCCATGGGAACACATGGAACACATTCTTTCTTCCATTTGGGCAGAGGAAGAGGCTCCCGAGGTTGATGAGGATGATGACACCTCCAAATGCTCCACATGTGACCTTGACTTGTGTTTGGGTTGCATGCGTGAACATACTTGTGAGATTGAGGTTCCCGGGTAGCCCTTAATATATTTTCATGTGTTCTTTAACACATCGAACCCAAATATATTGGGTCCAATACATGTTTTTGGATAAATGCGATGATGAGAACGCGACACGCTTCAATTGCACAGTTTTGGAATGGAGCATGCATGCTTCTGTAGGTGGGTCGTTTTCAGGGGTATTCTCGGGATAAACAGTGTACTAATTTTTGATAATAATTGACGCTGTGCGCGCGCCGTGCGAAAACGCCCCCAAAGGCTAGCATTCCACATTGGCATCCCATAGCGGAGGGGAGCCATCGTTGACCTCGGGGGTTTCGGGGACCTTTGCATGTTCTGGGGGACTACCCCTGGGGCGGGGGGGGGGGGGGGGGCACAGTCATTTGTGAGATCATAGCATAACTACAAAGCTCTGAACCTTGATACCGGGAAGTCATCTCGAGTCTTGTGGGGTGAGTAGGATACCCCAAGTCATCTTCATCTGCCCCGCCGAATGAAAAGGAAGGCACCCAGCAAGACCCTAGAAGAGGCGTGTTGATGCATAAGAACCAAAGCCCCCCCTCCGAGACTCCATGCCATATACCAAGCTCTAGCAGTGTTCCTCCCTCACAAGCCATATTCTCTTTGTTGGAAGCTTTTCCTCAGGCGGGGGGTAATGAGCTGCAGAGTGTAATGTATGCAGATGACCTCCTTCTGCAGGGGCGCATTGCGTGTTATGCACGCGCTATGCACAAAGTTTGTACAGGGCCATACACATGGACACACAACATCCCTTTGTCCTAAAATGCCAAAGTGCTGCCACAACTAGTCGAAAAAGGTAGAGAAGGATGCTGCGAGGTTGATGAGGACGGCAAAGGAGAAGGTCTGCAACCTAGGGCCCATCAATGTTGGCCCCTTGAAGGCCAAGGCGATGACCGTAAGCAAGGCTAACATTGCGCTCAAGGTCACAGACCTGTTGATGAAGGAGGACCTCAAGTAGAGGCTTGTGGAAGCCTTTTGCGCCATCAGCCCAGGGTGATGAAGTCGAAGTAACCCAATTCTGAGGCACTTACCCAAGATTAAGTCCAGTGTAGGGGTGTATGGCTACATAGGCAAGAATACTGTTGATTGCCCTAAAATTCCCGAATTTATCCCTCTAAAATGCGCGCTGTGCACAAATGAAAGGAACGTGAGTTTAGGCTCATGTTACACCTACAGGGGCGGGGCGGGTGGGGCGGGCAGTCGGGGTGGGCGGGGCGGGTGGGGCGGGCGGGTCGGGTGGGGCAGGTGGGGCGGGCGGGGCGGGCGGGTCGGGTGGGGCGGGTGGGGCGGGCGGGGCGGGGCGGGGCGGGGCGGGTGGGGCGGGTAGGGTGGGTGGGGCGGGTGGGGCAGGCAGGGCGGGTGGGGCAGGCAGGGCGAGTGGGGCGGCCTGTGCTGAACACGGCTTACAATGCAATCAACAATCTGTGACGGCGCCTTGGATGCGGTATCGGTGGGCAATTCGTGACAGCGCCTCATGGCGCCGTATTCACGACAATGCACTGAGAGGGTTCCCACAGAGATTCCGGAGGGTGATAACCATCGTCGCTTTATGGCCAAGCAACGCCCCTTGTTCCTTGCTAGGATCTGGCCATGCCCAGCAAATTCCGAGAGACACTTCCACTTGATCAGCGGAAGGCTGAGTCCGCTGCTGCCTTGAAGCAATTTCCTCTTTTCGTGCCGATCATATGTGAAAGTGCGGACCATCGAAGTGGATCAGATAATGCTGTCAAGTTCTTAGTACCGGATAATTGCACAGTTGCCGAGTTCCTGAGAATGCTGCGTCGACAAGAACGTTGCTCGAGGGATGAGTGCCTCTACGTGTTTTGCCAAAGCAATTTCCCTCTTGCAGAACAAAAGATCTCGACACTATATCAGGAATGCAAAGATGAAGACGGATTTTTGTACTTATCCTACTGTGGCTGTTAAGAGATTCATTAAGTCCTGAAGCAGTGAAGCGTGGCTAGGTCCTTTGCCAGGTCCATCTCACAGAAGTGGGACGAACAATTGTGTGTGCTTGATGAGTTCTTGGGAAATGGGATGTGGAGGCTAATGTGCGCAAAGGATTGCTCAGTCACCGTTCCATCCAGTGGGATGAAGTGGCTAAACCACTGTAGCACAGCAATCTCATGCTAGCAGCCAGACCATCGGATCAGGTGAGCGGCCCGCTTAGCTCAGCGACCTTTGGATACACTGGTGGCCGACGAGGACTGCTGGATAAGTTGTATTGTGGGACCCTGCCTACCGTGCGTCGGGCAGGTAGGTTATATACAACATTATAGATGCCCAATCGAAAGATATCCCAAGCATCTGGCGAAGGGCTGGCACCTCCGCAATCAGTTACTGTTAGGGCTGCGGGTTGAATTCGCACGAATTCGTACGAATTCGAATTCGGTACGAATTCGCTCGAATTCAAATTGAATTTGAGGCGAATCTGCATCCCCAGTTTCTGTGGTTGCACAGTCATGTGGGTTTGACCCTTCTCTGCCCCGCATTTTGGTGTCTTTGGGGGGCATTGATTGTTCATGGTCCTGATGGAAAGACTGGATTCCCCCTTGTAATCCGATCCCATCAGTTCTCCCCTGCTGGCTGATTGGACGATGGTTATCGCGAGCGTCGGACTCCGGGGGAGGACTGATGGGATGGGACTACAGCACAGAGATCAGTGACACATGGAAGGGTAAACGCCCAAGAGTGTCACATGTACGGGAGAGTGTGGTGCTGTGAGCGGAATTGGACAAGCCCACCCCACCATGTTGAGGAACCACGAGTATGGGAGTGGTGGGAGCACAGCAGATGGCGAGTTATACGGATTGCTGCTAACATTTGTGGGCCATCGATGGGTTCACTTCAGACATTGGCACAGACCGCACTGGGCCAGCAATGAGGCCAGTAAGGTGGTATCATGCATGGCTGTTGAGTCGCGAGCCGGTTTCGAAACCCTCTGACCTCTTCGGCAAGAGGGAGTAAGTGTTGACCCTCCCCAGGCACCTCAGTCACTGGCACTCGTGCTCTTCAAACAACATTTCAGTGCTGTGGGGTGACTCATCACATCCGTTTTTGATATTTCATCCCCTTGCTGTCCCCCAACTTTGCTGCATGGTACCTGATTAACCGGCGCCATGGGAGGGGGATGGGCTGACCCAGACAGCCAGTGCGGTGAACTCAAGGCAACACTCGGCACTGGTCTGGTTTGCGCTGCAGTGGCAGCAAGGCAAAGCAACCCGAGCACAAAGAAATGAGTAAGTCTGGCACCAGGTCAGGATCATGCTGCTGAATTCAAAACCTGAAGTCATGGCCCTTGTGGCTTTTTGTTGTGAATCACATTCAATGTGGTTTTAGCCCCAACATTGAATCAAATTGATCCTGCAAGGGGTGGGGGACAGTGGTGTGTCAACAACCAGCATATTTTTGAACATGGGACCCCTTCACAAAAAGCAGGTCATTGGCAGGTTCAGTTGCGACATGTGCATGCGCTTGTTCATATTTGTTGCATTTTGTGACCTTGGCTTTGGGGAAGATCCCAGCCAATGAACTGCCCAGCAGTGCCTAGTGATGGGGTTAGCACCACGGCGGGGGGGGGGGGGGGGGGGCTGCCGGTCAGGAATCGACCCCAAGGAAGGAAGGGGGCTCTATGGACCTCAAAATGGTTGTATGGGTCAATATATTTGGTGGGCGCCAGAGGCGCCGGAGATTTTGTTTTAGGCATACGGCAGGGGATTTTTTTCTTTTGCTTTACCCTATGTGTCTATACTCAAAATACTCAGAATTTTGTGGAACCTCCGGGCTGGACCTTGGCTGATGGGAGCCTGAGCTGATGAACAATTTTTTTTGAAAAAATTTCACCCCACTTGTGTATATTCAAAATGATCAGCGCGTCATGGGGATCATTTTGAGGAATGTATGTTGGGATACCCACCAACCCTCCCCGGGAACCCCGGTGGCTGACCGCCCGACCCGCCTACCCCTTGGTTTGGGTCAACGAAGGGGGGGGGGGGCTACAACCCCTGAAATGGTTGAACACCCATTGGGGTCGAACCCTGGCTGGCAGCTGCTCCCATAGTTTAGCACAGATGTTAGCCATACTAGGAGGAAGAGGCACAGGGCAGATAATCAAGAATGAACAAATAAATAAAGGCTCGGCTCTGACCTGAAACCAAATCGGTGGGGACGCCTGTGGCGCCCTGTTGGACATCTAATACGATGTGTGATGACGCCCAACGGCGCCTTGCTGGACAGCTTGAACTATGTGTGTCGCAGCTTCGCTGCATTGAGACCTGTTTTACTATTAAGGATGTCACAGTGATTCTGGAGGGAAGCGAGCATTGCTGATTTATGGCCAAGCAACGCCTATGTCCAAGCAACACTAGGCGTTGGTTCCGTCAATTTTTGCACCGTGGATTTCGGTAGTGCATTTTGTAATTGGTGTAACTGTGTGCCATGTGCGATGAGATATTTTGGTTTTGAGGAGCATGGTGTTCATATTTTGTCAACGAAGCTCAGTTGGCCAAGATGGCATTTGTGGCATGTTTTGCCCCTTAATTTTCGGAATTGTACACCATTTTATCGGATGAATCCAGGTTAGCTGTTGTGCTACACACGGTCCTCTGGTAAGGAAACCGTGGTCTTGTTGTTGGCGGCTCCCCCGAAGGTGCAGATTATTTGGCAATTCAGTATGAGCCGGATGGGAAGATTTTCTTCCATGAGAGTGCATTGTGTTAGACCCACTCAGCTGCAAATCCCCGGAGGATGGTTTGCACGTGTACCTTGCACATTGTGGCGCGTAAGCAACACCCTTGTCTAAGCAACACCACGGAGATGCCGAGTGATGTGTTGCCGTCCGAGCGTGATTCCGAGCGGATGAGCGGAAGTGAGGAAGGGTTTAGCACGGGGATAAGTGACACGCGGTTGGGCAGGAGGGCTTCTGTGCTGTCATCCGGGTCCTCGTTGGACTCGTCAGGGTTCAGCACACATGTTGGTGACACGCGACAACGCAGGAGGAGGGCAGGGCTGTAACAGAGCCATGTTGGTGCCTTTGGCGCTGTTTGCTAATCAAGAGGGTGCTCCTGACGGCCCAAAGGCCAGCTGGCCGAAGCATGCCGGCACAGCACATTGAACTGTGAGGCTCCTGACAGTGCTCTGCCGAATGATCGGGCAATTTGTGGACGATCGTGGCGGCGCCTTTGGCGCTGTATTCATGACAATGCACTGTGAGAGTTCCCGGAGTTATTCCGGAGGGTGATGACCATCGTCGTTCTATGGCTAAGCAACACCACGCGTTGGTTCTGTCAATTTCTGGTGAAACACAAGGGGTGTGTGGGTAAGTATGCTTGTTTCATGGTTGGGGAAATCCCTAGGGGAGCACCTCACGCAGCGCACGCGGTGGCACAGAGGCTTAAGCTGTCCGGTGTGGCCCAATCATTTCCAGCTAGACAAGCAGTAGTTCGCTTAACTAGTAGGACAAGGTGAACACAAGAAGGAGGATTTACGGGTTCCCTCGCCACCCATGCAGATGGATTTGGAGATCATCTTGTCCACCAAAGCAGATCTTACATGGGAATAGATGTGGTTGGTTACGAGCGAACAAAACCCAAAAGAGGGCGAGAAGCTTCCCTTTCGAGATTTGACAATCTAGCAGGGAGACCGTGGTACGTGGTCCCAAAACCAAGATGGCGGTTGCTCCTAGGGCGCCATCTATGTATTTTCACTTTGGGAGGAGCCGGATACAGCAACACGGGGCTCTCTAAACACGATGCTATGCCAGCAAACCCGGTACCAATGGTAATGCCAACTGGCACACACATCACGTGAACAAGGCTACTTCGCATCATGCACAAGCAACAAAGTACCCCCCCCCCCCTTGTATAAGCTACGCCCTTGTCCAAGCTACAGTAGGCGTAGGGACGGTAATAATTGTGTTCGTAATTTTAATTGCGTACGAAATGTAGTGCGGCCACATAAGACATGGGTTTGTCGTCACATTTGCCAATTACATGGAGCCATGGACACATGCAACATGCCACATGCAAGGCAAGCTCATTCCCAAGAATTTGAAGTCGTCCGAGCCCAAACCAGCCCCTAAGCCTCGGCCAAAGGCATCTTCAAGTGGTGAACATGTGCAATTGTTCCGCATGGTGTATGGTCGCAAGAAGGGTTTCCAAGCCGAACATTTGTAGGCTTCGCATTCTTCATTGCTTGTGCCAACATGGGTGTGAACCTGAAATTTTCATGTTCCCAAGGTTGTCTTGTGTTTGCCTACACTTGGAAATGTGGGCCGAGGTCAAGGTGCACCCATACCATGCGCGCGCGCACGTTTGTGTCGGTAGTTGTATGTGTTGCGCGCAAGCTACGCCCTTGTCCAAGCTACAGTGGGCGTAGGGACCGTAATAATTCCGTACATTGGCGTAGCTTATACAGGGGGGGGGGGGGGGTAGTTGATTATATTGCCCTCTTCATTGTGGGAAGGAGGGCAAGTCTTGTGGCCAATGGGTTTGCTCTTCTACCCAGAAATGTTGCGCACCATTGATGCCAAACACTTGGCGATTTGGAACCCCTTCCTCCATGTTGTGTTTCCCATCACACCCTCCAAATTTGACTGTCGTGGGAATGAGTAAATGTGAAGCACACCCGCACCTGCATGGGAGGGGTGCCAAGGGCTAAAAGAGGCACTTGTTAGGGGGGAGACGGCTGTCCCCTTCGTTCCATGGCACTTTTTTGGCATGAAAACAGTGTCGAGGAACCACCCGCTGGTTCCGGGGTTGACTCGCACTTCCCAAAAACATACTTCCCCACTCGGTTGGGACAAGCAACATAGGCACAACCCAGGGGGATCAGGGGGCTCAAACTAGTTTGTACATATGGAAGGGGGAGCAGGTGACGCAGTGTAGTGACGGATGTCTCCAACCTCTATACTCCAAACCTCTACACCTCTATTGCTCTTCTCAGGGGCCACTTTGGGAGGGGTTAACAATCGGGATGTTCCGGGTGTAATCGCCACAATAGTATAGCGGGGAGTGCGCGCGCCGCAAGCACTCCCCTGAAGTATTACCTTGCACATCTACTCAGCCTTTATGGCAGCCCTGTGGATTGTTGTCAGGTGACTACAAACCCATGGGGGTTGCGACTTTTATGTAAATCACCTCGAAGAGAGGTTGTTAGATCAAGCGCAGGCGCGGGCGTCGTATACCCCCCTTTTTTGGGGTCATTCGCGTAGCATACCCCAAGGCATGATATTTGATGTCCAACCCCTTGTAAAATCATTATTTTGCCCAATAACACAATCCCCTGATGGATTTTTTGATTCTGAGGCCTCTCTATCCTGTAAAACTGGATAACACTTTTTTGAGGGGGGGGGTCAAAAGTTTTCGCTGAGAAGGGTGCAAGCAATGGGAGACATATTTGTGTTATATCCACCCATGGTCGAATGGTAACACACCCGGTCGCGTAATTTTGGGTCGGCGGTTCGAATCGTGTTCGGCAGACGCCGGCGGCGACGCCGCTGTCATGTTGGTCGCACCGGGGTTCGAACCGCCGACCAAAAAGTCTGCGGCCGCCTGCATTACCATTTGCCCACTGCCATTCCTGCGGTCGACCATTCTCCGCACTATTTGCAGCCGTGTCTGCCACCGACAAAAAACCCAAAGTGTGTGTTTCTGTCGGACTGACTGCTGGCCTGTCTAGCTGCCTGATTGGCTGAGTGCCAGCCTCTCTTCGAGGTGCACTGCCGAAGGCAATAGAATTTAATGCCATTTTTGCGCAAATCTGGGTGGATGTAGACTCTCAACATGAAATAACTTTTTTATTCGTTGTGCTTTTCCTAGGGCAGCACAATATCATCAATTTGGATGTTTTGCGTAATTGTCATTTGGATTAGAGGAGAGGTCAAATGTGAGGGTGCTTGTTTTGCTTTGCATGTAGGGACAAAAATGGAATTGTTTGCACCAAATTGGTGAATTTGTTTGGGTCACCCCTTTGCACATGGCATGAAATGAAATGTTTGAACCCATTGATGCATCATTTTGGATATCGTGCTTCATCATTTGGATTAGAGGAGACGTCAATTGTGAGGGTGCTTGTGTAGCTTTGCATTTTAGACATTGGCACATGTGTGTTTTGCTTTGCATTTTAGACATGGCATCCCCTTTGCTTTCTCTGCTGAACGTTGTATTGGCAAACCGTGCTCCCAACAGGTGGAATTGTATTTGTGGGCAGCAGCTACTGATTTTGGAAGGTCCAGACACACAACAGTTTGCCACCCATTATTAGAGCCGGGATCATCGCGTAGGCCAACCATTTGGGGTGCTCAAACAAGCCGTGGCTATATTGAGCCATCTTGGACCCATATGAGCCCATGCAAGCTCCAAAAAAAGCCTTGAAACGGGCAATTTGGGGAGTGATACTGCACCAGAGGGGGGTCTAGGGGGAATGATAGGGGAGGGGTGTGGGAGGAGTACTAGGGGGCATGTCTCTCGAGCGAACACCGCTGAAGCCCTGCGTGGTAGATACCCGTGATGTAGCAGGCACACCACTGGATGTAGTCGTTTCGCTTCGCGTTGTGCGTTGTTGCATTCCTCGCGCATCCATTTGCACATTGTTGGGTGATGTGGCACCTCATGGCATGGAGCACAAGGCAAGCTTTCGCCAGATTCACCAAAGCCGACCTTTCCAGTACACAGCATACACGGTCTCCATGCCATCCACAAACAGTCACAGAAATGAGCACGGTCCAAGGTCTTGAAAAAATTTCTTTCAAAAAATGTCATGAGGCCCATCAAATTGATCAGTAGAATATGCTGAACGTGAAGATGTGTGTGGTAGGGGCCAAAATTTTTTTCAAGGGTCAAAAATGGTGAAAATTGGCCACAATTGGCCAGCAGAATATTGTCGTCGTCATTTTGCCTTTGGAGGGTGGGGGGGGGGTCCCCCCCCCCTACTCTATTTATCTTCCTTTCTGGGTGTCTATTTTTCTCATCTCAGAATTCTTTTTGCACCCATGCCTGCCACCTCCACACCTGAGTATTACTACTATGGCCTGCATGATCAACATGCCCCAGCTCGTGCCGAAAAAAGATCCATCACATGGTCATTAGTGTTGGGAGTGGCTTTGGGGACATTTGTTGTGGTTCAGTTGCTGAGTCATTTGGAGATCAAAGTGGGACCAAATGGGTTGTGGCAAACGACAACGCAACCATTGATGGCTTCGCACCAAGTGTCCGGCACCTTGCCATTCCAGAGCCAAACCCGTATGCAAGCCTCTGTTGGAGAGGGAGAGTTTCCGTCCCGTCGCCAGGCTGCATTGATGGGCCTGACTGCGGCTGGTTCCATTTACACACAGCCCAGCTTGGCTATTTCTGGAGGAGGTAAGGGTCTCAGTGGCCAGAACATCGAGTTCCAGGACTTCAGTGACAAAGTGATGACCGGGACCGAGTTCCGAGGGGCATTGTGCAAGTACGTGAACTTCCGTGGCACCAAATTGCAGAATTCGCAGTTTCAGAAGGCGGACCTGCGGTTCGTGGATTTCACAGGGGCTGATCTCAGCGGCGCCGCTTTGGAGCTGTGCACGCTCAATGATGCTATCCTGGACAATGCCATCCTCGAAGGGGCATACCTGGGGGATGGCCTTGTGGACGTAAAGAGCATCTACGGGGCTGATTTCTCAGATGCCATCATCGCCTCTTCTTACGTGCAGAAGAAGCTGTGTGAGAAAGCTGCTGGTACCAACCCGGTCACTGGCGTCGACACTAGGGACTCATTGCTCTGTGCGTGATTAATTTAATGGTCGATAGTACATGTAGGTGCGCTTATGCAATGGCCATGCATCTCAGCATGCACCTGCATGTGTCTCCGCCAACCCTCTCACGCTTGGACCAACCTCCAATGCTTCAGATTGCTGTTTGTGAGAGGTGATCATGGCCCTATCTATCGTCTGTATGGTGTCCTTGCCCCCAACCCCTGAACCCTCTCCCCTGCTTCCGGTCCTCTGGGCCATTGGGCAGAAGCGAGCTTGTGCCAAGCCGATTTGTGTCACTGTGTATAAGCATGTGCATGTGCATGGGTGTGCGCGCTCGCTTTGCGTCCACATGCCATTTGTCTGCACAGGTCTGCATGGGAAGGGGTGGTGTGCAGGCATTCGGCGGTATGTGTCTTCCGCATTTTATGGAAGACTGTGTAGAATGTTATATATGGGCCTGAATGACCAGTATTCACTGACAGCAAGCTGCACCCGGTTGTGCCGCCCAAAATACTGTGCCACAAAATAAGCGACATCATATCCTCAACGCGTCAGAAAGGTTGCAAAGACAATAGCGCGGTCCGACCACCAGATCTGTACAGTTGTCTCAAAGCATATGATTTCAGGAATTTTGCAGCTGATTGCTCTCACTAGCCAAAAACCTATTTCCCCAGTTGCTTGGGACACGCAACATGGGCATAATCAATCCACCTGGGGGGCTCAAACTAGTTTGTACATCCGGAAGGGGGAGCAGGTGACGCGCTGTAGTGACGGGCAAGCACCAACGGTTTCCAGCCTGCTGCAGGATGCCACCGCATGCTGCAGCATGCCGCAGCACCTGCTTTTGAGGCCTGTTGGTGGGGGTTTTGAAGCATGCCACACAGCATGCCACAGCATGCCGCAGCACACTGAAAATTGGGTTGGGACTTTGTTGGCGAAAAATATCGGACCAAAATATCAATCCCATCCCACCGCAGTCATTTGTCAGAGATGGACAGTACTCCAGAAGTTGGATGGTGCATCTGTGATCGAGATGACTCTGGTTCGATTCCTGGGAGTGGCAATCTGCAAAAACCCTGGCAGATCATTGTTTTCTTCACTTTGTCTTCTGATGTCTACTGTACAACCCACTGAGGAGGGGACGACAGAACCCAATAGGAACAAGGAGACAACCAGGAGTACTACAGACTGTTTGCAGTGGGCAATTGGAGAAGGCATCCGGCAGTACCTATGTTTTACAAACACGCAGGAGGGTGAAGGTCAACATGGGAAATTGTATGGTACTGTACGTGCACTTTGGCTGTCATCAAGGGGTGCCAGCTTGAAGGACCATGTTTTGGGTGAAAACAAGAAACAACCAGATGGTTCCTACGCCTGCCAGCCTGAGGTTAGGGTTAGGTTTTAGCTTCTGGAAAATTTGGGCACCCCCCACCGACGGCTTTGAGCATGCCGCGGCATGCTGCAGCACAGCAAATTTTTGTTGGGGACCATTGGTGCTTGGTGATGGGTGTCTCCAACCTCTATACTCCTAACCTCTACACCTCTATTGCTCTTCTCAGGGGCCACTTTGGGAGGGGTTAACAATCGGGATGTTCCGGGTGTAATCGCCGCAATAGTATAGCGGGGAGTGCGCGCGCCGCAAGCACTCCCCTAAAGTATTACCTTGCACATCTACTCAGCCTTTATGGCACCCCTGTGGATTGTTGTCAGGTGACTACAAACCCATGGGGGTTGCGACTTTTATGTAAAGTTCGTGCCAATTTTGCGCAAATCTGGGTGGATGTAGACTCTCAACATGAAATAACTTTTTATTCGCTGTGCTTTTCCTAGGGCAGCACAATATCATCAATTTGGATGTTTTGCGTAATTGTCATTTGGATTAGAGGAGAGGTCAAATGTGAGGGTGCTTGTTTTGCTTTGCATGTAGGGACAAAAATGGAATTGTTTGCACCAAATTGGTGAATTTGTTTGGGTCACCCCTTTGCACATGGCATGAAATGAAATGTTTGAACCCATTGATGCATCATTTTGGATATCGTGCTTCATCATTTGGATTAGAGGAGACGTCAATTGTGAGGGTGCTTGTGTAGCTTTGCATTTTAGACATTGGCACATGTGTGTTTTGCTTTGCATTTTAGACATGGCATCCCCTTTGCTTTCTCTGCTGAACGTTGTATTGGCAAACCGTGCTCCCAACAGGTGGAATTGTATTTGTGGGCAGCAGCTACTGATTTTGGAAGGTCCAGACACACAACAGTTTGCCACCCATTATTAGAGCCGGGATCATCGCGTAGGCCAACCATTTGGGGTGCTCAAACAAGCCGTGGCTATATTGAGCCATCTTGGACCCATATGAGCCCATGCAAGCTCCAAAAAAAGCCTTGAAACGGGCAATTTGGGGAGTGATACTGCACCAGAGGGGGGTCTAGGGGGAATGATAGGGGAGGGGTGCGGGAGGAGTACTAGGGGGCATGTCTCTCGAGCGAACACCGCTGAAGCCCTGCGTGGTAGATACCCGTGATGTAGCAGGCACACCACTGGATGTAGTCGTTTCGCTTCGCGTTGTGCGTTGTTGCATTCCTCGCGCATCCATTTGCACATTGTTGGGTGATGTGGCACCTCATGGCATGGAGCACAAGGCAAGCTTTCGCCAGATTCACCAAAGCCGACCTTTCCAGTACACAGCATACACGGTCTCCATGCCATCCACAAACAGTCACAGAAATGAGCACGGTCCAAGGTCTTGAAAAAATTTCTTTCAAAAAATGTCATGAGGCCCATCAAATTGATCAGTAGAATATGCTGAACGTGAAGATGTGTGTGGTAGGGGCCAAAATTTTTTTCAAGGGTCAAAAATGGTGAAAATTGGCCACAATTGGCCAGCAGAATATTGTCGTCGTCATTTTGCCTTTGGAGGGTGGGGGGGGGGTCCCCCCCCCCTACTCTATTCATCTTCCTTTCTGGGTGTCTATTTTTCTCATCTCAGAATTCTTTTTGCACCCATGCCTGCCACCTCCACACCTGAGTATTACTACTATGGCCTGCATGATCAACATGCCCCAGCTCGTGCCGAAAAAAGATCCATCACATGGTCATTAGTGTTGGGAGTGGCTTTGGGGACATTTGTTGTGGTTCAGTTGCTGAGTCATTTGGAGATCAAAGTGGGACCAAATGGGTTGTGGCAAACGACAACGCAACCATTGATGGCTTCGCACCAAGTGTCCGGCACCTTGCCATTCCAGAGCCAAACCCGTATGCAAGCCTCTGTTGGAGAGGGAGAGTTTCCGTCCCGTCGCCAGGCTGCATTGATGGGCCTGACTGCGGCTGGTTCCATTTACACACAGCCCAGCTTGGCTATTTCTGGAGGAGGTAAGGGTCTCAGTGGCCAGAACATCGAGTTCCAGGACTTCAGTGACAAAGTGATGACCGGGACCGAGTTCCGAGGGGCATTGTGCAAGTACGTGAACTTCCGTGGCACCAAATTGCAGAATTCGCAGTTTCAGAAGGCGGACCTGCGGTTCGTGGATTTCACAGGGGCTGATCTCAGCGGCGCCGCTTTGGAGCTGTGCACGCTCAATGATGCTATCCTGGACAATGCCATCCTCGAAGGGGCATACCTGGGGGATGGCCTTGTGGACGTAAAGAGCATCTACGGGGCTGATTTCTCAGATGCCATCATCGCCTCTTCTTACGTGCAGAAGAAGCTGTGTGAGAAAGCTGCTGGTACCAACCCGGTCACTGGCGTCGACACTAGGGACTCATTGCTCTGTGCGTGATTAATTTAATGGTCGATAGTACATGTAGGTGCGCTTATGCAATGGCCATGCATCTCAGCATGCACCTGCATGTGTCTCCGCCAACCCTCTCACGCTTGGACCAACCTCCAATGCTTCAGATTGCTGTTTGTGAGAGGTGATCATGGCCCTATCTATCGTCTGTATGGTGTCCTTGCCCCCAACCCCTGAACCCTCTCCCCTGCTTCCGGTCCTCTGGGCCATTGGGCAGAAGCGAGCTTGTGCCAAGCCGATTTGTGTCACTGTGTATAAGCATGTGCATGTGCATGGGTGTGTGCGCTCGCTTTGCGTCCACATGCCATTTGTCTGCACAGGTCTGCATGGGAAGGGGTGGTGTGCAGGCATTCGGCGGTATGTGTCTTCCGCATTTTATGGAAGACTGTGTAGAATGTTATATATGGGCCTGAATGACCAGTATTCACTGACAGCAAGCTGCACCCGGTTGTGCCGCCCAAAATACTGTGCCACAAAATAAGCGACATCATATCCTCAACTCGTCAGAAAGGTTGCAAAGACAATAGCGCGGTCCGACCACCAGATCTGTACAGTTGTCTCAAAGCATATGATTTCAGGAATTTTGCAGTTGATTAGACCTGAAGCGGTGTGCATCGAGTTTTTTTTCGTTCCGCTGTATCCCCCCCTGGCCTGTCTACGGTGCTTCCACCAAGGCTGTTGTGTGCTTCAGGCACCCAGGGACGCAATCGTGATTTGCAGCTGCATCAGTTGTTAGCCTTTGCATTGCTTTCCGCTTCTTGGTACACATGGGGCTTATGTACACATTGCGGCTTTTGTGCATGCACAACTGAATTGACATCGCATTCAACAAAGTCCACAGTCGTTGAGTGCTATCATGGTGCTGAGTGACAACACCTGTGAAAAACTCACTGTCTTCATGCTGACTTCATGCATGTAGTCTTCACCCCAAATCGGGGATGAAACAGGGAGCTACAGAGCGCTAGTATGAAGTCAGCAGTGCACGCGTGCGCAGTCCAATGACCCAGCACACCGTCTACCACAAACTGGGCCAGCCTCCCATCCCTGCCCACAGATGTGTGGAAAAATGAACTTCTGGAGCTCCTATTTTTCGAATGGAATAGTGACAAGGACACACGGCTTCTCACGTGGGTTAAACAAAACAGCACAGCGGAAATAACCGCAACCATCGAACCCACCTGCAACCAATCCCTCACATTAGAGAAACGGGCTGCCATCACGGCACTTCTGCGCTCCACGAAAATCAACCCCCAAGTTTTCAGTGGAGGGTAGCTGGGTCCGGGTCGGGATGTGCCAGCCACAACAACAGATTCGGGTCCAATGACGATCCACCTCTCAATGCGCCACCAACAAACCCTGGGTCTTTCCTAAAAGCATTGCTCACACTGCGTGCACAGAGCAGCTGTGTAATCTTTGCGTCTGTCAGGACATGCTCATCTATCCATCCCTTGAGTTGGTTGAACATGTGGTGGCGGTGCTTGATGTTTGTTTCCGGGTGCATTCCATGTTGGCAGCACAAGGGTAATAGTGGCATTGCAGAAGGATAGCAGCAAAGCTGACAGCGACTGAAAGAATACCATTGGCCGCTCTGCACCACTGGTCTCGGAGTTTTCATAGTAGAGTCGATTCACAATCGTCCGCATGCCACCGTTACACATCCAGCGCTGGCTGCTACATTCCCTGCATGGTATATCAGTCTGGCATAACCCCGCCTGTCAAGCCACGGTTGAACACCTCCTCCTGCGCCCCAGAAACCCTCTTGAACCCCCACTAGATATTGCAGGTTGCCCGCTGGGAGGATATCAGTGCCCAGATCTTCACAGCCTTCAGCATTGATAATGAAATGTGGATTTGGTCCCTGGAAGGCAAGCCGCTCCAGAGCCTCCGGCAACTTGAGTATTTCGGCGCCGTTCACGGTTTTCACCTGTATTGTACAACCCCAGCCCTGTCTAGCCTAACTGAGCCACGTGCTGCGGGGCCTGATGTTCCAAATGAAACGTGCCCTGAATGACACAAATCTGGGGAGGTGGGTGGAATTAATGCAGTACAGTACTCATCCCTACCATCCCTACCTACAGTCTGCCGAAAAGGCCACACCAGCGATTTGTTTGCCCTTGCCGCATTCCTCGTATATGTCTGCATCAATCTGCGCACGGGTGCTTTGTACATTGGGCAAACAACACAGAGCCCCATTTAATGCCTACGGAAACACCACCAAACACAGACAGCGCAACATTCCATGTCCTGCTGCTGACAATAGACATTGGTGATTGGGTCACCATCCCCGTCTCGTATTTTGCAACGCTTTTCCAAGTAGCACTGGTTGAGCGAACATGGTGCTCAAACCTACGGCGCCGGGCTGTCAATGGCACCCCCGCCCCAGTATCTCAGAATACGGTACCTCAAACAAAACCTCAAAGAAGAAACATGCATACATCACAAGCACCATTTTGCACATGCTCCAAGAGCTACGGCGGGCAAAGCAGCTGCGGGATAAACAATACGTAAAGGCTTTGCGTCTGCTTGCCCTTTCACCGATCAGGAGCTGTAGTGGTTCACAACCCAATAGTCCACCAAAAAACGGAATCAAAATCATCATGCGCAAAAATCTTGCCAACTCCACCATCAAGGCACATGAGCGACAAGCGCTGCGGTACACCGTCCAACCTACATGCAATGCGCTCCTTGTTCTAGTCCAAGGCCATGGCACAGTCCCGACTTACGGCTAGGCCAACCTGCCAGTGCTCCCAATTTCACAGCCAAGCGTGTGAGTTTGGAACAGTAATGGTAATTGACCGGCACACAACGCTACTGCCTTCTAAATATAGGTGACCACAGTGCACTACGCCCCAATGATCTTTTTCCCATCCTAGGCACTCATGCGCGGGCCCGTGCAGTGATGCGTACTACTGATTTCTGTACCCTGCAAGTCCCTGCCCCCCCTCTTCATGCCTTGATGCTCTGTTCCCACCTCCATGTTCCCAAGAAACAGGGAACCTTGTGCAGCAGCTTCCACACCTATCAACATTCCTCTCCAAATACCAATACATGAGAATTGTCAATAATGGGGTTGGGGAACTGTAGGGTTTCTGCTCCGCGCGGATATGGGACAAGGTCACGGAGTTCATGGTGACAGGCGCCAAGTGGTCACGCGCACAACGGCACCAGGTGATCTCCGATGTGGTACAAGATACTGAAGTGACATGCAGTGAATGCGGCAAATTGTGTGTATTTTACGTTCTTGCAAAATCAAAGTCACTGTGTACCGGGAAATGGGCGTTCCGAGGAGTATCTACCTTCTCTGCTCCTGTCCCATGACGGCAACAATTGAGATTGGCAGCGTGCTCCTTCACATGTATGCTCCGCATGTAGTCACAAATTACCCACAATTTTCAGTGTGTCAATATCAAGCACGTTTCAGGTAGATTCGGGCCGCATAGGAGCATGCTCACTCACAGGTTTGGACTGCAAAAAACATTTTGACACCATTCCACCGCAAGCTGTGTATCAAATCATTCTCCGAAGCATCAAAGTGGTTGTGCAAGAAACGAAATTGGCAGCAAGTCGATCTACACTAGTCCACAAGTCGTGATACACCAAAATTGGATCGAGCAGGGTTTGCAACTAGCGACAAATTCTGGCACCTCTCACATTGATCTCCTCACTCACCTGTTGCAATTTGAGCTGCTCCATAATAACATGTTGCAGGTGGGCGGCACACTATGGAGCCAAACCACAAGCATACCAACGGGCAGGCCCTTCTCAGCGCAAAGCGCAGATGTCCACACATTATGGAAGGGTAAGGGGGCAGGAAAGCGGTTACGAAACTGGGGAACACCAAATGTGTCCAATGAAGGATACCTTTATTGGACCAAATTTGCCTTATGGTTCAGTCTCAACCGGTTTTAGGACAACATTTTGCTGGCCACTAACCTGGGCCCAGGCGCCAGCACATCGTTGGTCCAAGAAATATGTGATAGATTGTCAGAAATTTGGGACCTTGGGGTCCTGTAAAACGGTCTGGATGCAGGGTAGCCGTGCTGCCGCAGTGAGTGCCTCAGGCAAACAACATGGGCCCTGGGTGTCAGCATGACCGAGCTCCACACACCCCTCTGCCTTGAACCCTGACCGGTCCCTCCACTAAGGTAAACCCCTGATCACCCCCCGCCACACCCCCTGGGCGTACCTACCATGCATCCTTATTAGTAGCCTTACCTTCTTGTAACAAACATGGGCAGCACAAACAATGCCAGCCATAGCAGGGGCACAGGTCACCATGGCAATCAACTATACAAGCATGGTGGTTCTGACAGCGCTTCACAAAGCAGTGCGCCGTGTGTATTCTGCTTCCCCATGGAGCGCGGAAGACACTGTGGGCGCGGTGTACGCCATTGCCCATCACCAGTCGTGCACACAGCACCAAATTGCCACCCGACTGCTCCACTGGCTCCACAGGAACACGCAATGGGACGGAGAGCAATACACTGATATCATCATCCAACCCATTTTTCACCCTGAAGGGCACACGCCAGCGTGGTGCGCTGTCATACACCTCCTCTTGGCCCGCACCTAGTCCTGATTCCCAGACTCCCAAATATGTGTGTGTGTGTGTCTGTGTGTGTGTTTGTGGTTGGGTGGTGGCACCTAACACAGGTTTCGTTTAATCAGCAGGGTTTGGGTAACTTAGGACGCGAACTCCTCCGTGGATTAGTTAGGTGTGGTGAAGAACCTATCTGCTTGCAAGGCATGGCGCTGTGCACTGTGCTTTTTTCTACAGACCGAAAGACGTCTAGGACTGCTCTGCAGTTCCTGAGGAGTTTTCTTCAGCCGCTTTCTTCGCTCTGTTCTTGTCTCGCGGTTCTCAACGTGTGTGTGTGTGTGTGTGTGTGTGTGTGTGTTGGTTCTGGTTTCCTACACTAAAGGGGGAACGTTAGCGCGCCGGGCATCTTTTTGGACCTGTGCCCCTCCATTGGCCTTTTAGGGGGTGCACTAAGGGGGCGCACTTAGCGCAGTGCAGCTATTTGGGCGTCCGGATTTGGGCGTCCGGCTGTACTAGAGAACCACACTTTGAGATACTAGGAGCATCATGGTGAACCCTAGCGTAGGTTTTGACTTCTGATTTTGTCCCCTTTGTTGGGGACCCCCGAGAATGCAAGGGTAACGTAGCATTTCCGCCCTCTTTTGGGCCCCAACCTTCCGGTGCTATTGAGGAAACCGGGACAATCGTTGAATCCACGCTTTGTTGCGTGGCCCCTCAAGTTGGGGTTAGGGACTCACAATCCGCGCAACATTATATGGATTTGCCCCTTGGCCCCCGGGACATCAGCAGATGTTAAGATTTGGGATGGGTATGGACCTTCTCGTACCCGAGGTGATTTCTTTGATTTTGAAGTTGGGGGCCATGATGGTGCTTATAAAGGCCGGATTCATCTCATTGTGCCATTCATTGGAAGAAAGAATGGCACTTTGACAGCCCGCCAACAATGTTACAATGACGTGCACGGGTGGTATAGGGCACGTATTGAGCAGTTGTTTGCTCGGTTGTGGCATTGGGGTTTGGTTAGGAACATCTGGCGTGGCGGCCCCAATGAGTTGCACTAGTCAGTCCGCACTTTGTTGCATTTTACACAGGTTTGCATCCGGAGGCAAGTCCGTCACCCCCCCTACGGACCATGGGAGCATGTCTCGCCTCATGTTTGGACTGACCAAAGCAACTCGGCCGCCACGCAAGATGAGGCAGAGGATGAGGCAGAAGTGTGTGTGTTGTGTTGCCAAAGGCGCTCCACCGTCGCAGTTTGTGATGAGTGTAAGGAGCACTATTGTAATGAATGTATTGACACCCACACTTGTGGGACCAATGTTGTTTGTTAAGTACAATACAAATGACAGTTGGAGTTGCTGAATTCACAGATATTGCTTTATTATGCAACATGCTTTGTAGGGAAGGTGTGCAGTGCAATGTGGTCTACTTGGGGGGCTTCTCCATGAGAGGGTAAATCTGGGACTGAAGTCGGGATAGTTAATAGAAAAGTAGCGCGCCGGGCGCGCGCCGGGCAAACATTCCCCCAGACACAGTGGGGGGGGGGGCTTCTTCACTACAGTGAAAGGCGCCTATGACATGTCACTGAAGAGCTTTATTCTTCGACTTTTGCTTTGCACTTCTGCTTTGCTTTGAGCAGTGCCGGTCGTGCACACGCATCTGTTTCCCATAGCGGGGGGCTGGTCTCTTTGTCGCATGCAAAACGTGCCCCTTTCTTTTACACAGTCCCCAGAACATGTGAAAAGGCTGCAGCCACTGCGGTATCATGGCTCAGCTGACGGCTGCACAGCAGCAGATGAACGCGATGATCGCGTTCGCAATGCAGCAGGAGAAGGCGCTGCAGGAGCTCGATGCCTCGGACGGGGATGACGAGGAGGAGGCCGTTCCTATGGCGGAGCCGGCAACGGAACCCGAGGACGAGGATCGATTGGTCTGCGACGGCAACCGCGAAACAATGAACATCGAGCAGCGGCTGTACCGCAACATCTGCCTCTCGAAGTACTATCAGGTGCCTGTGGGTTTGGCTCATGGATGGGCTAGTGGGCATATGTGGTGTGGCTATCGCTTTGGCCTTCCAAGTCGCCTGAAAGCTCACTTCGAACTTGGTGTCCCGGAACAAAAAAAAAGTACATAGGTAGTGAACAGAGCAGACCCGTCGGTTCAGTCCGGGACACAGTGCATTGCACATGTGGGGCCCGCATTTGGTACTACATTGGGGCGCACTGTGCGCTGTGCGCGCGCTATGCCTGCTTTGTGCGCGCGCTATGCCTGCGCTGTGCGAAAAGTAGGCTATTTTGGACCCATTTCCCCCGATAACCAAGGTGACCGGAATAACTACTGCGTTCCCATACACATGACTCCTCAGATTCTTACCCCCGCCCCGCTTGAAATCTCCCCCCGCTGCCGCAGGGAAGCCAGCGCCACACAGCAGCTCGATCGCTTGCTATTTCGGAGCTGCAGACGCAGCGGCTGCCGCACGCATGGGGCCTGCAGTGCGTGCCCATCGATTATTGTGCACCAAGTCGACCCACCAGGCTACACTACCCCCGGAACGTCACAGCTGCATGCATTTGCAGCAGGCAATCGATTTTCCGGTCCACCAAAATGCCGTTTCTTGATGCCCCCAGGCTGCGACCAGTGCCCACGCGCCCCACACTCCTCACACATGGAGGGCGCTCTTGCCACGGCGGTGCAAAGTTTGGGTATACCTGGGGACCCTCCCGGTGAGAATTGGAACCATCAAGAGGTCTCCAGGAAAGAACAAAAACAACCCAGAAGCCTCCGGGATGTATTGGCAACCATAAAACAATCCCGGAAGACAGGTCTTGTGCTTGCATCTGAGCTTTTCTGGGGTTCTATGGGCTGTTTGGGTGGGTACATCTTGGGATGGTGCACCGGTGTTTGACCACTCATGGTTGCCACGGTGCGGACGCGGTGTGCGCGCGGTGCAACAACACCCTCATGGTGCGAAGTTGAATGCGCCAACGCCCCCCCCCCCCCGGTGTGCCAAACCCCCCCACGTCCCCCTCATCCCCCCCGTCCCCCCGTCCCCGCCTCTTCGGCCGCCCCACACACCGCTCGTCAGGAGCTCGAGGCGTGCACCACCTTCGAGGAGGTGCTCGCGGAGGCCCAGACCGCCGTCACGTTCATCGCCGCGTGGTTCGGCAACGCCGACGGGTACGTGGGGGAGGGCAGCCCGGCGTACTGCCTCCTGCTGCGGCTGCACGCGCTGCCGGTGACGCGGCCGCAGCTGGACCTCCTCCTGCAGAGCCCGAACGTCTACTGCCGGTGCCTCGGGCTCTTGTACCTGCGGTACACGCGGTTCCGCGACCCAGGCCTGTACTACCGGTTCGAGAAGGCGTTCCGCGACACGACGCGCGTCACGCTGGACCACCGGGGGACGGAGTTCACGACCGTTGGGGAGCTGGCACTGAACCTGCTGAAGAAGCTGCGGTTCCTGGGGACGATGCTGCCGCGCGTGCCCGTCGAGGCCGCCAACCGCCTGGAGACCCTGCTGGGCGTGAGCCTTGAGGACGCCGCGCCGCTGCAGGTCACCCTCGGGGGGCTGCGGAAGTCGGGTTTGGACGTGCGGGGGGGGGGGAACGGGTCACTGTCCAGGGCCCCGTAAAGGAGCAACAACCAGACGAAATGTCACACAGGGGGGGGGGATGCGATAAAGGAACACGTCATGCGCACGCGCGACCCATGGAGTGGTGGGGCGCAGGGGGTGGACGGCCGGTAAGGCGCGTGGAGGAGTTGGGCACCTGTCCCTCACGCACACGGAAACACAGCGAGGCAAATTGTGGACGACCGGAGGGTGGCGGAGGTGCGCGGGCAGCAAAAACCGTCAAACGACCCCGCAACAACCAGGACAACCTCGGTACGCCAACTATTGGACACCGCTGACGCACAAACGGCCTCTGCCGCAACCAGCACAGCCCTGGCACACCCACCACTGGGCTCCGCAAACGCGGAAACGACACCAGCTGGAGCACCGGCCGCAGCGGCCGCCAGAACGCATCAACCCGACGCAACATGCGAAGGAAAGGACGGGGTCCAGGGCCCCGAAAAGAAACAGCAACCCGACGGAATGCCACACAGGGGGGTCAATAGAGGCCCCCAAAACTGGGGGGGGGGGGCTTGGGAAAAGGGCTCAATTGGCAGGACCATTACCACCGGGGGGGGGGGGGATTGGAATGGGCATAATTTGGAATGGCAGAATTCGGCAGAACAAAATTGTACCAAATTTCGCCATGGGATTTGAAGGGACGTGGTCACAAGCCATCAGGTAATATCAGCACCACATGTTGTTCAGCACCACAGCATGTTCAAGGCATGAATCCTGTTTTACATCATGGTAGCGGTTGGGTTGTTGAAGTATTGCCTTGTGGAACTTGCCATGGTATGTAAGATTTCGTGCCAAATTTTCACCGCACCAAATTCCGCCATTCTAAATTATGCCCATTCCAAATTCTAACCCCCGGTAATCAGTTATTATGAATTCTGGCGCCGAAAATATGTTTGAGCATTGAAAATGGCCAAATTTTTTTGGCCAACCAAATACATGGCAAATGATGACTTTTCTGAACCCCTCGACGCGCTGATTCCGAAAATCCCATTTCCATTTCGGGGGTCAGTCTCGGTAGGATTTTGGGGGTGGCCGTCAACTGAGCCTTTTTTTTGGGGGGGGGTCTAGCCAGAGGGCTGTATCCCCCCCCCTCCTAAAGTTGAAAGCCTGCCCACTGCTGTGGCCGAAGGGCATCAGTGGCTCGGGTTTTGGTTGGCGGGCGGGGGTTGACAGCCAACCGACGAAGGGTGGCACTGAACCGGTGGCAGTTACTGGTTGACTGGCGCTCTGCTGAGGCCCGGGAGTTCTGAATGCCAAACCCGCTACCCCCCCCCCTCCCCCCCAGCAAACGTCGGAATCACAGTTCAGTACAGATATCACTGACGCCCGACGGAACATCACATGGGACACAGAGAGCTAAGAGTCGGGGGGGGGGGGGGGGGGGCAGTGTTTAGCAAGCGATACGCGCCGGGCAAATTCAGGCAGCGTGATTTGTGAATGGGGTGTAGGGAGAGAAGGGATAATCAAGAGATAATGTTTGCCCGGCGCGCGCCCGGCATCCAAATGAACTCCCGGCCATCCATCACAATGCTTTACCCCCAAACATCACTCCCTTCTCCGGCCCAGGCACCCTAAGCACAAGCACATTGTATGACTGTTGGCGACCAATTAAATTCCCATTTTTTCGCCCACCAAACGGGACGATCACATGCACCCTACCCTTGTAGGCCCCATCATGGCCACCCACCTCAAAATCAACGAATCCCCTCTTGTGCGTGATGGACCACTCAAGTGGCCACAACGAAGAGTGGGAGTCCTCAACCCCAACTCGAGGGACCACCCACACCAAAGCGTGGGGAAATTTTGCCCGGCGCACCCGGCGTGCCTGGCGCGCTAACGTACTCTGTAAAGGCCTGTACTGGAAAAAGCAGACATTGCTTCGGACAATCAGTGACGGCGCCTCACGGCGCCGTATTCATGACAATGCACTGTGAGAATTCCCGGGGGACGACCATCGCCGCTTAACGGGCAGTGCCTGCTGCATCTTCTGGCTTCAGATTTCACGCGCCCTCCCGACATGTCATGTCCGCCACCACACTGACCTATGGGACTCGTGCAGTCCGAGTTGTGTGTGTGGCATTTCTCGCGTGTTCCCTCCAGGCGCTCAAGGGGGCCAGAAAGCGGGACCGTGACGCCGCCGCCGAAGCCAAGGCGCCCGCCCCCGCAGCCGCCGCGGATAGTGACAGCGACTCGGACTTGCCGCGGCGGCGATTCCGCGCAAAGTTCAACCCGAGCGGTGCCGGGAAGGCGCGCTCGAAGGAGTTGGGCACGATGCTGTCGCAGCTGGAGCCTGAGGAGTCGTACAGGGACCAGTGGCGAGAGCGGCAGAAGAAGCGGGAGGAGGCCGCGCGGCTGAAGGAACAGCCCCGCAGTCCCTCACCGCCCCCGCGCGCGAAGCCGAAGGACGCAAA
This sequence comes from Eutreptiella sp. 'Long Island Sound 2002', assembly GCA_964036045.1. Lineage (NCBI taxonomy): Eukaryota > Euglenozoa > Euglenophyceae > Eutreptiales > Eutreptiaceae > Eutreptiella > Eutreptiella sp. 'Long Island Sound 2002'. The sequence continues at coordinate 140,910,552 of OZ038383.1, read as the reverse complement.
GGACGGCGGATTGGCTTTCAAGGAGAGTCTGGACAACATCAAGAAGCTGTACGAGACTACAGCGGACGAGGCAGCTGCACAAGAGGCGAAGCAGAGGATGAGTAAGAGAGCTTTGGCAAAGAAGAACTCGCTGGCCGAGGAAGTGCTGCGATATTAGACCACTGCTGGGGCTCAGGGGGCAGCAGGCCGAAGGGGGGGGGGGGTTTAAAGTGGTTGCGAAAGCGGTTACCGGTGGTTGAAGAAGCGGTGGGGGGCGGGGGCGGCAGGACTTGGCGGTTACAATTGGTTAGGGGGTGGTTTGAGGTGAGGCGGTCAGCCCGGAAAGCGGGGGGGGGGGGGGTCCCTCCCTCCATCCAAGCGCATCCCTGGGGCACACCGAACCCCCTCCCTGCTTAGTCGAGTCAGGTGGGTCTGAGCGGGCCCCCACCACTGCAGACCGCTTGTAAGCGAGTGCCCTCTCTGGGGAAGGTGCTACCCGGATGAGGCAGACGCACCACTACCTCGCCAAGCGTGAAATTCCCTCCCCTTTTACCTGCGGTGTTTCTCCAAAGGTAGGTGCCCAGCAGACAGGCAACGGTGCAGAGGAGGGTTATCCCGGGGGAAGGAGCTCGGCGCATCCGGACGAGCAAGGCCCGTTCGCGTCGGTGCCTGCGCCCTGTTGACCACGGCGCCATGCTTTGCTACGCCGTGCTTCAGAGAGGGCGCCTTTGCCACAGTGGGCGCGCGATGCAAAGTTTGGGTGTATCTGGGGACCCTCCTGGTGGTTATTGCAACCATCAAGCGGCCTCCGGGAAAGAACAAAAGCTACCCAGAAGCCTTGGGAAACTATCGGCAGCCATGAGAAAAAAACCCAGGAAGACAGACAGGTCTTCTGCTTGCAACTAAGCCTTGGTCAGATGTGTGTTGGGTGTTTATTGGCCCAGACCAAAGTGACCATCATGGGGGAAAAACGAAATTTACCATTGGAAAAATCTGGTTGGGCCTTTTTTGGTACACAAACTTTTAGGTCCCAGAACCTCCCCCCCCCCCCTCCCACCCCGCTTCCAATACTTCCCTGGGCTAGGGACCAAGGAACTCAGACACCGGCACAGTCGCTCCGACCCCCTACCCGGTGGACTGAGGGGCGGTGAGGGCCCTGTGAAGCAAGCCTCGGCGCTAGCGGAAAAATCGGCCATTGTCGGCTAGTCAGAAATTTTCCATTTTTCCAGTTCGGCTAGCAAAATTCATCAAAGGCACCTGAGGGAAAGGTGGCAAAGCTGTGGAAAAATGGGGAAAATGGGACAAGGAAAAATGGGAAATTTGTCCCAGATTGTCTAATTTTTCCGATTTCTCCAATTTCCTACAAATTTCACGCATTTTTTCTGCACTTCCCACTAGGTATTTTTGGCATTTTCTCACATTTCCCCATTTCCCCCCATTTCCCTCCATATTTCCCCATTTCCCCCCATTTTCCCCCATTCCCCCCCATTTTTCTCTATTTTTCCATTTTCCCCATTTTCCTTTACCTCTGCTGCTAGTTGGCTAATTCGGCTGCGTCTAATGCCGGCGCCTGGTGAAGGCAGGCACGACTGGGGCCGAGTGGCCCGCCCACACTTGCCCTCCTGAGGCCCCCCTTGAGCGCCGACCTGACATGCGTTTCCCTTGAAACACCATCGAACGGTCAGCCAGCGGCCCCGCGGTGCCGCACGCCGGGGGATTTGGGGGGGGCGTCGGTGCTAAGCCCCCTCCTTGGCCCAGCCCGGCCCTGCCTCGGCCCCTGACCCCCCCGTCTGACCATTGTCTGTTGCGCTACAGTCTTTGTGGTCAAGAACGTGAGATGACATGTTTGTGAGTGGGGCAGGGGGCGGGGGGGCTTCTGTGCCTGATGATGCGTGAACAAACCAGAATATAGTTCGTAGGATTTAGGTTGCCGATTTCCGAACACTTTGGGCCAAATTCCGAAAACTTTGGGCCAATTTTCGAAAGTCATGGGCCAATTTCCGAAGGTTTTGGACCAATTTCCGTATTTCTTGGCCGATTTTCGAAATTTTTGGGTCCACTTCCGAAAATTTTGGGGCCACTTCATTTTTCGCGAATTTCGGCCAAATTTCCAGTGGAACCGCTTTGCACTTCTTGCGTTTGCTTCTCTACTGCAGCGAAAGGCGGCTATGGCATGTCACTGAAAAGCATTTCTTTTTGACTGTTGCTTTGCACCTCTGCTGTCTGCCTGACGGTACCGGTCGTGCACACGCATCTGTGTCCCACAGCGGGGGGGCCTTTCCCCGCAATCAGGGAGAGGGGCGGTCAGACAGGATCCCGTGCGCTTGGCGCTGGCACAGCAGGTGCACACACCCGGCACCGTCCGTATGCCCCTCCCCCCCCGGAGATGCCGTGTCGTTTGGGGGCGCCCCACCTGGTCACAACAACGCAACCCTCCCTCCTCCAGAGGGTCACAGGGGGAGAAGGGGGGGGGGGGCGGTGAATTGAGCCGGAAGGGCCCTGCTGTCCCGGACTGTTGTCCGTGTCTTCTATCCCAAGACCAGGGGGCTATCTGTGCCGCTATGTTTCAGTGGTACGGGAGGCCGAAGGGGGAGGTTCCAGAGCAGCTGCAACGGCGGTTAGCGGCTGGAAAGCGGGTTCAGCAGCCCTGCTGGCGGTTGTAGAACAGTTGGAGGGCGATGGGGGTGTGGACCGTGGCGCTGGCCGGTGGAAGTGGCAGTCATCTCCCGGGGGGGGGGGGGGGTGCACCCGCTTCAAGTGTAGGCCTGCCCTATCCTCAGCCCTTGTAAGGGGGGAAACCGACTTTTAGGTCAGAGACAAGGGGGGCGGCCTGCTCGAATTCCAGAACCCCCCCCCTCCAGACCCCCCCACAGTTTTCGAACCCGTCTTTCTCCAATTTGACATTTTGGGGGAAAGGGTCGGCGCTGAAGGTGCCGGAAAAAAAATTTGCCCTTCCTGAGAGGGTTTTTTTTTTTCCACCCTATGTGTCTATGCTCAAAATACTCAGAATTTTGTGGATAATTCAAAAATGTTTGAAAAACGCAGAAATTTTTTCTGACCCCTGACCTGACCTCCGGGTCTGACCTTGGCTGATGGGAGCCTGAGCCAATGGGCGAATTGTTTCTGAAAATATTTTTTACCCCATTTGTGTATGTTCAAAATGATCAGCGCGTCATGGAGATTATTTTGAGGTATGTATGTTGGGGTACCCACTGACCCCCCTCTAGGGACCCCGGCGGCTGACCGGCCGACCAACCTACCCCCTCTCCAGATCCCCAAAAGTTTTCGCACACGGTTGGGGTCTAGAATGTGAACAGGTCGCCCCCCTTGGTCAGAGATGCTGGTCCACTCATGGCCGAGTGGGTCATGCAGCAGGAGCACCACAAATGCACCCGCAAACCTGTACACAGAACACATTCCCATTTCCTGGTATCCGGGGCCAAGATCTGCCCAGGGGGCAGGAGGGGGGCATTTTCTGCGGTCACGGTCAGTGCGGGTCGTGAGATTTTCTCGGGCCCGCACGCTCACCTCAAGACCGCTCATCCTTGTGTGGCACTTTTTGCCCTCCACCGCCTGCACGACATCCGCTCGGTCTGCCTGTCCGGCTGCCTGCGTGCCCTGCGAGCCCTGGCTCCCCGGGGGGGCTGGATCGGACGGCCGCTCTTTGAGGTGATGCCGGCGGCCTTGCCTGTGGCCAGTAGCACGTCCTGCGTTGTCTAACCCAGCCCCTGACTGATGAACGCCCACGGGGCCTTGGGATCAGGTCTCACTGCGTTGCCTACCGCGCGGTTGGCGCAGTAATGCGTCGGGCCTCTTTCGGAGTGGGCCATCTTCCACGGCGTTTGCCCTTCATGTGCCCTTCGACTGCCTTTGACCACACAGCCATGTCCCGCGTGGGTCAGGAACCCTGACTCCTTGCACCAGCCAGCACACTTGGATCGCAATCGATATTCTTACCCATCCCGGACCCAGACTCCCCAGGGTAACGCCACATGCCCGTGAGGCTGCGTACACACGGCCATGAACACGAAGGACAGCCCTATTATGTGCTTGCACGCACCAGAGGCACGGAAGGACAACTTTGCCTTCATCCGAAAAGAGCCCCCCCAAAACACTCCCTGTTTTAGCTGCTCAGAACAGGTGCCTGCGGGGGCCAGGGGGGCGGGGGGGCTTCCGATTGGGTGGGTGTGGTCCCATATTCTGGACGCGCTGCTGGCAGAATGGTGCAATTGAATTGATGCAATATCTCGCTAAAACCGTGCTACGTTTGCAGCAGCGGACAGAGACATGAGCTACAGAGGAGATGCAAGGGACTCTGGCAGCCCAATCTACTTCCAATACCACTAACCGCGCTTCGCATTTGGGCCTGTGATCGGTCTTCGAAGGTGCTAAGGTTCCCACCATTAACATTCTTGGCACAACAACCAGACCTCCGGAGTTCCATCGGTGCCTCATCCTCCTCGGGGTTAAACAGATGACCCTCCAGGGCATACAGACTGGTACGACGTTGTTCATGACCTGTCTTCCATCCGCACATGCCCTGCTCTGGTAGAAACGCATACATGCCTGTACACACAGTCCAGTCCCTTCACAGTTCAATATTGACACAGACCACTGTCCCTCCCTACAGCACCCAAGTCACGCATACATTAACAGTTCCACATTGAGACCCATCAGTTGAAACCATATGCATCTGCTGCACAACCTGAACATCCATTGTTGCCGCTTTCTGTGCCACCACCGTATCTTGCAGACCATTGCACCAAGTGCACATTGCAACATGAATTGTACATTACGCTCTACTTGGTGCCAGCCCCTCCACCCCCCGAAGCTTTTGCCCCTCCCTTGTATGCCCTTCGTTCTCCCTTGGACTGGCAGGTTCTGAGTGGGGGGACGAATTGAGAAGCGCTGCCAGTGGTAGGCTCCTTTATGGTGATCCAGCGGCACCACTGAAAAGTACTTCCGGCCCTCTGCCTTTTGCAGAGATCCTTCCGAGCAGGCCCAGCACCCCTGGCGCCCACATGGGTTGGGTCATCAGCGACATCCGCTGCACTGGCTGTACAACGCCTTGGGGCATCAGTAAAAGGGTAGGAAAATGAAGAATGGCACAAATAGATGCACTAACTCTCTAGGAAACACTTGCCGTTGTTTTGAAAGCGCGTGCTACGAATCAGTAAGTGCTCTGGTCTCAAGGAAGCACAAACTAAGCATGACCGAGCATGGCATCCCCCCTGGGCCCCTTGGAAGACATGAGCCCTGCTCTGTCGCTGCAAGCACCCCCTGATGAGTAGCATCAATCGCCCCACAAGAAGGTCCCCATTTTTGGTACAAAACTGCCATAGATCATCAACTGATTCTCAGCAAGAAGCATGCTCGAAAGATACAATGGGGGAGTGTTAGCGCGCCAGGCGCGCGCTGGGCATCTTTTTTTTTACCATTCCCGACCTATGCCTGTTTTTGCCCCCCCTCACCAAACAATCTGGAGTACCTTCTCACAGTGGTTGGAAGTGGTGGGAGTGACATTTTGTGTTGTTGAATTCTCATATGCAATGTGCTTTGTACGGAAGGTTTGCAGTCTAGTACGGTCTACTTGGGGGACTTCCCCAGGTGGGGATAAACTTGGGGCTAGAGATAGGATACTTAATACAAACGTAGCGCACCGGGTGCGCGCCGGGCAAACGTTCCCCCCAAGACAGGGGTCACGCTTGAAATAGAAGTTGCGACTCACGTCTTCTCGGAGAGCATACCAGAGCCGGAGGAAGCTAAAACCAAGACAAAACACGCAGTGGTCCTACGCACCAAGCATGTGCTAAGGCTGAAAGGCTGGTGTGATGAGCCTAGCACAACACACTGCTACAAGGACCGGACGGCCTGAAGGTTTAGGGCATTTCGGGCGGTGGCATCCAAACTAATCCCTTTGGCCGGTGGACCAAAGGGATTGATATTGCGTGCCATGAATTGGGCCTTTGATACGCACTGCAATTGCAAGGACTCCGGCGCTGATAAGACCACTACATGGGGGAGGAGGCATGGGAGTGCCCCCTGGAGCCCACATGACAGTGCGCACGAAGTAAGGTGATAGGCCAGGTGAGAAGGGGGCACCACCACGGGCACTACCCCCGGGAGAGAATCCAACACAGAGATACGCCAAGTGCATAGGGTGTGGCGACCGATGGCTGCACTTCCGGCACTAAGAGAAGCGCGTGTGTTGCCAATTGGTGGAGGGGATTGTGGCATCAACTCAGGACCTCCTCACTATCCTCATCAGAGCTCTGTTGGTCAAAGAGCGTGGGATGTGAAGGTTCGTGAATGCGATGTGATACCCAGCCACCCACCCAACCTCCATCCTCTGGCATACGAACATAGAGCTGTAGGCACCCCTTGTATCTTAGACAGGGTGTATCTTGTGCGGGACACTTCGACAAAACCGGCTCCAATGCCGCTTGATTAATCCCCAACAAAGTGGGAGCCAATTGGGCGGAGGAAAGTCAACCAAGTTGCAATAGAACCCATGTAACTCAACAAAACAATTGCATAGTACATGGCCAACCCGGATGTTTTTTAGCCAAGTGTTATTTAATTTGGGCTCAACATCGCACTCAAGAGCCAACAAATACCATAAGGCAAACTTCACACTACAATGGCAGCAGACCTTGGCTGCCACAGAAGCGCACTGGCAGGGGGGTCCTTTAGGAACTAGATTTTTATTATTTTTTTGTTGAGGACCGCCCTTAAGGACCGCCCCAAGGGTCCACCAACCGCCGACCGCCAACTGCCACCAACTGCCAACTGCCACCAACCGCCAACCGCCAGCGGCGACCAACCGCCAACCGCCAACCACTGCCAACCGCCACCAACCACCAATTACCAACCACCAACCACCGCCAACCACCGCCAACCGCCACCAACCACCAGTTGCCAACCACCAACCGCCAATCGCCACCAGCCATGTTGGACATCTGAGCTACACGCCGTCTTTTGGGGGAAACTGTGTACAGGAACACTTTTTTTTTCTCCTAAGGACCCCCCTGCACACTGGGGCCTACCAGCCCGGGGTATAGTACGATACCCGCAACAAAATCGGCCATGGCGCGGTATTTCCCCTGCTCCTGCTGAATGCCTAGGCACCTAGCAATGCCCAACAGGCCTCATGGAGGTTGGCAATCTCCATAAATCTTGGTAGGTGATACAACAGTTCCAAAAAGGCAACAAAACTCGGGGTGAGACGGGCCCTCCAGCATTGAAATGGCCATATCCAGGGAATAGGATGCATAACCCCCACGTCCCATCCCATCGAAGCGGCAGGACTGAAACCGCAACTGCCGGCAAAGAAAAGAGAGAGAGAGTTTTCCCGTCGAGTACACCACTAGCAGAGAAGAGTGCTCCTTACCTGACAATGTGGGAAGTGCAATGTGCCACCAATTTCGTCACACGCCAAGCCACCAAGTACCACAGCACGAATGGAGCACAAACAAGTCATATTGAACTGTTACACATGTGTGTCACAACCCCGGGCCACTTAGAGCCCCCCTGAACAACGCTGGAAAGGCCAGCGCCGGTTTTGGCCGTGTCAGGAAAACACCAGGAGGCTGTTGGCTGTGAAGTACAATTCACGGCATGTGCCCGCCGGCGTAACGCTTTTGTCCGTCTGACTGGGATCCGCATCTGCTCACAGAGAGACAGAGATGATGAGCCAAGGCAACGGTGGGCAGGGTGGACGTCAGGTCCCCGTCACAGTCCTGACAGGCTTTCTGGGCTCTGGCAAGACGACCCTCCTTAACCACATCCTCAGCAGCCCCGACCACGGCCTGCGCTTTGCGATCATCGAGAACGAGTTTGGCGAAGTTGGAATCGACGACAAGGTACTGCAGGAGAACACCAACGACGACATTGTTGAGGTCATGAACGGTTGCATCTGCTGCACTGTGCGAGGTGATCTGGTTGAGGCCCTGAAGCGGCTTTACAAGAAGGTCTCGTCCTTTGACGCAGTCATCATTGAGACTACCGGACTGGCGGACCCTGCCCCAGTCGCGCAGACCTTCTTCGTGAACGAGACCATTGAGCAGATGTACAAGCTGGATGGGATCTGCACCCTTGTGGACGCAAAGCATATCACCCAGCACCTCGACGAGGAGAAGCCAGAGGGCGTCGAGAACGAGTCCGTGGAGCAGATTGCGTTTGCTGATCGTGTCATTTTGAACAAGATCGACCTCATCGAAAACGACGAGAGCATCATGGACACGGAAGCGGAGCTGAAGAAGATCGAGGACCGAATCAGGGCAATCAACAGCAACGCGCAGATCATCCGAGCCAAGCACTCCGCGATCGATCCGAAGAACGTCCTCAATTTGGATGCCTTCAGCCTGGATCGCGTGCTGGAGTTCGACCCGGAGTTCCTTCACCCGGAGGGCGAGCACGGCCACCACGAGCACCATCACGACGACAGCGTGAGCTCCTGCTCGTCGAAATTTGAGGGGGAGGTCAATTTCACCCGACTTCAGATGTACATCCAGGCTCTGATTGGGGACGTGGAAAGCGCGATGAACCTGTTCCGGTACAAGGGAGTGCTTGCGGTCCGTGGCATGAAGCAGAAGTTCGTCTTCCAGGGGGTGCACATGATCTTCTCGGGCGGTTTCAGCGACTCCGAGTGGAAGGAGGGCGAACCACGTGAGTGCCGCTTTGTGTTCATCGGTCGCCAGCTGGACAAGAAGTCGCTCATCCAGGGCTTCGAAGATTGCAAGGCTGAGGAGACGCTGCGCTTTAACGTGGGTGACAGGGTCGAAGCCAACGTCGGGATGTGGGTGGACGGCGTCATTTTGAAGCAGTGGGACGAAGGCAACCCGTATCGCATCGAGTTGCAGGACGGCAAAAAGACCAATATCTGGGGCCCCATTGACTCCGACCAATACGTACGTGCGGTCTCAAAAGAATAGATAAAAGAAAGGCGCCCCCCCCCCAACGCAAAGTACGGACAGAATTGTTTCCCAATCGTCGTGCCAGTGTACCTGGCCACACGCTGCGTGTTGCCTTATGACCACGGAGGACATTGATACAGCGGATTCACAGCTTTTCAGGCACGGGCTCCCCAAACCCCCTGTGCTCCTGGAATGCTGCACCCCTCGGACCTCCTCACCGTCTGCCTGGCGTGCTTAGACTGTCCTGAGAACCAGTCCCTAGCATGGCCTGTGAATGTAATGGAAAACTACGTTGGTATGTCACGTTGTATGCAATGCAACCCGCTGATTCTTCTCAGCCTTCAGTCTTCTACATGCTCCAGTAGCACCTTGGGATGCCTACGGGCGTGGCAGTTCCCGCTGCATCTTCTGGTTTCAGATTCAGCTCGCCCTGCCTGCCTGTCATGTCCGGTACCACACCGAGCTGCAGGACAGTCGCCGCACGGGACTGCTCTGATTCCTGATTCTGAGAACTCTCTCGAGTACCGTCTGGTCAGAGGGCTCTGCCAGCTTGCCCAGGTCTGAACCAAAAGAAAAGGAAATGACACATTACCTTGCCCTGCATCAGTGGTTCACTATTTTATCGCAGTTGGCTCTCACTCTCACCATACCCTATCGATTCGCTTTTTTCCAAGGGAAGGCTTGGCACATTACCACACACATTCAGACCTGACGACAAATTAGATTTATGTATCACCTCGAAGAGAGGTTGTTAGATCAAGCGCAGGCGCGAGCGGCGTATACCCCCCTTTTCTGGGGTCATTCGCGCAGCATACCCCAAGGCATGATATTGGATGTCCAACCCCTTGTAAAATCATTATTTTGCCCAATAAGACCATCCCCCAATGGATTTTTTGATTCTGAGGCCTCTACCCCCTAAAACTGGATATCACTTTTTGGGGGGGGGGTGGGGGGGGGGGTCAAAAGTTTTTGCTCAACAGGCTTCAAGCAGTGGGGAAGCTGATTGCTGTAGCATCGCCGCTGGTCCAATGGTAACGCAGCCGACGTGTACTTCACTGTCGGTGGTTTGATTCCTGGCCTGCTGACTTTTGCAGCGGCGGCGCCGCTGCAAATACTCACCGCACCAGGGTTCGAACCGCCGACCTAAAAACTTGCGGTGGCATGCATTACCACTCGGCCACCACCGATGCTTGAAATTCAGACTGCTACATAAAGTGTCTGCTACTAATAAAAAACCCAAAGTGTGTGTTTCTGTCTGACGGACTGCTGGCCTGTCTAACTGACTGATTGGCTGACTGTCAACCTCTCTTCGAGGTGCACTGCCGAAGGCAATAGAATTTGGTACCAAAGCGGGGCCATAGGCAGGTCTCCGAGTTTCCATCGGGGTTTCCCCATTCTGCACAAGGGACTGGGCAGCCCTGTCGGTGGACCGTAGTGCCTGGCCCGGCGCGCCCCAACCCACCAACACCACCACCCACCGCCCCCCTCCCCGCAGAGCGCAAATGGCAAAACACTTGGTGATTTGGAGGACACACAGGGCAGCTACGGCAGGACTTGAGGCTTTGCGACACTCCCCCACAACCACAGGGACCGCCCTCCCCTATGCGGCAAGCACAAGCACGCCTTCGGCCTCCGCACCATGGCTGTAATGACCGGGCACCGGCGCGCAGCGCTGGGCGGGTTCTCAAGGCCGCGTAGGTTTGGTTCCTCCCGCACGCATTCAGCGGCCCTGCCCGCGGACCAGAACACTGATCCAATCCGCCCACACCAACCCAGGAGGCCCCTCCCCTTCCCCCGCCACACACACTAACACACTTCCCCCTTCCAAGAGGTTCGAGCCCAGGCGATGGTTGCGGCGCCAAGGGCCCCATTTATGCCGGGCGACCACATCCTAAGGACCAGCAAACCAGCCCGGCATATCGGGTCTCTGAGCAATGCACCCAAATCCAGAGATCCACACTGGCTTCAGTAGCAGCAGCGGCGGCGGGAGTGGCAGCGGCAGCAGCACCAGTAGCAGCGGCAGCACCAGTAGCAGTAGCACCACCAGCGGCAGCACCAGTAGCAGCAGCAGCACCAGTAGCGGCAGCAGCAGCAGCAGCACTCCCTCAACAGTGGGGTGCCCCCCCCCCCCCCCTCACACACACCAGCTTGTCCAAGCATGGGAGCCCATCTGACGGTCATTTTCCTGGTTTTTTCTGACCACGGTGTTTGTGGTCAGAAATGTAACGCGATGCAGTTGCGGTGCGATTGTAGAGGCAAAAGCGGGCTGGATCATGCTTGTGGTAGTTCCTCCTGCTCATACCAACATTCTGCTTGCAACTGCAACAAAATGCTGTCTATTTTGATGTGATTTTCCAGCCATGGTTAGTGTTGGTATTGCTGGCATGGCTGCTATGTACATCCGATGCACGGTTGAACATGTGCCCGCCACAATTATTGGCCCTTCTACTGGTGGGAATTATTTCTTTCATGTCCAGTACATGCGGAATGGTCATCATCCTGTTGCCCTTGATGGGCAGTGAGGACATCCAGAACATGCTGAAATTTGCTTGCACATTGTGTTCTGGTGCCTTGTTGCAACAATTGTGCTCAAGGTGAGGTACGGGCAGGTTTTTGGCTACATGCATTCTTTTGGTACTGCGCGTCGCGCGCAAGCACCAGCTTATCTAAGCACGAGAGATATTTCACAACTCTTGTTGTGGTTTGAAGGGGGTATGTTTGAACAGCGAGTCCTCGATGCAGGGGTGTTTCCGAAGAAGCACACTCTCAATCCAGCGGCGACTAAAGAGCAGAAGTGGGGGAAGTATCGGGACGGGGTGGTGCGGCGCCTAGCCGTCTTAGATTTCGAAGGCTGGACGGTTGCTTATACGGACGGTTCAGCGAAGCATGTGAAGGGGTGGTGGCAGGCAGATAAGGAATGTGGTACAGCGAGGGGTCACAACGGAACTTTTGGTTGCCCGTGCCAACGCCTGAGTGCCGGAGTGTCAGCATGGGGGAGCTTCGCGGGGTACTGCATGCCCTGCTGGGGAGGCGGTCGGGAGAGTGTGTGGTAGTTGTGTTGGACTCAGAGTATGTTTCTAAAGGCATCACCGAATGGTCCACGAAATGGCGGCGCCATGGCTGGAGGGTGAAGTCCAAGGAGATAGGGCACCGAGATTTGTGGGAACTCATCTGGGATCTGCACCAGCAAGCGGGCGCACAAGTGCAAGTGTTGTGGACACCGTCACACCTCAATGTGTAGGGGAATGATCAGGCAGACAAGCTGGCAGAGTGGGGCAGGCTCCAACATGCACACAATAAGAAAGACTGGTGGGAGGAGCCACACGCACAGAGTATGTGGGCTGAAGTCGGACTCCAACCGATGAGATCAGATGTGTCTTCGTCAGTGGGGCGGTCGAGGTTGGACACATCTGGGGAGATAGTGCCAGTGGTGTTACGCCGGCCCAGTGTGGTAAGTGTTTCCTCCTCATGCACAGACCATTTATCAGAGACAATGGCCTTTTTGCCATCCGGGTGGTCACGGGACTCCGGTGAGGGCTCAAATGAGGGCTCAAGATTCAGCATTGATGTCGGTGACGAATAGCGGCGGCGGATACGAAGGGTGGGGGGGGGGGAGGGAGTTAATCATCAGTTAGCTCTGAGCGACTAAAGTCGCAGTGGCCTACCCCAACGTGACGTGGCATTCTCAGGGGATTTGTGTCTGCTATCGGTGATGGCAGCTTCGCCGCTGTCTTTGAACTGTGGTTGCGGCTTCGCCGCGTTTGCTGGACATATGCACTGAGATGTTACCGATGTGAAGCCGGAGGGTGACAACCATCAGCGGATTATGGCTAAGCACGAGAGACTTTGGATCCCCCATGCCGACATCAAGGCGACAAAGGGTAAGCCAAGGAGAACTGTACGGTGGTCATAAGGTGGTGGGAAGTGCTGGGAAATAACAATGAAGACGAGTTGGCAGAGCGGGGTAGGCTCCAGCACCTGAACAATATAAGGCGGTGATTGGAGGAGGCGCCGGAGATAGGACACGTCTGGGCTCAATTCGGTTTGCAACCAATGAGATCAGACGTGTTGTCGTCTGCAGGGGAGGTCAGGTTCGGTCACGTATTCCAAAGTAGCGCCTGTTGAGGTCTGCAGGCCTTTCTTCCTCAAGGACAGTTTTTCTGAGACGGCGACTTTGGTGTCGGTGGAATGGTCGGGGACCTCAAGTGAGGGGTCTAGATTCAGCACGGATGTGAGTGTTGGGCAGCGTCAACAGAAACGTCGGGTGGCAGGGTAGGGTTAATCAACAATTCTCCCTGAACGCCCAGAGGCGTTGTGACCCTCCCCAACTACACAGTTGCACAGGACGTGCGTTTGAGGGGACTGACAATGTCGGCTGGCGGCTCTGCTGCCTTGCTGGCCTCGTGGCCGTAGCTTCACTGCATTTGGACAGATTTGTGGCCGTGTTTGTCGGACATATGAACAGAGATGCAGCCAGTGAGATTCCGGAGGTCGACAACCATCATCAGATTATGGCTCAGCACGAGAGCCCGTCTGACCGTTGTTTTCCTGATTTTCAGCTTGCTTCCGCAAGGGGGGGGGGACAACATCATTTGTCCACTGTCCACAATGTGGTGGTAAATCTAGCAGTACTAACCGGCACACTCCTCGTTGGGCAGTGTATTGTACATCTCAACCCATGGTGGAGCACCCCAACCAAGAAGGGGACACAATGTGAACTTTTCCATCTGCGAACACAGTACCGACTAATGACTGAAAGTGTCGATCAAATGCCGACCATTGATCCCCCCTCTTGGCACACAGCACGTGTGTGCAACACTTTTTTTCTCATAGCTGGATTGCATGAGGTCCCGATGGTGCGGGAGGGCCCCCAAAAACCTGACATCCCCCCCCCCCCCCGAGACCAGAATGGGAAAAAACAAAATCACTTTGAAGAGAGTTTGTTAGATGAAGCACAGGCGCGGGCGCCACATACCACCCTATTTTGGGGGTCATTCGCATAGCATAACCGAATGGGTGATATCGAATGTCTCACCCCTTGTAAGATCATCATTTTGAGAGACAAAATGATCCCCCTATGAATTTTTCGATTTTGACCCCTCTACCCCCCCCCCCCCCCCTGCCTCGGTGCCACTTGGGGAGGGGTGGGGGGGGGCTGAGGACTTAGCCGCTTTGAGACTTGCATGGGTTGGGCGAAAATCACCTCGAAGAGGGTTGTTAGATCAAGCGCAGGTGCGTACGCCATATACCCCCCTTTTTTGGGGTCATTCGCGTACGATACCCCAAGGTATGGTACCGGATGTCCAACCCCTTGTAAAATTATCATTTTAGGAGAGAAAATGATCCCCCAATGAATTTTTCGTTTTTGACCCCTTTAGCGCCCCGTACCCGGGTACCCCTTTTTGGGGGGGTGGGGGGGGTGGGGGGGTGTCGGGGGGGGGGGTCAAAACTTCTTTGCGTATTCTGGGTGCTGTGTGTGGATTTGGACCCCAGGTCCCGGGCAACTTTTTTCTTGTACATGGACCCCCTAACCCATGGGGTCCCGGGTCCGAACTCCACGTACCCCCGGTCGCCCCCCCCCTATGGGCCCTTGCTAGTGAGGACGTTTTCACGCTAGATAAGGCTGTTTAGTGACACCTGCAAGATTTCCAAAATCACCTCGCAGAGGTTGTTAGATCAAAGCCAGGCAGGCGTATATAGGGGAAAACGCCACATACCCCCCCCATTTTGGCCTTTTTGGGCCTATTCGCGTACCCTACCCCAAGGGGTTGAATTGTTAGTTTAATCCCTTGTAAAATCATTATTTTGCCCAATAAACGCATCCCCCAATGAGTTTTTGGTCCGGACCCCCCCAAACCCCTCCCCCCACTTGAAACCCACTTTTTCGAGCTTTCAAGGGAGGGGGGGGGGCTGGGGGGCTGGGGGGGGGGTCAAAAAATGGCCCCCCCCTTTTTTGGGTTGAAAATCATGAATCTTTTGTTTCTTTTTTGATTTTGAGCCGAAAAAGTGTTTCCGGGTCCCGACTCCATAGGGTTTGTATGGGGCGGAGTGGGACGAGCGCTTAGGCAGTTTATGCACTTTTCAGCCATTTTTGCTATGTTGGCGGTTTTGGCGACCTCGGTGACCCCGTGGTACCCACTTTGAGGGGTGTGAGTGGGGATGTTGTGGCAGTATATGCCTACTAGGATACGAAAGCACGTTTTTTGCAGTCTGTACCCTTGCTGAGAGCCGGTCACAACCTGTGCCAAAGACGCGAAATGACTCTTTCCACCAATAATGGCCTAGTGAATGGGCCGGTACACAACCTGCTTATGCAGTTTTTCACCCCGGGCAGCTCAAAAATCGAAGTTTTCGAAACCTGTTTTTTTGACATTGTGACCACCTAAAATGACCATCCAAGGTATGTAAAGCATGTTTTAGGCCGTATTTACGTGTTTTTCACCCTATTTGGGTATTAGGTCCGGGGGGGGGGGGGGGGGGGGCTCCCAAGGGATTGGTACACAATCTGCTGATGCAGTTTTTCACCCTGGGCAGCTCAAAAATCAAAGTTTTCGAAACTTGGTTTTTTGATCTTGTGACCACATGATATGACCATCCAAGCTATGTAAAGCATGTTTTAGGCCGTATTTACGTGTTTTTCACCCTATTTGGGTATTGGGTCCGGGGGGGGGGGGGGGGGGTCTCCCAAGGGATTGGTACACAACCTGCTTTTCACCCCGGACAGCTCAAAAATCGAAGTTTTCGAAACTTGTTTTTTTGATGTTAGGACCACCCAAAATGACCATCCAGGGTATGTAAAGCATGTTTTAGGCTGTATTTGCGTGTTTTTCACCCTATTTGGGTATTAGGTCCGGGGGGGGGGGGGGGGGCTCCCAAGGGATTGGTACACAACCTGCAGTTTTTCACCCTGGGCAGCTCCAAAATCGAAGTTTTTGAAACTTGTTTTTTGATGTTCTGACCACCCAAAATGACCATCCAAGGTATGTAAAGCATGTTTTAGGCTGTATTTGCGTGTTTTTAATCCTACTTGGGTATTAGGTCTCGGGGGGGGGCGGGGGGCTCCCAAGGGATTGGTGCACAACCTGCTTATGCAGTTTTTCACCCTGGCCAGCTCAAAAATCGAAGTTTTCGAAAACTTGTTTTTTTGATGTTCTGACCACCCAAAATGACCATCCAAGGTATGTAAAGCATGTTTTAGGCTGTATATGCGTGTTTTTAATCCTACTTGGGTATTAGGTCTCGGGGGGGGGGGGGGGGCTCCCAAGGGATTGGTGCACAACCTGCTTATGCAGTTTTTCACCCTGGCCAGCTCAAAAATGGAAGTACTCGAAACTTGTTTTCTTGACCACCTAAAAGGACCATCCAAGCTATGTAAAGCATGTTTTAGGCTGTATTTACGAGTTTTTCACCCTATTTGGGTATTAGGTCCGGGGGGGGGGTCTCCCAAGGGGATTGGTACACAACCTGCTTATGCTTGTTTTTTTTGATATTGTGACCAACTAAAATGACCATCCAAGGTATGTAAAGCATGTTTTAGGCCGTATTTATGTAGTTTCCATCCTATTTTGGGTGTGTGTTGCTCGGGGTAGATTCTCTGCGAGGTGGACTTGCCGAAGGCAATAGATTTTCGACTTTTCCGAAACCCTTCTGTCGCCCGTGGGATGGGTTTGGGTGATGATTTATCGACAATACGGGTACTTGAGCACCCATGGGGACCCACATAGTGGCTGCCAAGCCCATATAGCCTGAGCCATGGCCCCTCCAAAAGCCCCGAAATTTGCCGGTGTAGGCTGTTTAGTGACACCTGCAAGATTTCCAAAATTCGCCTTTTTCGGAAACCCCTCTGTCGCCCCTGGGATGGGTTTGGGTGATGATTCAGTGACAATACGGGTACTTTAGCACGCATGGGGACCCACGTAATGGCTGCCAAGCCTATATAGCCCGAGCCATGGGCCCCCCAAAAGCTTCAAAATTGCTGTTTGTAGGTGGTTCAATGGCATTTGGTGTGAGCACAAACTGCCTCAGCAATTTTCAACCATCTACAAGTCAAAAGGGAAAAATTTTTGCAAAACATTTTTTGATATTGTGACCACTGACAATGATGGAATATGCTATGTAAAGCATGTTTTAGCCCCCTTTTATGTGTTTTTTCACCCTATTTGGGTGTGTGTGGGGGGGGGGGGGGGGCTCCCAAGGGGTCTAGGGCACAACCTGCTAATGCAGTTTTCCAGCCTCAGCAGCTCAAAAATGGAAATCACCTCGCAGAGGTTGTTAGATCAAAGCCAGGCAGGCGTATATAGGGGAAAACGCCACATACCCCCCCCATTTTGGCCCTTTTGGGCCTATTCGCGTACCCTACCCCAAGGGGTTGAATTGTTAGTTTAACCCCTTGTAAAATCATTATTTTGCCCAATAAACGCATCCCCCAATGAGTTTTTGGTCCGGACCCCCCCTAACCCCCCCCACTTGAAACCCACTTCTTTGAGGTTTTGAGGGGGGGGGGGGGGGGGGGGCTGGGGGGGTGGGGGGGGGTCAAAAAAGTCGAAAAAATGACCCCCCCTTTTTTGGGGCCGAAAATCATGAATCTTTTGGTTTTTTCGATTTTGAGCCGAAAAAAGTGTTTCCGGGTCCGGACTCCATAGGGTTTGTATGGGGCGGAGTGGGACGAGCGCTGATGCAGTTTATGCACTTTTTCAGCCATTTTTGCCATGTTGGGGGTTTTGGCGACCTCGGTGACCCCGTGGTACCCACTCTGAGGGGTGTGAGTGGGGATGTTGTGACAGTATATGCCTACTAGGATACGGAAGGACGTTTTTTTGCAATCTGTAGTCTTGCTTAGGGCCGTTCACAACCCGTGGCAAAGACGCGAAATGGCTGTTTCCACCAATAATGGCCTTGTGAATGGGCCGGTACGCAACCTGCTTATGCAGTTTTTCACCCTGGACAAGCTCAAAAATCAAAGTTTTCGAAACTTACTTTTTTGATATTGTGACCACCCAAAATGACCATCCAAGGTATGGAAAGCATGTTTTAGGCCGTATTTACGTGTTTGTCACCCGACTTCGGTATTAGGTCCGGGGGGGGGGGGGGGGGGGGGCTCCTAGGGGATTGGTACACAACCTGCTTATGCAGTTTTTCACCCTGGGTAGCCCAAAAATCGAAGTTTTTGAAACTTGTTTTTTTGATACCGTGATCTCCTAGAGTTACCATCCAAGGTGGGTAAAGCACGTTTTAGGCCGTATTTACATGATTTTCACCCTATTTGGGTATTAGGTCCGGGGGGGGGGGGTCTCCCAAGGGATGGGTGCACTACCTGCTCATGCAGTTTTTCACCCTGGAGAGCACAAAAATCGAAGTTTTTGAAACATGTTTTTATGATATTGTGACCACACAATATGACCGCCCAAGGTATGTAAAGCATGTTTTAGGCCGGATTTATGTGTTTTTCACCCTATTTGGGTATTGGCGGGAGGGGGGGGGGGATTCCAAGGGATTGGTACACAACCTGCTTATGCAGGTTTTTTCACCCTGGGCAGCTCAAAAATCGAAGTTTCCGACCCTTTTTTTGCATAACGTCACCACACAAAATGAATATCCCAGCTATGTAAAGCATGTTTTGGGCCATATCCATGCAGTTTCCACCCTGTTTTTGGTGTGTGTTGCTCGGGGTAGATTCTCTGCGAGGTGGACTTGCCGAAGGCAATAGAATTTCCGAACCTACTTTTGTTGATACTTTGACCATCCAAAACGATCAAATATCCCATGTGAAGCATGTTTTAGCCCCTCTTTATGTTTTTTTCACCCTATTTGGATGTTTGTGGGGGGGGGGGGGGCTCCCAAGGGTCTAGGGTACAACCTGCTATTGCAGTTTTCCGCCTCGGCAGCTCAAAAATGTAAAAATTTACCGAAACTGATTTTTTTGATACTTTGACCATCCAAAATGATCAAATAACCCTGTGAAGCATGTTTTAGCCCCTCTTTATGCGTTTTTCACACTATTTGGGTGTGGGGGGTGGGGTGGCTCCCAAGGAGTCTAGGGCACAACCTGCTTATGCAGTTTTCCAGCCTCATCAGCTCAAGAATGGTTGTCCCTTTCCCCTCTTCGAGGTGCCTTGCCGAAGGCAATAGAGTTTTCAAAAAATCTAAATCACCTCGCAGAGGTTGTTGGATCAAAGCCAGGCAGGCGTATATAGGGTAAAACGCCACATACCCCCCCATTTTTGGCCTTTTTGGGCCTATTCGCGTACCCTACCCCAAGGGGTTGAATTGTTAGTTTAACCCCTTGTAAAATCATTATTTTGTCCAATAAACGCATCCCCCAATGAGTTTTTGGTCCGGACCCCCGGGACCCCCCCCACTTGAAACCCACTTTTTTCAGGTTTTGAGGGAGGGGGGGGGTTGGGGGGGTAGGGGTGGGGGGGGGGTCAAAAAATGACCCCCCCTTTTTTTGGGTCGAAAATCATGAAATTACCTCGCAGAGGTTGTTAGATCAAAGCCAGGCAGGCGTATATAGGGGAAAACGCCACATACCCCCCCCATTTTGGCCTTTTTGGGCCTATTCGCGTACCCTACCCCAAGGGGTTGAATTGTTAGTTTAATCCCTTGTAAAATCATTATTTTGCCCAATAAACGCATCCCCCAATGAGTTTTTGGTCCGGACCCCCCCAGACCCCCCCCCACTTGAAACCCACTTTTTTCAGGTTTAGAGGGAGGGGGGTGGGGTGGGGGGGTTGGTTGGTTGGTTGGTTGGTTGCTGCCGCGATGTCCCGGCGCTAGGCCAGGGCCCCCTAGGCTGCAGGCCACGGGCGGCAGGGGCTGCGTGACACGCTGTATGTCGCATGTACCACGCGCACTGGGGCTCGCGCGTGCTGCTCTGGCGCGCTCCCGCTCCGCCCCTTCCCCTGTGTCAGGCACGTCCGGGTCCACCGCTTCGCGCGCGGTGCCTTGCCCGCCTGCGCCCATGCTGTGTGTCGTCGCTCCTGTCTCCCTGCTCCCCCCCCCCCGCCCTGTCGGTGGTGTGTCCGTGGTGCGCCCCATGGTTTCGTGCCGGTGCTCGCCGGCTGGGGCGCCCCGGCGCGTTCCGTGTGTGGCTGCGCCAGGCTTCTCTCCATGGTCTAGAAACGCGTCAGGGCTTCGGGCATGGCTAGGCTCCCATCCTTTACTCGGTCCCGGAGCTCGTTCTGCCATTCCCGCTGGGTTAGTGGGCACAGGCTGGGAGCTTGACTCCTGCAGCAGAGGTTGTGCATGCGGGGGTCTCCCAGGCCAGCTTCGGACCGTGTCTCAAGGCGGTCCAGGAGGCCAGCCAGTGGAGAAGGGGCACCCGCAGTGTGACCGGTTGCACTGCAGTGACGTCGCCCAGTAGCGGCAGGAGATCCTCAGAGGTCAGGCCACGGATCTGGTCGCTGCCCCAAGCCTCCATGAGCCTCGCCGCTGCCTGCACTTGGTCCGATCTCCGGGGCGCCGCTTCCCGCGACGGGTACTCCATCAGCTCCTCCATGTACGTCTTGTAGGTGCGCCACTAGTATCCCACAGGCGCTCATCCAGGATGCTCAGGTCGTACGGCTGCAGTCTCAGTGGCCTCGTCGGGCTGGTCAGCGCACACCACGTCACTGCAACGGATGCCAGCGTGGGGTGCGCGGTACTGGCACCCCCTTGACCTTGATCGTCGCCTCGTGGTGCCGCGACGTGGTCTCCACCGCCGCCTGCGCCGCGTTCCACACGGCGCCCGTGTTCGGGTATGTGTGTGCTGGTGGGTTGGGTGCTGGGCTCCAGCTCACACACACTGGTTGGGGGCTAGCCCACTTCCAGCGCTTCTCGTTGGCACCCGTGTCTTCATGTCTGCGCCGCTCCGCGTGGGGGGGGGGGTGTCTCCCTTGGTCGCTCTGTCGCGCGTGGTCGCCGCGTTCGCGCGCATGCGCTGTGCTGTGCAGGTGTGTGTGCGTAGCCCGGGGCGGCTAACCGACTGGGGCTGGCTCAACCACCCCCTAAAGGGCCTGCTTCGGTGAGGTGCTGTGGCTAGGCGTCGAAACGCCTGAGGGGGCGTTTGTATGTGTCGCGTTGCCCCTTGGGCCCTAAGGCCTCCGTGCTCTGTGCGCGTGCTGGAGGTGAGGCTAGCCGCTAGGGCACAGCCCGGGGGCCGTTGAGCCTGGGCCCCCCTCGTGCAGTGCAGCCCGGGTGCCACCAGGCCCTAAGGCCTCTCCGGGTACGCCACCCTGGGAGTGGGAGGAGGTCACCTGTGCGGGGCACCGTCGGGGCTCCCGCTCCCCTTCGTCGTCGTCCATTGCCACCTGTCGTGCAAGCATGGGCGCAGCGGGGCGGGGGGTGGGGGGGACACTTGGTGAGGCAGTGGTGCGTCTGCCCCTCACAGGCTGCACCTCTGACCCCAGGGGGCGCCCAGGGCGGGTGGCGGCAGTTGCCGGCCTGACTCGGTGGGGTGGGGGGGGGGTGGGGGGGGGGTCAAAAAAGTCGAAAAAATGACCCCAGTTTTTCACGCTGTGCAGCTCAAATATCGAAGTTTTTGAAACTTACTTTTTTGATATTGTGACCACCTAAAATGACCATCCAAGGTATGTAAAGCATGTTTTAGGCCGTATTTACGTGTTTTTCACCCTATTTGGGTATTAGGTCCGGGGGGGGGGGGGGTCTCCCGAGGGATTGGTACACAACCTGCTAATGCAGTTTTTCAACCTGGGCAGCTCAGAAATGGAAGTTTTTGAAACTTTTTTTTTGATATTGTCACCACTTAAAATGACCATCCAAGGTATGTAAAGCACGTTTTAGGCCGTATTTACGTGTTTTTCACCCTATTTGGGTATTAGGTCCGGGGGGGGGGGGGGGGGGCTCCCAAGGGATTGGTACACAACCTGCTAATGTAGTTTTTCACCCTGGGCAGCTCAAAAATCGAAGTTTTCGAAACTTGTTTTTTTGATACTGTCACCACTTAGAACGACCATCCAAGGTATGTAAAGCATTTTTTAGGCCGTATTTATGTAGTTTTTACCCTATTTAGGGTGTGTGTGGCTTGGGGTAGAATCTCTGCGAGGTGGACTTGCCGAAGGCAATAGAATTTTCGAAACTTGTTTCTTTGATATTGTGACCACCTAAAATGACCATCTAAGGTATGTAAAGCATGTTTTGGGCCGTACTTGTGTGTTTCTCACCCTATTTGGGTGTCAGGTCCGGGGGGGGGGGGGGGGGGGGGGGTCCTAGGGGATTGGTACACAACCTGCTGATGCAGTTTTTCACCCTGGGCAGCTCAAAAATCGAAGTTTTCGAAACTTGTTTTTTTGATATTGTGACCACCTAAAATGACCATCCAATATATGTAAAGCATGTTTCAGGCCGTATTTACGTGTTTCTCACCCTATTTGGGTGTCAGGTCCGGGGGGGGGGGGGGGGGGCTCCTAGGGGATTGGTACACAACCTGCTTATGCAGTTTTTCACCCTAGGCTGCTCAAAAATCGAAGTTTTCGAAACTTGTTTTTTTGATACCGTGATCACCTAAAAGGATCAGCCAACGTATGTAAAGCATGTTGTAGCCCGTATTTATGTAGTTTCCACCCTATTTTGGGTGTGTGCTGCTCGGGGTAGAATCTCTGCGAGGTGGACTTGCCGAAGGCAATAGAATTTTTGGTTTTTTTCGATTTTGAGCCGAAAAAGTGTTTCCGGGTCCCGACTCCATAGGGTTTGTATGGGGCGGAGTGGGACGAGCGCTTAGGCAGTTTATGCACTTTTTCAGCCATTTTTGGTATGTTGGCGGTTTTGGCGACCTTGGTGACCCCGTGGTACCCATTTTGAGGGGTGTGAGTGGGGATGTTGTGACAGTATATGCATGCCAGGATACAGAAGGACGTTTTTTGCAGTCTCTACCCTTGCTTAGGGCCGTTCACAACCCGTGCCAAAGACGCGAAATGGCTGTTTCCACCAATAATGGCCTAGTGAATGGGCCGGTACACAACCTGCTGATGCAGTTTTTCACCCTGGGCAGCTCAAAAATCGAATATTGATATTGTGACCACCTAAAATGACCATCCAAGGTATGTAAAGCATGTTTTAGGCCGTATTTACGTGTTTTTCACCCTATTTGGGTATTAGTTCCGGGGGGGGGGGGGTCTCCCAAGGGATTGGTACACAACCTGCTTATGCAGTTTTTCACCCTGGGCAGCTCAAAAATCGAAGTTTTCGAAACTTTTTTTTTTGATATTGTGACCACATGATATGACCATCCAAGGTATGTAAAGCATGTTTTAGGCTGTATTTACATGATTTTCACCCTATTTGGTTATTGGGTGGGGGGGGTGGGTCTCCGGCCGGTACACAACCTGCTCATGCAGTTTTTCACCCTGGACAGCTCAAAAATGGAAGTTTTTGAAACTTATTTTTTTGATATTGTGATCACCTAAAATGACCATCCAAGGTATGTAAAGCATGTTTTGGGCCGTATTTACGTGTTTTCCTCCCTATTTGGGTAATGGGTGGGGCGGGGCTCCTCCCAAGGGATTGGTACACAACCTGCTAATGCAGTTTTTCACCCTGGCCAGCTCAAAAATCGAAGTTTTCGAAACTTATTTTTTTGATATTGTGATCACCTTAAATGACCATCCAATATATGTAAAGCACGTTTTAGCGCATAATTACGTAGTTTTTAACCTTTTTTGGGTGTGTGTTGCTTGGGGTAGAATCTCTGCGAGGTGGACTTGCCGAAGGCAATAGAATTTTGCAAATAAGTTTAATTTTGCCTCAGTAGTGACAGTCCCAGGTCATACTGACAGCGGGTGAGGGGACAAAACACCCTCGGAGATGAGGGTATACAGTACCGTGCCACACCTTGCTGTGTGCCTATCCTCAGTTGATGTTTGGTAGTGAGCTGCCAGGCAGCTACCATTGGCCCGCACACCGCCATTCACTGTCTAGCGCCAACAAAATAGGCACCTGATGCCTAGGCACACAACCATGGATCTTGGCTCTGTCATGCTCGTCTTGAGCCGCTACAAATTCAGTGTTGGAGTCCAGCTGAATGTAGTGTTTATTCCTGCACAGTCAACGGGTGGGTGTCTGAACTTTTGTATGTGTCATGTGCCGTCACAGGTCATTGATTGGGTGGGGGGGGGGGTGAACACACACAGGCAACACACTCAAATCACCTTGAAGAGAGATTGCTAGATCAAGCGGAGGCGTGGACACCATATACCATCCTCTTTTGGGGGTCATTCGTGTAGCATACCCCGAGGGAGATCGGATGTCCAACCCTTTGTAAACACCATCATTTGGGAGACAAGATGATCCTAAACAATTTTTTTCTTGCACATGGACCCCCTGACCAATGGCGGGGGTCTTGGATCCGAATTGCCCCCCCCCCTCTACCAGCCCTTGCCAGTGAGGGCTGCATAGGTTAGACATAATTGCCTGCCCCGTTAGCCTGCCAAATGAAAATAAACGTGTTTATTCGTTTATTTTGTCTATTTTGCCGTTTTTGGCCCGTTTGGGCTAATTTTCGTGTTCTTTTTGGTGTTGTTTGGGTGTTTTCCACAAGTTTCTGTGTTTTCCATTTCTTGTTGCGTATCATTGCACGTTTTTCACCAAAAATGTATGTTCTACCTTGTCTGCGATAGAACTTATGCAGAAGGGTTTGCATGAGTTGCAAGCGTCCTCATTGTATGGAGACAAGCAACAATGGAAGCGGTGTCCAAATAGACAGAATAAATTGAGCAACCGAGAGAATAGCACCCAAAAGAGAGCACTAAAGGAACTCCAACGAGCACATCTATCAAATGCATTGGCAAGGGTGCGGGGTTACGGGTTAGCCAGAGGTTTCGGGCCGTGGCTTCATTCTTCAACACCGTTGTGCAAATAGGTGTTCAGAGGGCTCTCAAGGCATGAAGAGGGGTCCACGGTTGTGGAAATCTTCTTGGGCAAGAGTTGTGGGT
Source organism: Eutreptiella sp. 'Long Island Sound 2002' (assembly GCA_964036045.1). Classification (NCBI taxonomy): domain Eukaryota; phylum Euglenozoa; class Euglenophyceae; order Eutreptiales; family Eutreptiaceae; genus Eutreptiella; species Eutreptiella sp. 'Long Island Sound 2002'. The sequence goes on along the minus strand of OZ038383.1, from coordinate 140,885,732 downwards.
AAGGGTTGTGGCATGCATGGTCATTCAAGGGCTCAAGGGTTCAAGGGTCTAGGGTTGAGGTTTCCGTTTGCCCGAGGGGAACGGGGACTGTGGCGGTATTCAGGGGTATGGGTTTTAGGGCGTAGAGGAAAGGTTGTCAAGGGGTGGTGCTAGTTGCAAGACTACTGTAATCATCACCTCTTTCTCTCTCATTCTAGCCTCTTCTTATGTGTCCACTTTGGGTACGTCGCGCAAATGGGGGCGAGTGTGTGCACCTGAACTCCGCCGCCGATGCAGTCACTCATTTGAAGACCAATGGCACAGACATCTTTCATACCCACGTCACCCGGGCCGCTAAAAAAGGCGGCACGGCCAAGGGTTGGGAGTTCTCCTTTGACGATTCCCGGCCCGAGCCTCTTCCATCCCCCGCGGCCTCCGCCTTGCGCAATTCACCGGCATTGATGTCATCCTTCTTCAGCCCAACATCTGCGCTACCCACGTGTGCTTGTTGTGGCGACAAATTGCACGGGGACATCACCACATGCACCAATTGTATGCGCAAGGTGCACGCCTTGTGCACGCAAGGTGGTGTGTGCGCAATGAACCTCCAAGGGGGCACATGCGGTCATGCAAGACATGCATGCACCGAGTGCATACCACATATGCAGTGCACGTGGCCTTTGATGTGGAAATGGTGTGCAAGACATGCACCCCGCGGCCCAAAGTGGCAGTGTGGTGTAGTGGTTAACATCGTCAACTGTCGTCACATAGATCGCCGGTTCGAACCCGGCCTGTAGCAGTGCTCCCCCCCACCGGCCTGGCCCGACCGGGGACTGGGGCCCCTCCCGTTGCTTTCTATTTTTTCTCACTGGCCTTAACTATTTTTTCCCCACTGAGCTGCTACAGCTCTCTTTTACAATCATCAATTAGAAAAATGTGCCCAGGCGCCTGCAGCAGTGCGCCCCGCCACCGCCCACGCCCGATGGGAGGCTGCCACCCCACCCGTTGCTTGCCTTTGCCCGAGCCGCCGCTCCACTTGATCCGCTTCTGGCAGCCCGGGCAGCGGGATTCGAACCTGGGACCAGCGAAGCTGGAGTCCAGGGTGCTTCCACTGAAGCACGGGGCACCTCACCCGCGATGGGATACCCCATACACACAGCCACATGGCACACATGCGTTTGCCACGCCCCTTGATTTTTCTGGTAATGTACATAGATAGTGGAGCACCCCAACCAAGAAGGGGACACATGGAGCCTGTGTGATTGAACTGCACATGCATGCACTGACGTGAAGAACTTATGGTTGTACGACAGGCGGTGGTGGACGTCTGTACGTTTCAGCAAACCACCTTTATGGCCAAAGTGGTCGCACAACGGCCGTCCAAGAGGTTTTGGCGGTATTTTAAACTGCACTGGCAGGTCGGCCGCCCATGGCTGCAGTACGCCAAGGGTGTTATGTGGTGCCTTGCATGCAAGGAGTACCCGCAACTTGGTGTGCAGCAAACCTGGCTGACTGGCAATTCACAATTGCGCATCCGAACAATGATAGAACACCAAAACTGCGGCGTTCATTGCAAGTCCCTGGGGTCATAATGGCCACACGGATATCTTAACAATTTTTGCAAATTCCTATTGAGTGCGTTTTTCGACGTAAAACGGTGATTTTCTCAAAAATACCGCCAAGTTGCGTGCAACCACCATGATGCCATCAATCGGAGAACACGTTGGCCAACACCCCGAGGATGACAGCGACCACAATGAAGATCCCCACCACTGACGTTGGCATCAAGAAATAACAACAACCATCCACAGCCCATTAGGAAATTATGGCACCCATCCACTTCCCATCAGGAAGTAACAACAACCATCCAAAGCCCATCAGCAAATTACGGCAGCCATCCACAGCGTAACAACAACTAAGTGCAACCATTCAGAGCCCATCAGGAAATAACAGCAACCATCAAGAGCAGAACAGAACCATCACGGCGCCGGCCGCCCCATGAACAGTTGTTGTTCTTGGTCTATCGGAGGAGGGCATCCACATGGCACCGGTAGTGTTTTGCTTCTTTATCAACTGGTGGTCTTGGTTTCGGGTTTTATACCACATCGGTGGCGTAGTATAATGGAAGTGCACGGGGCTTCGTCCCGGAGGGCGTAGGTTCGATGCCCACCGTGGAGATGATGGCGCCGACGGCCCCGCTCTCACTTTTCTTGGACGTGACAAACCCTCTAACGGTTCACACGTGGGTGTAAGCAGATGGGCATGTTAACAAGCCATCGTTGTGGCACTGTAGTGGACAGTCACCCCGCCCTGGGTTCCCGGGGGTAGGTTCGAATCCTAGGGCTCGTAACTGGTGGGTGTGGCGACATCGTCCATAGATATCTCCCTCCCGTTGGCCACTTTGTTTACCTTTTGTCTCCTCTTCCACGTTTCTAGATTCGGCAGGTGCTCAGGGATGACGGCCGTGAACAGGTTATGGCTTCTCCCTGCTTGTCTGGTGTTGTCTGCATTGCCTGCCTTCTGACAGGTACAGACATTTCGCCTGGTACCACACGTTTTATGTTGTACATAACAGGCTGTAGCTTACTTTCTGTCTGGATGTAGCATAGCAGTTGGATTGTGTGCGGAACTCTTGGAACATTGGCTGGAACTGCCTTGGCGGGGGCATCCAGTATCCGACCGACCATGATTGAGCCCACGAGACCAAAGGTGGTGAGCGAAACCAGCCGTGGTCCAGAATGGCACTACAGCAAAGGGCGGGCCGAAGTCCTCGCAATATTGAATGCATTCAAAATTTATATCAAAAATCACGGGGCCACTCGGAGCCATCCGCATCGCACTCGGCGCGCGATGCATGCTCGACTCCGAGCTACCATCCTAAGGGCATCAATGAAGAACAGCAACCATGGAGAGCCAATGTGAAATAACAACAACCATGCAGAGCACATCAAGAAATAACATAATAGAGAACCATGCATGAAATAAACGACAACGACCAAACAGAAAAAGCAATGAACAATAACAACAGTCACACACAGTGCAGCTGGAAAACAAGGTTTCCCAATAAAGTAACAACAAAAACACAGAAAGCATGCAATAATATGTATGAAACCTCCAAAGTGGAGTCAAGCCGCCCCCCACCCCGACCCCAATTTTTCTATCAAATACCCTCAAAAGGCTTTTGCCATTGGTATGTGTGAAATGAGACCCAAAAAATAAAGAAAAAAACAAAACAAAACGAAAAATAGCAAAAAAACCAAAAAAACCTTGTTTTCATGGATGTGCCCGTCAACCCGTCAAGACCCTTGTTGACGGGCGTTTATGCCTTCCCTGGGACTGCATGGTTTTCCTCTAAGAAGTCCACAAGGGTTAGATACAATGGCAGGGGTGCACATGTCAACGCTGTGCATGTCAACACAATCAATACAACAAGGTAATCAGCACCCATCAGACATGGACAACATCTCTGTCATCACCCTCAGCATCAGTGTCATGAGGATCACCACATGCAGTCTGGAGCAAGGCCAAGATCTGCGTGATCCGATGTATCGGCACATTTCTTCTTGGGTTTCTGGTCTCTTTTCGTGGTTTTTTTTTGTTTCGCGGCACCCGCAGAATCTGCCGGGAGCTGACCTTTGCTTGAGGTGGGTCTCACCCCGCTGGGGGGGGGGGGTCTGCAGCTTGTGGGTGGGTGGGGTAGAGGCCAAAAAAAGGATTGTGTACCCAAAATCGACCCCCAATTTCGGGCCCCTTTGATGAATTTCATTTTTTTCTTGAGGAAACATTTTCTGGTGTGGGTGGGTGGGTTACCTGGTCCTCAGGCACCCCCCCACCCCACCCAGTCCGTCAGCAAAGGTCTGGCCTGGCCGGGAGCCCCCAAAATCCACGGATTGAGACAGCGCCTAGGTGGTCCCAGAGTGAACAGCTGCAGCAAGCATCCATCGAGCAGACAGCTGACTGTGGATGGTGCGTATATTGGTTCGTGTTTGACGCAGTGTTGTCCAGCAGTTGATAGCGGCGGGGACGGAGGGAGGACGCGAGAGATGGAGGGAGGGAGACCTCCAGGCTACGGCTTTGTGGCGACTGGGACCTATACCCAGGGGGAGTGGGGGGGGGGGTGGTCAGAGGCCAAAAAAAAAGGTTTGTGTACTTAAAATTTCCCCTGAGGAAAAGCTTTCTGATGTGGGTGGGAGGGAGGGGCAGGCGGAGGAGCCCAGGCTGCCATTCCGCACCCCCCCCACCCCCGGGTAACAGTAGGCCTTGGCCTGATGACCTCCTCGTGTATGTTAGCCGCGTTTTTTCTTGTGGCCGGTGCGACTGCAGGCCCCCACGGGCATGCAGAAGCCCGGTGTGTCCTGCAGCGCCCCTTGCGAGGCCGAGGACAGGCTTGATAGGGATGCGCCCCACGGCCTCGCCGACTGCCACAGCGGGAGTCAAGTGCTCCTGCTGCCTTTGCGCGCCACCACCGCGGAGCGGTCGCACGTCGTCGTGCCTCCCGCGCAGCAGGCCCTTGACCCGGACGCCCCCAAGCCCCAGGCCCCGCACGCGGACTGTGCTTCGCCACGGTCGGTTTGCTCCACCGTGACGCACCTCAGTTCAGACCCCACGTCCCCACAGACTTCCCCAGCCTTGAAAGGGGAGCCCATCCTCTGCAAGAAGGACCTCAGCGGCAGCAGCTGCCCCCTCGCTGTGGGCCCGCCCGGGCCTGTCATGCCTCCACTGGACGATGCCAGCGCCTCCTCCAATGGTTTCGGGATGGGGCCGGGGTTGGTGGCGTGCAGCTCGGGGCTGGGGCGGGCGGCGGCGTTGATAGCCGCCTCCAATGCACCGGCGAAGCCAAGCTGCAGCCTGTACATCCCGCTGGAGAGGCCGGTCTACAGCAGGCAACTGCTCTGCCGCGGTCTGACCACGCTGTTAGTGCCGATGGTCGTGGCCGCCTGGCAGACGCAATGCGTGATCAAGTATGTGCCCGGGCGGGGAGTGGGTTCCAGGGTCGCAGTGCACATCCCCCCCCCCCCCCCCCAAGGGATGCCATTGGAAGGGAAGGGACCTCGGAGGTGGCCCCAGAAGCGGTTAGGCAGGTGGTTGGAGGAGGTTGCCGAAGCGGTTGAGGGCGGTTACTGTCGGTTACAACTACCATTGAGGCTGGCCTTTGCCGTCAGGGAGCAGTGGCTGGACGTTGGCTAGGCGCCCTGGAGGGGGGTTTCCTCCCCTCCAGTGCATCCCTGCCCCCCCCTCCCCGTCTAGGGATGGCTTGCTGACATTTGAACTGGGATATTTGATCTTGGTACGACCGTCGTCAAATTTACAGCCAAGAATGGCTTGTCCAGCCTGAACACACCAGGTTGGCAGTGAGAAGGTCCGGGGTTGTGCAGCAAAGCTGAGGATTCGGGGCCGTCGGAGCTGCCAGACGTGCAGGACATTTTGCTGCCTGCTTCGGACCCATTGAACACAGGCGGCAGTGACACCGCAGGCGACAGGGCAGCAGCGTTGTGGGGTTCAGGGGTCGGATTGTAGTACAGAGGGGAGTCAGCCCAGAAAGCAGAAATGCAGGACGGTCAGGAAGGGTGGCGCAAGCCGGGATGGCGCCTCAATAAGGCGCCGTGCTTGCATTTCCTGGGGGCGCCTGATGGCTTTGTGCTGAAACGCTCAGACAATGTGTTGGAGCCCCAAACAGCGCCTGTTGACAATGTGTGTTGCGGCTTTGCCGCAGAGCACCTTGAAGTGCAAAGTGATGTGGCAGGGTGATTCTGGAGGCTGACAGGCTTGTCAATTTATGAACACAAACGACTTGTCTACGGTACGGAGGGTGTATTTGTACGACAATTTGGAAATTGTTATACCGCTTTGTAGATGTGCACCAAGGCGTTCGGTTTGTGTGCATTTTCGGTCGTTTTGCTAAGTCGTGCGGAATCTATTCTGATTTGGCTGACCGTCCTCCGCACATTTGGCACCATTCATGTTGTTGCGGATGAAGTAAGTGGAATTGGAGCCGGTTGCATCGAAGTGTCCTGCACAACATACACCCTATCTAAGACACAGGGGGTGCCTACAGCTCTGTGTTTGTATGCCAGAGGATGGGAGCCTGAGAGAGGGTGCGCAATCAGGAGAGCCCACCTCAATCAGGCCAATATTGGGCAAAATGCACCCCTCAGGGGTGCTGGGGTGCTTGGGTACAGAGATGGGTGGGTGGGTTGGCCCCAAGTTCTGGCATTTTGTGCCACCAGGAAGACCCCTCTCCTCTCCCCAGGGGGGGGGGTGAGGTGCACTTTTTTTGGATCTTGGGTTTGCGAAGGGTTCTAAAACTGGCAACCCCCCCCCCCCTCCGCCGCCGCCACAACCCCCCCTCCAGGATCATGAGCACCTACTTCAAAATTGAAAAACTGCCCATGTGTCCGCGAAGGACCACGTTGATCCCAAATCACAACATCCGCCGAGGTTTACTACATTCCCAAGATTGTCCATGGTTATCTTATAAACATGGCCCTGCGTACTTGGGATTGAACAAAACAAATCCCCACCCACCAAGCACTTTTGGAAAGGGGCCAAAAGTAGGAATTGGCTAAACATACAAAGCTTTGCACTGCGTGCAGGGCATTCCCCTTGTTGTTGAAGAAGAGGTGCGGCAGTTTCTTGTGTGCTCCCAATCCGCCGCAAGCGCTTGTTCCGTGTGTTCAGCTCTAAGGCACAAGGGGGCGGCTTTATGATGTGGAATTTTTGGCCTATAAGGCTAGGGGCCGCTTGCACACTGTTATACCTTATATTGGGCAGGCAATTTTGAGTGAAGCCCAACAAGAATATAACAATGTCCATGTCCATTAGTACCACATGGCCCATGCTGTCATACTCCTGCGTCAGTCCCTCCCTATGCCCCCCAGGGTGGCGGACAACACAAAGCATACCCCGTCTCATAGCACTCCGGTGTGGTATACTGCCCTCCGCCGGCGAGCGGTCCAGCCCAATCCAAGCAACAGCACTCAGCGCTCGCAGGTACACTACCGGCCCCCTATGCCAAAGAAAAAACCCCCGGGACGCAGGCGCCCGGCCCGGCCTCCTAAGGAACGGGTGGACTGGCTCCTTTTGCAGCCATACTCTGAATCCAATGTGTGTGCTCTGCTGCGCCTGATATCTGCTGTCAAACCCCCCGTGCAGGCCAAGGTCCAGCAATACCTCACAACACGCTTGGTGACTGCCACCAACCCCCCCCCCCCCGACCCCAAGGCAATGGAAGATCTGGAGACCTCTCTCAAGTCTATCACCTCGACGGGAGATCAATGGTGGGAAGATGCACTGGGCTGCATCCAAAAGAAGGCGGTCAGCTACCAAAGGGAGCACAAAAACAAAAAGCAGTTGGTTGAACTACAAGCCCTACGGCTCTTACGTGGCTCCACAAGGGACTCCGTCACACCAGCGGTCTATCAATTTCTTTCGTCACTGGGAATTGCAGCGACAGAAGCGGCAACGGCCTACACTCTCCTGGTTGGGGTATATGAAAAGGCACAACGTGACAGAACGGGCATGGAAACACTCTCCAAGCTCAAGGGGGTGATCACGTCGGGGGAAACCTCAGGCGATCTGAGAACGCGAAGAAACGAGTTGTACCGGCTAATGCGGGAGCTTGAGGAGTGAAAGAAACTTCAGCAGCTGGTGTCCCGGGCAGGCACGGCAGTACGCGGAGCAAAGGCGGTGGCAAAAGAGCTGGTGGAACATTGGGATCAAGTGTCCACCCCAACGGGAGCCACGGAGGAAGAATGTGTGGCCTATCTGAAAGCGTTAGGAGTGGAGCAGCGGCTGCGCAAGGCAGGTCAACTCCTGTTCAAGCAACTTTCCCTGGACATAGTACACGAAGGCCTTAAGAGGCTGAACAGCAACAGCTCCCCTGGATTGGATGGTCTCTCGGCAAAATTCTTCAAGAGGTTCTCGGAAATTTTCGAACCGCAAATGTATGAGTCACTGAAACGCTTCCTCGACGTGGGTACAATGCCGGAGACATGGACCTCGGGAGTGGTGACAATGATCCCCAAGACAAAGGCAATGCAAACGCCAGATTATCTCCGACCAATTGCACTGCAAACGACACGGCAGAAGTGGCTCACCAACATTCTCCTGATCCAGTTAGAGGACGTACTTCTCCACTGCATCCCGTCACAGCAAACGGGTTTTCTTCGCCACAGAAGTATCCTCCAGCATGTCTATGGGTCACGAGCACTCTGGGATGGCTTACCTGAAGGAGCGGCGTTGTCAGTGGACTTCAGAATTGCGTTCCCCACGATGTCTCACGAGATGGTGTCGGCGGCATTGGGTCTAATGTGCATACCGTTCCTGTACATCCGGCTGATACTGCATCTTTTACGTGCACCGTACCTGTACTTGGTTGGTAAGGGATGCGTTCCAGGTGTCTATCACCACCCGCGTGCAGGCACGCGCCAGGGAGACCCACTCTCCCCGGCACTGTTCTCCCTGGTGGCATCCTTTGTGATTTTTCCACTACAAGACCTGGGTCCAGGGCTGACTATCATGATGTATGCGGACGACCTCATCATCTTCTTGGATGGATGTGCCAACCCACAGCTGCTGAGGAGGGTATGGGAAGTGGTGTCTTGTTTTGGACAATTTTTTGGGCTGAAGGTCAACCTGAGCAAAACGGCAGCGATAGTTCGCAACTGTGGGGGAATGGAGTGGGCGAGGTGCTTTCGGGACATTGGGGTGGCCGTCAAAAACTTCGTCAAGTATCTGGGTGTACGCTTGGGGAATATACGGCACCAACAGGATGACCAAGGATGGGGGCTGACAATAGAGCAGGCTTTTGCACCAGCACTGCAAGAAGCCTTTCGTCGCGCACGGGTGGTATCCACGCTGCAGTTGTCGATGGACGAACGTGCATTCATGCTGACATCATGGATCCTGCCGGTTGTGGCCTGGGTATCCAAGGCATACTATGCCCCAATCTCAGTGGTCAGACAGCTGAAGTTGGTGTACCACGTGACCATGGGTACCAACAGCTGGGGAATCACTCTGTCAATCCTCTCACAGCCAAGAACGCATGGGGGACTGGCACTGCCGGAGCCTGAGCTGTTTCTCATGCACCAGGCAGCGGCTCCGTTCGTCAGCCTTTTGGGGGAGCCTCAGAAGTATCCCGACAAGGCAGTGGAGACCTTCTATGCATGGGCGACAACCATCGGGTTCACACCATCCAAAGACAACCTCCCATATATCCAGCTGGGCATGGTCCGGACGGCGGAGCTGACGTTCTTGGGATGGTCGGCAAAGGCACACTCACATATCCAACGGGTGGCCCCACAGGTGGCCCCCCCGGCAAACCGGGATCAACTGCCACTGTGGCACTCTGTGTACTTCCGGAATGAGTTCAACTGCTCCTACTACAACACGAAAATGATCCGGCAGGGGGTGCTGACGTGGGGTTAATTGCAATCCTTGGAGGACGTAAGGCTGTTGAATGCACTGCCTCGAACATGGAAAGGGGTGTACAATCATGGCGGACGACTCCTCAATAAAGTCCCGTCACAAGGGGGGTTTGATACCCCCGCATTACACGCCCAAAACTGGACCAGGGCATGGCTGCTTCAATTCTACGCCTCACAGCCAGGGGTCCGCGACCCACAAACACCGGAGGTATGGGAACAATGGGCTCAAGCACAACTACCGCTGAGAGTTCGGGACATTGCGCAAAAAGTGTTGTGGCACAAACTGACTGTGCATGCAAGAGTCTACAAGAGGTCGGGCACGGACAAGTGCCCGGTGTGCTCTCAAAAGGAGACGGTCAAGCACGCGATGGTCGAATGTCCCATGTTTAAAGCGGCGGCGGTGGTTATACAGCACTATTATGGCCCGGTGGACACTGCTAACGGGAAGTCTGCGGTCCGAGACATGATGGAGTCCGACCACCAGGAGTGGTTGCTGAACACAAATCAAGGCTGGGCAATGTGGTCGGCAAGAAGTGCCCACTGGCGATACCGATGCGAAGTCAAAGCAGGAGCATCACCGGTGTTCACATCATACCTGACAACCTGGCTAAGGGAGCTGTGTGAATGGGTGGGGTTTTACTCAGGAGAGCGCAGGGAACAGTGGAAAGGCTTCCAGCAGTCACTGGAGCAGCTTCGAGATACCGGAGTGCAGCCACGACAAGGGGAAGTACGAGTCCATGGGGGATTGAATGCATGGTGGCAAACACACACAGAGTGCTTCACGCAAGAGCGATCAGCCGACAAGCACAGTTGGCATAGGGAAACGGAATCACATCCGAAGCGCTCGAGGCAGGCGGGCCCGGGAGTGCTACAAGGAGTGCAAGATCTGATTGCAGAACTGGTAGCAAAGGGTTACAGGATTGTGTACACGGACGGGTCGTCAAAACGACTGAGCCACAAGGACATGCGCAGGGCCGGGGGCTTTGGCGGATTCGCAGCGGAAGATGAGCAAGGACCGGAGGTGCGCTTCTGCGGCTACGTACCAACACGCCACAGGCAAACAAACAGCGGAGCGGAGCTTTGGGCAGCCCTGGAAGCCCTACAGGGGTTCTGGGTGCCAAAACTGGCAATCCTCACCGACTCACAGTACCTGCAGCTTGGAGCGAATGGCAGGGCTTAGCACTGGAAGTCAAAGGGATGGACAACCACGTCTGGTAAGCTGCAGGTCCACGTCCCCGTCTGGGAAATGCTGCTCCAGGAAATGGCGACGCCAGGAAGAGAAGTCAGGTGGGAGCATGTCCCAGCCCATGTCAACGTACAGGGGAATGAGGTGGCGAATGGACTGGAGATGGAAGGCATGTGTTCGAGCCCGCTGTGGTCTCAGCATGTTGCACCACACTCATCATCAGGGTCGGAATCCACGGTAGGCTTGAGGGGAGGGTCTGGATCAGATTCAGAGGACACTAAGGCACTCTGGTCTTCCTTGGGTATGGTACCCATGGATAGTGATGAGTTGACAGGGGAAGCATCTGGGGAACCAGCGCCACGTGGAATGGGACCATACACCTCGAGCAGTTCAGAAAGCGAGGACATAAGGACAGGACACACACACCAAGGAGAGTTGTTGAATGAGCTGTCTGCAGCGGACACACTGTTCTTCAGCATAGAAGTGAGCGACACCAGGCGGCAGCGCGAAAAGCGAAAGCTCAGGAAAAGCAGGAACCCAGGACAGGGTCGGTAATGACAGAACCTGTAGCCCCTGCATTCTACTGTGGATATCTCACAGGTTTCAAGCTCAACAATGCATGCATGTCTGAAATCTGCGTTCTGACGCAGAGTTTTTCGTCACAAGAGCCGCGTCTTGTCGCGGCGAGCAGCAGCACACAGAAGCGACCACAAAGCGGCTGAACCCCGCGTCCTGTCGCGGGAGAGCACCCGGGCGTAATGCCGCCGGGAAGGACATGGCAGGAGAAAGGACCACGTCAGCAACGGCATGGCCCTTACACACACATCCAGCCAGCCCCAAAGAAGTGTTTCAAGGTGTTTCAAGTGTTTCAAGGTGCAAGCACTGAGCCAGCTAGACTCCATTGCAAATGAAGGACTGCGAGCAGTCGAAGCAGAGCTGACCACAATGGCCTGGGCCCGCAATCAGCAGATCTGGCTCCGAGTGGACCAACCACACAGCACCAGGATGCACTGTGAGATTGTGGACAATCATGGGGAGCCATTGCTGATGAGCAATCAGGAGCTCTACTCGGTGATGGTCCAGATCAACTGGACCCTGAAGACTCAGGCTCTGGCGAACATGCAGGTCCAGTGGCGACCCAAAAGTGCAGGCAAGTGGCACCCGTTCCAGTGGGAGGCGATCCTCCACTGTCCGACGGCAGAGGGACACACAGCGGTGCCCTCCTCAGTGAGCAGAACTGGAGACTGCATGCATGTGTGGCTGGCGGGCCGAGCGGACCTCTTGAGGCTGTTCCAAAGAACGCTCTTCAGGCAGGCGGACCCGGTACCCGGGGACGATGCCCGGTTCCTCTACACGCTGCTGAGCAAAACCCCCATGCGAAAGGAGATATGCATGACAAGGGGTGACACGCAAAGGGACACAATGGAGCAAATGGTGCAGATACCCAATCGTCATAGCCCTGTGGATTAACCGCACCTCTTTTGTCCTGCGGAGGACGGTTCGAACCCCGGGGGGGATAGTGATACACCGAACGTCCCGAAAACCCCTTTTATGCGAGAGAGAGAGAGAGAGAGAGAGAGAGAGAGAGAGAGAGAGAGAGAGAGAGACAGAGAGAGAGAGAGAGAGAGAGAGAGAGAGAGAGAGTGGGACGCAGTGGGAAAGGAACGGAGACGAGAGAGAGAGAGGGTGGGGCGCAGGGGAGAGAGCAGGAGAGAAAGAGAGGGAGAGAGTGGGAGAGAGACCCACAGAGCAAGAGTCGGGGGCTAACCGGCGCAAAGGGAGGGTGGTGGGTTCGAGCTGACCAGGGTGTATGGGACGCCAAGGCAGCACAGAGCAGTATAATGGTGAAATAACAGGGTGCCACTGCTCCCCTGGAGCACAGGCGCGACACGTCATTACGTGTTGGAAAGCCGAAGCATGGCAAGGGCCGCAAGAATGCGGCCCATGAGACGGCGTTGAATACGAGTGGACATGAAAATGTGGGCGGCTTGTGCACGCATGGTGTGGTGCTGAAAAGGTACGTGCCACACACAGTACGGCAATGAACTGTTGAGGTGTCCGGCAGCCGGAGCTTTTGTTGAAATGTTGAGACGCCTTTGCGCCACCAAAGGCGCCATTGCGCCCCCGAGGCTCGGGTACGACACGTCCTCACGTGCCAGAGAGAAAGTGCTCGACAGGGGCACGACCTGCAGGGCAAGGATTAGAGACTAACCGGCACTGTGGGAGGGTGGTGGGTGCGAGCTGACCTCAGTGTCCAGAGGACCGAAGCCAAAGTGCAGTCTGCAGCCACCTGGTGTGGTACAGAACTGGTCTGCGCTGCAGTGCAGCAAGAAACACACTGAACAATGTGGTTATGACCATGCGCCTGTGACACGGGGGCGTATGCGAGCCCAGTTTCCGTTGCCTCATGGCCCCCGACCCCACAAGGCCATGTAGGAACAGGCATCTATCTCATGCGTCACTGTCCCATCTTAATCACCTCTTGATGAATATGCGTCGGGATCTGCAGGCCTTACATAGAGAGCATGTTGTCATTATTTCCCTCTCCCACAAAGTGCCCTGTCCGTTTGGCTCGTTATCTGTTGTGTTCCTCCTTTATAGAGGCCACTCTCCACCGCAAAGAGAGGATGGCCACAAACCTGCTTGCTTTCCATTCCTTTACCCTATCGTACACATCAACACACTCCTTGATCCACGTGATGTGGGGAGTATACCAACGCCAAGTCTCTACTATCGGCAGGGCCACCCTGCATATGGTCTCGATGCCCCACCAGAAATATGTGGCGTGGGCAATGATGTGTGTGTACTATATGCGAGGGCATGAACACTGGCTTCGTAAGTCGATGACCTCTGTGGAGGATTTTCACCATGTTTCCTTTCGAAGGGCTGCCCGTGACACACGTGCTATGTGGCAAGATGTATTGCTGCCCTCTATCCGGGCTTTGTGGGAAGAAGCGGCATCTTTGCGGCGTGCCTATTTTTCAGAGTGTTGTAGTGCGCACACAGCTTGTCATCTGGACCAACGGTGGGTCCACTGGGCCACTCTCACAAAACACTGGGAGGAGGTGGCCTGGCTTGAAAGAAAAAAATACCCGGAAGCAGAGAGGGTGCTGCAACTGAAACGCCGCCGCTCGCAAGGCACCGACCCACATACACCAAAGAGGCGACACACTGACGTGCACCCCTCCCATGTTATTCCACTCACAGGGTCATGTGTCTGGGAGTCATCTGATGATTCATACAACTAACTGGGTCGTCGCGGGGTGCGACTTGACTTTCATGAGGCCACCCCCGTCTGCAGTTCAAGAAACATGTGAGTTTTTCAACTCCGTGCGATTACTTCCTGTGTTTCATGCCCTGGTTTTCTTTTGTTTTGTCTTTCCGTCAATTTCTTCAGTTCAGGTGTGGACCCCCAAGGTCGTGGCAGGTCTCACCTCCTGCATACAATGTGCAGTATTAAATGGGCAGGCGCCCCCGTTGGATTCCCTGGGTTCCAGGGAAATACCTCATCCGTATCCACTCCAGTGGCTAAGCCTTTCTGACTGTACATACTCCTAGGCCATGGCGCCTACGCGCATTGTTGCCTGTCGGCAGAACTTACCAGTGTCAGAATACGAAGCCCAACAAGAATATAACAATGTCCATGGCTTCTATCGCGCAAGGGTGGAGCACCTCTTTGCACGCTTGTGGCAATGGAGGATTGTCAGCAATGTGTGGACACACTATACGACCGAGCTGCATGGGGTATTTTGCTCCACCTTACTCAATTTTTGATTCGCAGTCGGCTTACATATTAGCCCTATGGACCTTGGCCTCAAGTGCCTCAGTATGTGTGGGCACAAGAGGAGGGTACCATTGAGGACTAGGAAAATGATGACGGCGTTTGTTGCCAATTGTGTGGCCAATGTCCTAGTGATATATCTCTGTGTGGCACTTGCCACTTGAACATGTGTGCATCTTGCATGCCACTACCCAGCGGTACCTTACAAGATTGAAGGGTTTGTTCATAGGTACATTGGAGTACCAATTTGAAGGCAGTTTTGTTGTTATCTTGTGGGCTTCGCTGCTTTGCTGTGCTATTAGACAGGTGGTAGGTGATCTTGGGTGAGTTCCCCGGCAGGTGCACACAGTGCAACCGCGTGGCCAAACAGATCTGCAGCTTCTCCATGTGACATGCTTTCAGCATCTGCTATAACAAAGACCTCGGGGCAATCATCGGCACAAGGAAGGCAATATCTGCCATACTCACCCATACTCACCATTACAAACAATAGGGCTGGAGAGGACCAACAGGGAATCACCTCGAAGAGAGGTTGTTAGATCAAGCGCAGGCGCAGACCCATACATCCCCTTTTGGGGGGTCGTCCGCGTAGCATCCCCAAAGGCATGATATTGGATGTCGAACCCCTTGCAAAATCATTATTTTGCTTGATAAAACGATCTCCCAGTGGATTTTTTGATTTTGAGTCTCTATCCCCCTAAAACTGAATGTCACATTTGGGGGGGGGGGGTTGGGGGGGGGGGGGGGCAAAAGTTTGTGCTTAGAAGGATTTGAACGAGGGTCAGGTGAAAAAGAACAATGGGTCGCTAGATCCGCGGCGACGATTGCCGGCCGGGATTTGAACCGACAAGCTTTGCGCTGGTAAGCGAGTGTTCTACCACTGCCGATTGCTCCGGTATAATTGGGTTCCCTATTGTTTGTAGATGTAGTCCGCGACTGAAGAAAAGCCAAACTGTGTGTTTCTGCCTACCTATTTGCCTGCTTGATTGCCTAACAAGCGCCTAACTAACTGCTTGCCTAACTGACTGACTGCTTGGTTGATTGCCAGCCTCTCTTCAAGGTGCCTTGCCAAAGGCAATAGAATTTTGCCATCTGACCGTAGTCCGGCACCCGTTAAACCCCCCCCCCTTGTGGACCCGGAAATGCCGGATCCACATAACCCCCGAGAGGGGGGGGGGGGGGGTTGCTGGGGGGTGGGGGGGGGTGTTGAGTTTGGTGTAGGGTTGTGCAGCCTTCAGCTTTAGGCATCCATTTTCGGAAAAAAAATTATTCCTCAGTCTGTACATGGTCCTTGAGCAATACATTGACGGCTGCAGATATTACCCTGGTGGCATGTGCAATGGGCTGCCAAATGCAGAACGTTGGTTCAAACTCCATCATAACTATTTATATGACCCTTGCTGCAGTGGTCAACGTGATCCTCCACACTACAGCCAATGGGGGATTCTCAATCAAGTGCTTGTATGTGACTGTGGGTGGGGCACAGACCCCCCCCCCCCCTAGGGGGAGGGGGTAAGGGGGGTGCTTGGGTACGGAAATGGGTGGGTGGGTGGGTGAGCCATGGCCGAGACCCAAATTAACCCCCCCCTCCCCCAAGGGTCAGCAATGGCTTGACCTCGAGGCCTAAAGGCGCACGACCAACCCAACCTCGTACGATAAAGGGACAAAGGTGGGCGCCTTTGCCGCCTTTCCCGCGACAGTTGTGCTATGCCACAGGGAGCAAGGGAGTGCAGGCGTTGTGAGCCCAATGGTCTGTAGATTGTCGAGGCTGTGATGCACAGGGTGATAGCATCATCTTTATGGTGAAAATGCAGTACTATATCAATTTGGGGTATGCGGAGGGTAGCTGAATGGAAGTAATGTCAGGGCATGTGGTGAGTGAGAGGAGTTACCTTGGCATGAGGAATGTGCTACAAAAGGACCACAATACTCCCATGGTACACAAGGGGGGGGGTTCGCGGGGAAGATTTTGCCGTTAAGAAAAGTGGCAACCCCGGCAAAATTTTCGTGCTGTGCGACCAACCACTTCAGTGCAAATTCAGATGCAAGTGAGTGAATTCAGACATGTGCAGCGGTGCTCAAGGCAGAGGGAATGGACAAAGATGTGTTTGTTTGCAACATGCCGTGGTTGTGTGTCTAGAATGCATTGGAAATGGGGGGAACCATCTTAAGCCTACCACGAAATAACAACAAGCTTCAAGACTCCAAGAAGTCGCGGATTTTTCCCCTTCCGAAATCGTCCCTGCTGACAATGCCCCCTAGCAAATCCCCCCCCCCCTATATGTGTTAGTGTGCATTGCCTGCACGTGGCTCCACTGCCCTGCATTGTGCCCTGATCAAAACAAGTGATAGGAGGCTTCAGTTGTGTGACTCCTCCGGGCCTGGGTTGCGTGAAAGGCAATTCATCGTTGACCCAAAGGAGAAAGGATGGCTCAATTTTCTTTGTTTGCAGCAAGGATTGCTTGAAGTCCTTGATGGCAGAGTTGCAGCCAAGCGATGGCCCTCATCGACTGAGTGTAGGTGGTGGTCAACTTGTGCCGGTTGATCGTACTTAATGTCAGTGATTCGGGCAACTTGGCATGGGGGGCATCTTTTTAGGCCGAACTGCCCCTGACCAACACTGTACCATATGCTATTCAACACTTCCCCACTCTAGGGACCTTGAGAAGGTTGGGCTTACATATATGTTTTTGTATGTTGTGCAAATTAATTTGCACAATTAACCTACTAACTTGTAGTTGGAGGCAGGTCCGTTACCCCCCCCTTGTGGACCATGGGATCATGTTCCCCCTCATGTTGGGAAGGCTGCTACTGCAGGCAACTCAGCTGCCACCCAACATGATGATGGAGAGGATAAGGTTGAGGACTGCACATTGTGCTGCGAGAAGCACATCACCACACTATGTGGTGAATCGACTCACTGTTTTTTTTTTGGATCAAAACTGTTTATTCGGCACAACACATGGCACAGTTGCTGTCCAAGGAGAGTTCACAGATTTGGTCTTATGTTGTGTGCTCTGTAGGGAAGGCTTTGGGGTTGATTCTAGTCTGCTTGGGGGGCTTCTCTAGGGGAGGGCAAAACTGAGGCTGAATTCAGGATACTTCAGTAGTGTGCCAGGCAAACATGTGCTGTTGGGGTACCAAGCAGGCTGGAGTGCAACTGAGTCAGGGGGCAGGGGGCGGATCTACGGGGAGGCACACCATGAGGGCTGCGCATACACCCCCCTCCCTCTTTTTTCGGCAGCTCGGTTTTTAAGCCATTTGAAGCATTGTGTTTTTGCAACATGGCTGTACATGGTGACTCAAATTTATACTGACATGGCCAAATCCTACCAGGATGGCCAAATTCCTACCAAGATGATGTACATTCTTACCAAGATGGCCCCATGATGGAGGGACAAGAATTTGTGTGGGCATGACCTTCAAATGAGGAGGCACTCATGTTCACACCTTTGCGGTCACTAACAATGACCCACACAACCATAAAATTCACCTCGAAGAGAGGTTGTTAGATCAAGCACAGGCGCGAGCGTCGTATACCCCCCTTTTTTGGGGTCGTTCGCGTAGCATACCCCAATGTTTGGTTTCTAACGTCTAACCCCCTGTAAAATCATCATTTTAGGACCAAAAATGATCCCCCGATGATTTTTTGGATTTTGACCCCCGTACCCCCCCGCACCGGGGTACCCTTTTTTGAGGGGGGGGGTGGGTGGGGTGGGGGGGGGGGCAAAACTTCTTTGTGTATTGTGGCCGCTGTGTGTGTATTTGGACCTGGGTCCTGAAGAAATTTTTTCTTGTATATGGACCCCCTAACCCATGGCGGGGGTCTCGGGTCCCAACTCCAGGTACCCCCAGTCACCCCCCCTATATGGCCCCTCGCCAATGAGGACTCAGCCGTTTTCACGCTGGATAGGCTGTTTAGTGGCACGTGAAGGTTTTTTGAAATTCGATTTTTCATGACTACCTTCCGTTGCCCCTAGGATTGGTTTGGGTGATCATTTGGTGACAATACGGGTACTTGAGCACCCATGGGGACCCACGTAGTGGCTGCTAGGCCTATGTAGCCCGTGCCATGGGACCTCCGAAAGCCCCAAAATTGCTGTTGCGTAGACTGTTTAGTGACACTTGAAAGTTTTTCACATTTCCACTTTTTCCGAAACCCTTCTGTTGCCCCTAGGATGGGTTTGGGTGATCATTTGGTGACAATACGGGTGCTTGAGCACCCATGGGGGCCCACGTAGTGGCCACTGGGCCCATCTAGCCCGAACCATGGGCCCCCCAAAAGCTTCAAAATTGCTGTTTGTCGGTGGTTCAATGGCATTTGGTGTGTGCACAAACTGCTCGAGCAGTTTTCCACCCTCTACAGGTCAAAAATGGAAAATTTTGCAAAAACAATTTTAAATATTGTGACCACTTACAATGATGAAATATCCTATGTAAAGCATGTAAAGACCCTCTTTATGTGTTTTTCACCCTATTTGGGTGTGGGGGGGAGGGATCCCCAAGGGGTCTAGGGCACACAACCTGCAGTTTTCCGGCCTCGGCAGCTCAAAAATGGAAATTTCCGAAACTGATTTTTTTGATAGTCTGACCATCCAAAATGATCAAATATCCTATGTAAAGCATGCTTCGGACCCTCTTCATGTGTTTTTCACCCTATTTGGGTGTGGCGGGGGGCGGGGGGGGGGGGGGGGGGGGCAGGGGATCTAGGGCACACAACCTGCTTATGCAGTTTTCCGGCCTCGGCAGCTCAAAAATGGAAATTTCCGGAACTGATTTTTTTGATATTCTGAGCATCCAAAATGATCAAATATCCTATGTAAAGCATGTTTTGGACCCTCTTCATGTGTTTTTCACCCTATTTGGGTGTGGCGGGGGGCGGGGGGGGGGGGGGGGGCAGGGGATCTAGGGCACACAACCTGCTAATGCAGTTTTCCGGCCTCGGCAGCTCAAAAATGGAAATTTCCGAAACTGATTTTTTTGATATTCTGAGCATCCAAAATGATCAAATATCCTATGTAAAGCATGTTTTGGACCCTCTTCATGTGTTTTTCACCCTATTTGGGTGTGGCGGGGGGGGGGGGGGGGGTACCAAGGGGTCTAGGGCACACAACCTGCTAATGCAGTTTTCCGGCCTCGGCAGCTCAAAAATGGAAATTTCCGAAACTGATTTTTTTGATATTCTGAGCATCCAAAATGATCAAATGCCCTATGTAAAGCATGTTTTGGACCCTCTTTATGTGTTTTTCACCCTATTTGGGTGTGGCGGGGGGCGGGGGGGGGGGGGGGGCAGGGGATCTAGGGCACACAACCTGCTAATGCAGTTTTCCGGCCTCGGCAGCTCAAAAATGGAAATTTCCGAAACTGATTTTTTTGATACTCTGACCATCCAAAATGATCAAATACCCTATGTAAAGCATGTTTTGGACCCTCTTCATGTGTTTTTCACCCTATTTGGGTGTGGCGGGGGGGGGGGGGGGGGGGCAAGGGATCTAGGGCACACAACCTGCTTATGCAGTTTTCCGGCCTCGGCGGCTCAAAAATGGAAATTTCCGAAACTGATTTTTTTGATATTCTGAGCATCCAAAATAATCAAATATCCTATGTAAAGCATGTTTTGGACCCTCTTTATGTGTTTTTCACCCTATTTGGGTGTGGCGGGGGGGGGGGGTACCGAGGGATCTAGGGCACACAACTTGCTTATGCAGTTTTCCGGCCTCGGCAGCTCAAAAATGGAAATTTCCGAAACTGATTTCTTTGATATTTTGACCATCCAAAATGATCAAATACCCTATGTAAAGCTAGTTTTGGACCCTCTTTATGTGTTTTTCACCCTATTTGGGTTCGGCGGGGGGGGGGGTACCAAGGGGTCTAGGGCACACAACCTGCTAATGCAGTTTTCCGGCCTCGGCAGCTCAAAAATGGAAATTTCCGAAACTGATTTTTTTGATATCATGACCATCCAAAATGATCAAATATCCTATGTAAAGCATGTTTTGGACCCTCTTTATGTGTTTTTCACCCTATTTGGGTGTGGCGGGGGGGGGGTACCAAGGGGTCTAGGGCACACAACCTGCTAATGCAGTTTTCCGGCCTCGGCAGCTCAAAAATGGAAATTTCCGAAACTGATTTTTTTGATACTCTGACCATCCAAAATGATCAAATACCCTATGTAAAGCATGTTTTGGCCCCTCTCCCCTCTTCGAGGTGCCTTGCCGAAGGCAATAGAATTTACACCACACGTGGGTAAAGGATCCCCCTGTGTGACATTCTGTCGGGTTGCTGTTTTTTTACGGGGCCCTGGGCAGTCACCTGTTCTTCCCTTCGCATGCTGTGTCGGGTCACTGCGTTCTGTCGGCCTCTGCGGCCTGTAATCCTGGTGGTGTCGTTTTCGCTCCTCCCCCCGCCTCAATTTTGATTTTCAGAATTCTGCGCCAACCCCATGCTGTCACATTTCGCAGGTTTGCCCCCCCCCCCCAAGTGCAACAGATTTGTCTTTGTTTTGCACCCCTGCCTTGCCTTCTTCTCGAATCTTGCCGTGCCCTTTCGTGCAGGTCCTTCGGCTATGGGAGCGAGTGGCAAGAACTTCGGGGGCACGGCAACTTGTGGTACATCGCAGCATTGATTACCCTGGGCACGTCGTTCTTCGGACTGGTGATTGGGGCCATCCATCTGTGTTGCCACCGGGTGATATTCCCAGTGTCAACGTTTGTGTTGTGGCTGTTGGTGGCGCTAATTTCGAATGGGCCCGTAATTTTCAGGATCGCAGGAGTGTTTCCCCCAGATTACAACACGATGGCACTGGCCTATGTTGTTGGGTATACACCATTTCTGGCCTTGAGCCTTTTTGTTTTACTCCTGCTCCACTGCCACACCCGCCTCAAGGGCGCCCTTATCATCCAATCCGGGTGTCAAGAAGAGCTTACGTGCTGTGGCTGCCATCGCGTCGTGGTGTTCCTTGGGTGGATGTTTTGCTTGGGGCCTCTCTTCTTTCTTTGGGGCGCTGTGTACGCAGCTTTGATGAGCGTTTTTGCCGGGAAGCTGGGCGTGCAGGCGCTGGTGCTGCTGGGGAAGCTGGCTGGCGACCAGGGCTTCAAGGAGGTATGTGTCTGAATTGTCTGTGTGTCCCTTGTGTTTGTATCCACCCCAAAAGGGCACTGTTAGGGAGGCGGTTGAGGTGTGAATCGACATGGCCGACCCTTATCTCAAGGGAGAGTTTTGTCGTAAAGGCGAAGTAGGTGTGCCGGTTGGTGCTTCTGGTGGTGCGCGCTTGTACGGCTTTTCGGGAGTAAGTGTCGACATTGTTTGTTATCCCAGACAGCGGGGAAACATCTGCTGGGAAGCGAGAGTGGGGCCGTTGCCCCTCACCTCACCAGTGCTGCTGCTGCCACAATGCTGCAAATGGCTCCCTGAGATAGGAAATGCCACGAAGAATCCATAGGCGTGTGTTGCGCACCTGACCGTGGTGTGGGACCGGCGACTCAAGCTGCCCCACACAGCTCCCACCAAGGCCAAGGCCAGCAGAAGGGTTGGTACCTTCATGGCTGTTAGGGCTTCCGGGGGTATGCCCCCCCCCTATAAGCTACGGCGTTGTCCAAGCAACAATAGGTGTAGGGACTGCACTAATTTGGGGCCCAATTTGATTCGGTACCAAATGTCGTGCAGCCACATAAGACATGGGTTTGGGGACAAATTTGCCAACTACATAGTCATGGACACATTTGTTGTGCATGTTTGTTGAACCCACATAGCTCTGATTGTGGGGATATTGGTGCATTATACCCCCCTTTCTTGCACTAGCTCACCATGCAATCTTCTCTTTTAGAACCTGGGCATCTCCGGCCTCGGCCAAGCTACAGTAGGCGTAGGGACCGTATTAATTTGGGACTTTTGCGTAGCTTATACAAAGGGGTGGGGGAGGGGGGTAGAATATGCTGGGGCCGATGCCAGTGGACTGCCCCTCAGCTCTCTCATGGGCGCCGCACTGGTTCAGCATAGCAGCGACAATGGGCGGGAGGCAACTGAACTTGAAGAGGTCGTACGCTCTGACGAAGCGTCTCATGGACAAGCGTTCCTCAGCCATAGACGTCGCACCTGGCCACTTCAGCTTGCACCACACTTCCTTGCCTTCACCCACACTCAAAACGAAACCCCACCAAGGGGCCCCCCAGGATGGGGGAGGCCACTGCAAACCCACAGCAACGGCAACCACCTCCAGAAAGCCGCACGCCGTCGCTGTTCAGCGTGGGGGTGCCTCCCCACAATGGGCTACCCATGCCAACTCAGTGGTCAAAACAACCTATGGGCGACAGGGCGTTCTCCAGTGGACAAGTTTCCCCCTTTTTTTCTCTCAAAAGAACGTCCACCTCTGACCGCTGTTGGTTACCCTCCAAGCCCCCAGGAACAGAAGCAAACGTTGTCACCGGCAACAGCGACATTACTGAATCAGAGCAAAGATATGGATGCGTGTCGGACACAAGTAAACATGAGGCCCAGTGGGGGCGTTGCACAGCGCACACACTGGACGCAGCCGCACCTGTGAGGCAATTGCCCAGGAACACTGTGAATAGCGCTGTGGACATGACCCCCCCGACCCTTCGAATTGTTCACGGCAATTGCCATGCTGGTGCTGGCAACAATCGCACCATGCAATCGTCAGTGCCTCCCCTGGTCATCCCAAACGCTGACTGCTTTGAAATAGCGTGATGGCAATGCAGCCTGAAGGCGGTCAGGTAGATAGGCTGTCGGTCCTGGACGGCCACCCACAAAATAGGTCTGAGATGGCAACAATGTTGTAAAGGAGCATTTGCTTGTACAGGGGGAGGGGGGACTTCATCAGGGGACATTTTCATGGGGTTTGGTGTCGAAATTTTCCCCACGAAATTTGTTTGCGCAATGTGGAGCTCTGCTTGCTCTTTGCGAATCCTCAGTGCCCATCCACTTTGCGGGACGAGGAAAATGCTGCCTTGCTCTAGCATTGTTTTGGCTGTTCGTCAGGAGGGGGGCTCAAGGGCTAAAGATTCAATTTCACCGGCCAAAGTTTCACACAACTGATTGTCCGCACGGAACCAAGGGTTGGGGGAAGTTTCCCGTGCCTGATGGCCCTGCACCACAATTGGAAGTGTGTCGAAATCACCTCAAAGAGAGGTTGTCAGATCAAGTGCAGGCGCACGCGTCGTATACCCCCCTTTTTGGGGGGTCGTTTGCATAGTATACGTCAACATGTGGTTTCCGACGTCTAACCCCTTGTAAAATCATCATTTCAGGACCAAAAATGATCCCCCAATAATTTTTTAGATTTTGACCCCCGTTCCCCCCCCCCCCATTTCATACCTAGGTACCCCTTTTTTGCGGGGGGGGGGGGGGGGCAAAACTTCTTTGCGTATTGTGGCCATTGTGTGTGTGTGTGTGTTTGAACCTTGGTCCTGAAGAACTTTTTTCTCGTATATGGACCCCCTAACCCATGGCGGGGTCCCAGGTCCCAACTCCCGGTGCCCCCAGTCGGCCCCCCCACTATGGCCCCTTGCTAGTGAGGACACACGTTTTCACGCTGGTTAGGCTGTTTAGTGGCACCTAAGAATTTTTCAAAATTCGATTTTTCATGAAACCCTTCCGTTGCCCCAAGGATTGGTTTGGGTGATCATTTGTTGACAATACGGGTCTTTGGGCACCCATGGGGACCCATGTAGTGGCTGCTAGGCCTATGTAGCCCGTGCCATGGGCCCCCCCAAAAGCCCCAAAATTGCTATTTGCACGTGGTTCGGTGGCATTTGGTGTGCGCACAAACTACACAAACAAGCGGTTTTCCACCCTCTACATGTCAAAGTTGGAAATTTTTCTTTTTTTTTTATGTTTGACCGTTCACAATGATGAAATATCCTATGTAAAAGGATATTTTAGACCCTCTTTGTGTGTTTTTCACCCTATTTGGGTGTTTTTTTTTTGGGGGGGGGGTCCCAATGGGGCTGGGGCACAACCTACTGATGCTGTTTTCCAGCCTCGGCAACTGAAACATGGAATTTTCGAAACTGATTTTTTTGGTATTCTGACCATCCAAAATGATCAAATATCCTATGTGAAGCATGTGTTAGACCCTCTTTATGTATTTTTCAACCCCACCCCAGGGGCGGGGGGGGTTCTAAGAAATCCAATACCGTGGGGGGTTTTGAAAACCCCCCCCCTTTTTAAAAAATGGTCTGAGGGGGGTTTTAAGGGTGTTTTTCGACGCAGACACACCATTTGTGCGAAAATTTTTTTTGGTGGTAATCTTTTGGACTGCACATCCAAAGTTTTGTCCTTGCCCCCAATTCAGCCACTTTTGATTTTGTCCCCTTAGCTAGGGACCCCCCATAATGCAAGGGTGACGTTGCATTTCCGCGCTTTTTTGGAGACTTCTGATTTTGCCCCCCGCTCCGAAGTGGTGGGGACCCCCGAGGCGGCAGGGGTTATGTAGCCACCTTGCCCACTTGTGGGCCACTTCTGATTCAGCCCCTCGCTCTGAAGCGGTGGGGACCCCCAGGGGGCAGGGGTTATGTAGCCACCTTGCCCACTTGTGGGCCACTTCTGATTTTGCCCCTCGCTCTGAAGCGGTGGGGACCCCCCAGGCGGCAAGGGTGATGTAGCCACCTTGCCCACTTGTGGGCCCCTTCTGATTTTGCCCCCCGCTCTGAAGCGATGGGGACCCCCTAGCCGGGACGGGCTGCTGCGCACCGTGGTAGCATGCAGCTGTCACAACCACTGGACGTCCCGGGTGTTGATTGTAATGTTGCCTGCTTGGGGGGAATGTTTTTTGATCCCCCACATCTCTTCAAGAATAGCCGGTCACATGGATTGAACCATGGTTTTCAACTTGAGTCAGGAATGCGAGTTACGGTGGCAACGGTTCGACCCTTGGCTCATGTGTTTCAGTGTCAGATCTAAGACCGTGCATACGATCCGAAGGACAAGCAAAACGTTCCCCTTGCAGTTGCATTTTTACAATTGTTCAAAAGCATTGGTGATGCCGTTTGCAGCCTTGGCGGGCGTGATTTGTCACCAAGGTTGCGTGTGGCCATCCCTGATGTGCGGTTGACCGGGCAACTGTTTGATCTATTCTTGTCGGGGTACGTTAACCCAAAGCTTAGTTTGTATTGTGCTATGGAAGACTTGTCCACAGGCCATCAATTGATGGTGTACGCCTTCAATACATACCAAAAGGATTTCATACCCACAAGCTTGTACTTGCGGTGGCAAGTCACTTTTCAGACCCTCTTCATCACTGTAAAGGTGATGCAGGCCCAACGGTATCCTTGTACATATGCCAATTGGGGTTTCAACCGGCCGAGAACTTGTTTTCCATCACCCGCACCCTGAACCACAACCGCAATTTTGATGTACTGCAGTTGAGGGACCGCTTGCAGGCTGTTTTGGACATTCAAGACATTTTTTTGGCACAACCTGATTGGCGCAAGCGGCATGAGCACTACGCCATTGATCGATTGACTCCACTTGAGTACACTGTAGATTGTAGAAAACATGCCCTGTGAATGTCCTATTCCCGGGTGCAGTGCCACCCCGTGGGTTTTGAACATCAAAACTCACTTGGCACGGTGCCATCCAGCCGTGCCACCAAACACCGTTGATTTGACGGAATGGGTTGTAGTCGGCCAGGACGATGAGAAAAAAGGGGCGTGCCAAAAAAATCCCCATGGTGATGAAGCCCAAGATCACTTTGAAAGTGGCAAAGGCGGTCGACAACGAGAGTGCGTCCTTCTCTAAACCCTCTCTTGGACGCTCCGATTGGGAGTGGAAACCGGAGGAGGATGCAAGGTCTATGGAATCTGGGTCTTCGGCAGATCACGATTCGTCCAGCGGTAACGAAAGTTCCGCAACTTCAGAGGATGGTAATAGCTCCTCATCTTCTACCTCTTCTACCTCTTCTTCCGGGGTGGAAGTTCTCCCCCAAAAGAAAGCTGTGCCTGGCAAGGGCACAAAGCGGCCCATCACCGCTACCAAGCAAAGTGCGAAGAAGCGTTGCACGGTGAAGACGTCAGGGCGGAAGAAGTAGGCGGAGCTACATGCACACACACACACACACACACACACGTCACAAACGGATACCTCCCCCACCCCCTACACCTCCTCGCTCTTCCTCTCCTTCCCCTGTAGTAGCATGCACACTAGGACTGGAAGGCCCACACAATGGCGCGGGGAGGGAGGCCTGGCCTACCATAGCCTTAAGGGCCTCCCGAGCTGCGTCGGCCGAGCAGTATAGTCACACACACACCCCTTCTTTTATGCCCTCCCCTTGACGCATTTCTCACCCCATGGTGTATTTCTAACCCCATGATGCATTCCGAACCCCATGACCGACCTTGATGCGTTTCAACCCCCATGCTGCAATTCTAACCCCATGGTGTATTTCGAACCCCATGACCGCCTCGGAGACCCACAGTCCCGAGGTTTCTGGTACCCACGGCCGGAAATACCCAAGCCGATGAAACACTACCATAGACGTTGGTAGGGGCGGTGCGAATTGTCAGATCACACCTGGGCCGCATACCCAACTGTTTGGAGGTGCCCGACACTATGTATTTCATTGGGGGGGGGGGGTGCCCTTCCCGCGGACAATACCCCCGCGCAGCGAAAAACCCCCTTAAAACCCCCCCAAACCCCCCCCTTTTTTAAATTTTGCTGTGGGGGGGTTTTAAGCAGGATATCCGATTTCCGAGAACCTCCCCCCCCCCTGCCCCACCCCGTAGGTGGCAGGCACCACCTCGGCGGCTGCACGGGCGGGCGAGCTCGGAAGTGATTTAGTCTCAACCGGCTCATCCCTCCGTGCCGCCGTTCTCCATAGGCGGGGGTCGCCCTCATGGGGGGGGGGGGGGCACTGAACTCAAGGGTTGGCCCTTACCCCCAGCCCCTCGACCTTTGTACATCGGCACGCGGACAGTAATAGCGCAATCCCTTCTTTATGTGTTTTTCACCCTATTTGGGTGTTTTTTTCCGGCGGGCGGGGGCTGGGGCACAACCTGCTTATGCAATTTTCCACTCTCGGCAGCTCAAAAATGGACATTTTCAAAACCGTTTTCTTTTTGATGTTCTGATCATTTATAATGATCAAATATCCAACGTAAAGCCCCTCTACATGTGTTTTTCACCCTATTTGGGTGTTGGAGGGGGGATGGGGGGCTTCTGAATGACTTCGTGGCCGGCTAACTGATTGTCTGACTGTGCTCCGTCCCTCTTCGAGGTGTCTTGCCGATAGGCAATAGCATTTTCCCCTCACGAAAATTTCCCCGCTGCAACTGTCCCCAGACGAGGCTTCCCCCCCACCTCCCTGAACCGCCCGCACATGCCCTTTTGTTGTTGTGCAGGCGTACATCAAGGTTAACAGCCTTGTGCCTTCGGTCTACTACTACGGTATGTTCTACTACTCTGGTGCACGATTCCTCTTCGCGTGCCTGGCTTTTACCAGTTACGATGATGCCTGGATTTTCGGGCTGTCGGAGCTGGGTTTGTCCTTCATTCTGTGCTATCAGCTCCTCAAACTGACAGCCCTGTTCAAGCATTTCTCGGAATGGCTTTCCGGCTGGTTCCCCTACTTCAGGCTGCCAACAGCGCAGCATGTCGGCTCTGAGTTGGCCGGGCTTGTGCTGTCCCAGGCCATGGCTACTCTCCTCTCCATTGTGCTGGTGAGCCTCCAGTCGGAAGTCCAAGCCCTGTCACTGTTGTTCCTGTGCATGTCACTGCTGCGGGGGGTGCTGCTGTCTGTATTTGTGCAATGCATCTATCGGAGGGCCACAGGTGCGTCGGTTGTTGGGGGGGCGTTGCAGATGATCGGCACAGAGCCCCTCTACTTGGTCTCGGTGTTCACTTTTGGGACGATGCAGGCGCTGATGATCCTGTTCCTCACAAGAGAGGGCTCGTACATCGCAACTCAACTCGGAAGGGCACTGAGAGAGGTCGCAACACAGGGGCCGGATCTGCTGTGAAGCCTCCTGGTCGCTTCGGTCGTGGCCTGGGATGGGGGAGGGAGGGCTCAGAGCACATTTGGTTTGCTGTGGATATTTGCGCCTCACAGCCTGAACATGATTTCAATGTTATGGTGACCCCCTGCATCGACACACGTGGACGCCCACGTCCGCTCCCAGAATGCCCCACGCACACAAGGGCGGCAAAACTGTGTGTTTCTGTCTGCCTGCCTGCTTGCGCGACTGACTGTCTGACCGACTGCTTGCCTGACTAACTGACTGATTGGTTGACTTTTAGCCTCTCTTCGAGGTGCACTGCCAAAGGCAATAGAATTTCCACTTAAAATGCTTGCTGCCAGATTGCTGTCTCAGTCTGCTGTTTTGCCCTGTGAAAGTCGCTTCCCCGGTGGTGGGTGGTGTTCAGGGTGGTCACGGAAACGCCAAGTGACTATTGGGCGCTGTGCAGAAACGCCCCCTTGGTCAGGCGGCTAGGTGAATTCCCACAGGCCACAACCACCAATGTGTCAATGGGTTTGTGATTTTACCCCGTTTTCCCTTCTCTCCCTGATCTATCCCCCGGATGGGGCTACGTTTTCTCCTGCACTCTTATCACATGATCCTCAGCTGCACTGCGCCATCATGGACGTATGATTGTGCTCCCTCGGGAACCATCTCTGAGCCCAAAGGGAGGTGGAATATTGGCACGGGGGGCATTCAAGCCCCCCGACAGGAGGGAAAGGGTTCTTCTGGAGAAGGGGCTCCTGTGACAGAGCCTTTCTCAAAAGGGCGTCTAATGACCGATGGTGGCTTCCTGGACCCCCAACCCCTGTGGGAGATTCTGAACCCAACCTCATGTCGTACACAAATTTTCCCTCAGCCGGGGACCATGCGGGTGTCATGTTGAGAGGGAGTGCCATACGTGGTGCGCACGCGGTGCACGCGCGATGCGTGTATTGGGGTGATTTCGTAGACCCGCCCGCCCCGCCCGCCCCACCAGCCCCGCCGCCCCACCAGCCCGGCCCGCCCGGCCCGCCCCGCCCGCTCCAGCCGCCCCGCCCGCCCCACCCGCCTCACCCGCCCCGCCCATTCCGCCGGCCCGACCTGCCCCGCCCACCCCGCCCACCCCATCCGGCCCGCCCGCCCCACCCGCCCTGCCAGCCCCGCCCGCCCTGCCAGCCCCACCCGCCCCGCCTGCGCCGCTGCACCACCCGCCCCACCCGCCCTATCCACCCCGGCCCGCCCCGCCTGCCCCGCCCGCCCTACCCGCCCCGCCCGCCCCACCCGCCCCATCCCCTCTCGCCCCACTCGCCCCGACCGCCCCACTCGCCCCGACCGCCCCACCCACCCCGCCCGCCCCACCCTCCCCACCCGCCCCACCCGCCCCGCCCTCCCCACGCGTCCCACCCGCCCCGCCCGCCCCACCCACCCCGCCCGCCCCACCCTCCCCACCCGCGCCACCCGCCCCACCCGCGCCACCCGCCCCACCCGCCCCGCCCGCCCCGCCCTCCCCACGCGTCCCACCCGCCCCGCCCTCCCCACGCGTCCCACCCGCCCCGCCCGCCCCACCCGCCCCACTCGCCCCGACCGCCCCACCCACCCCGCCCGCCCCACCCTCCCCACCCGCGCCACCCGCCCCACCCGCCCCGCCCGCCCCGCCCTCCCCACGCGTCCCACCCGCCCCGCCCGCCCCACCCACCCCACTCGCCCCGCCGGCCCCACCCTCCCGCCCACCCCCTGGTAACCTGGCACCAGTCTAAAAACCCTCAAGATGGTAGCTGTGGGACGGATTGCCCACACGCACTGCCAACCTCGAAGACATTCATGATGCGTCGTGTTTGTCGTGCCACCGCGTGACTCCTCTCCTGCCATTGTGGCCCTTGTTCCCGCTCTACTCCACCCATGCGGTGCACTCTCTCTCTCCTCGTCGCCGTGTCTCCAAGGGCTAAGTGCCGCACCCCAGGTGTGTCCCTCCCCCTTGCGCAGCCCCCTCCTATTCACGGTGGGCGTGTTGTCCTACTACCGACTCTGGCCAGACGTCGACCTTGCCGTGGCATTCTTCTAGGCCGCTACGCAGAGAGTTACGACGGGGACTGCATTCAACGTATCCGCCACTCTGTGTGACGCCTTGTGCAAGGGTATCGAGAACCGTTTCCCGCGACGCTCCACCAGTGGGCCACACTCGCCTCCTGTGGGTCGCAGCCCCGCGCACCGGCGCGGTGCTCCCCTTGCGCCCCCGTCCTCGTGAGTCCCGGGAGCCCAAACAGCTGACACGCTCCGTCGGGCGGCCCCGCGTTGATCTGTGCTCTCACACCATGGATTTTGTTTCTTTGCACCATGGCCACACTCGTGGCACGCTATGCTTTTCTTTGGCACCTAGACCACTAGCTGCCGCCTCTGCCATCGTGCGCTGCTCTCGCAACCCTTCTACCATGCCCCTTCTTATGTGTCTCGCGGCCGCAGGCCACCCGCTCCCTTCTCGCTATAGCGTACCATGGCCGAACACTCCTCGCCGTCCCAGGACTCCCCCTCCCCAGCTCCTGAAGATACTCGAGGCGAGGCCCTCCGCCGGGGGCCATTTCCCATGTTCGTGATGGATATCGCCCAATCCGCCGACGCCGACTGGTTGCTACGAAACCTGGACATGTTGAAGGACATGCTAGAAGCAGCGGACGCGGCCGTACGGGCCCCCGACCCCACCCTATCCACCTTGTGTGATGCCCTACGCTGGACTGCGGTGGATGGTCCCATCCGACCTATTACCGCTGTGACAGGAGCATGGACGCCCAGTGGGCTCCTACTTACGGCCACTGTCACGGTCGCCACAAGCCCGTCGGAGGTGAAGATTATCGAGCATGTCCCCCTAGCGCTTGCGCAAGGACGCCCCCTACTCGAATATGTCTCCAAGGATTCAGACACCCTCACCGCCGCCTTGATCACGAGGTGGAACCCCAGGCACTCCCCTATTTCGGCTGCCCGCCTCCGGCACATCGTTTTCCGCAACCTCTGCTCTGCCCGGGAGAAGGCCCCGCCCATCAACACCCTCGCGGCTCCAGAGATACAGAGATACAGACCCAGGAGGTCTCTTTCAAACTCCAAAAGCCCATTAGCCAGTTCCTGCCACCCCACCTTAGGCGAACGTGGGACTGCCTACGGGTCCGTGAGGTGGTAGCGGCTTTCTGGGCGCTACCCAATGACGTGCACGCCGTCCTGCAGATAGCCCAAATCCCGACAGCGGAGCTCATCCCCCTGAAATTCGGCCTCTAGGCGTGGGCCTCCTCCATCTGCCGCTGGGGGCAGCTCACATCAGTCCCAGTCGCCAGCCCCCCTCCGCTGGTCAACAAGGGCATGTGGCCCCCCGACCAGTTGCGCCCACTGCTAGAGTGTTCTATCGTCCCAGTCCGCAATGTGGAACCGCTACACCAGATTGAGCAAGCGGGGGAACACCATCATCCTCCTCCATGCTGGCATCCTGGACAGCCAGCCCCCCCCCCCCCCTCACTCCCCCCAGCCATGCGCCCTACCTCGCAAAGGGGCAGCAAGCCCCCAGTCCAGTGGGATCTTTGTTTGCGTCCACCTCTTTCACCCCGGCGTCGGCACTATACCGCGCGGACGACAGAACACCCCCGACGGCTGGCGCAGTGCGCGCGCAGTGCAACTATTTGGGCGTCTGGCCGTACTAGAGACCCATACTTTGAGATACTAGGGGCCCCTAGGGGCATCATGGTGACCCCTAGCGGAGGTTTTGCAAGGCGTAGCACATTTGGGTCAAGGCATGGCAAGGCGTAGCATGGTTGTGTCAAGGCATGGCAAGGCGTAGCATGGTTGTGTCAAGGCATGGCAAGGCGCAATGCTCGTGTGCACACATTGATCTATCGTGCTTGCACATATGCTACAGGACTTCATACCCCCCTCCTCCTTTCTTAGAACCACTTTCTTCATGGATTTGAGTCTTGGCGATCGGGTGTTCTACACCCGCTCCAATGGCGTGCGAGTTCCTGCCACGGTGGTTGGGATGGCGGGAGATGGGCTCATCCTCTTGGAGTACTACCAAGATGCACTACAGATGGTAAATCGCCAATGCAAGATGGAGTCCATGTGTACTTAGTAGACAATGGAACAGAAAGACAGTTCTGTGTTCTTGAGGGTGGCGACCAATGCGCTGTTCATGGCTTTTCCAGTTGTGCGTGATGTGTGTTATGTGAAGGGAAGGTAGTTTGCAACTTTCTTGAGCTAGGGCAGTTTCGGTCACCTAATTCCAAGGGCGTTTCCAAGGGCCTTGCTTGGGGGCTCTTCGGGGGGAACATAGTCTAAAAGTAGCGCGCAGTGCAGCGCGCAGTGCACGCGCGTTGCAAAGATTCCCCCTATGCCCAGCTGCGCGACAGACATGAAGCCCGGCAGCAGGAGCTGCGCACGGCGCAAGATGACCTGACCTCCCTCCAACGTGACCTTGACCTTGTCCGCGATGAGCGTGACAACGCCCTACTTTAGATAGAACGCGCGGCTGCTGCACAGCGGCAGGCCGAAGCCGTCAAGCTAGGCGGCTTCATCCGGTCCTTGCCTCCCCTCCTGTCTATAGCGATCAGACTCCGAGGTCTCCGGGCCACTCCGGCTGCATTCACCAATGCCATGTGCAGTGCGGTACCTGCTTCTTTTAAGCTGCCGCCGCCCAGCTCCCCGCAGTTCATGGCCCTCGTGCCCGTTATTCTCGCGGCCGCCGTCCTCACCTCACCCCAAGCGTGTGACCTTGAAGCCCCGGCTAGTGTGCTTAGGTAGGCTATTGCAGGCCCTGCGGCCCCTACTAGCGCCCAACATCTCCTTTGCTGTCCCGGCCCCAGTTCCCAAACACCCACGGGCAGCTGCCCCACCCCGAGTCCCGGAGGCTCCTCCCCAGACCCGGTCGCCAACCCCCTCCCCCACCGACGCCGCGCTGGCGTCTCTTGTAGAATGGATCCCCACGATCCCACGGGGGTGCGAAGACGAGGTCGCCCACGCCTTCCACCTCCAGTTGTTCCGCCACTATGGGGCGTATGCCAGCTCCCTCCCGCAGTCACCGATTCGGGAGCAATGGACGTGGGTCCGCAACCACGCGCCGAGCCTGCCCGGTATCGCTGAGATTTTGTGTGCCTTCCTCGCAAGCCCGCCACCGGTCCAGCAGATCACAGACAGTCCCGCCGCCTCACCCGCCGATGCGGAAGCCGCCAATCAAGCGGCAGGGGCGGCCAAGAAGAAGGGGTACACCCCCCAGAAATTGGACCCCTAGGTGTTTTCCAAGCCACCCTGGGTCGGGTGGCAGGAGCTGGACGACCCCCCGGCGGGGGAGGTGGACACGGGGCTGCTGGGAGGCATCCTCCGCGACAATTTCGGAGCAGGGCTCTCGTCCATCTCGGACGCGCGGCTTAATCACACGTCGAAATTCACCATCGTGGGCGTCAAGCCTGTCGATTACGACAAGGGTATGAAGCTGACCCGGCATCACATTGCCCGGGGTTGGAAGATATCCTGGGCGGAGTCCAAGAAGTAGCCCTACACCCCATGGGCCCCTAAGCCCGATAGGGAGTACCCCGCTCGCAAAACCCACTGTGGAGGACGAGTACAAAAGCACAGGCACAGCCATGACCCGGAGGACGAAGTGGACCTCGCCGGAGCCTCCCACTCCGACGGGGAGCCGGAAGCCAAGCACCAGCGTCGCTGCAGCTTGCGTCGCCCTGACAGATCCCCGCCTCGCCGGCGCAGCCCTAGGTACCGCCGCGACAGCCCGCCAGTAAGGCGTCGCAGTGCCTACCGGGACGAGCGGCCCGACCCTCGTGACCGCCACCCCCCCAGCCCCTCTCGTGCCCTACCCCTACCCGGGGGACCAACACGACCCCCGGGTTGCCACGGCACACAATCCCTACGCCCCCCCCCCCCCCCCCCCCGCGCCATGGAGCCCCCCAGCCGACCCACACCGGTACCAGCCGTACTTCAGACACCCCCCGAGGGACCACTAGGTCAAGAGGCGACAGCCCACAACGAGAACATCCATGGCGAGATGTGGTTGCTCCGCCACTCCCACCTTGATGGAGTCCCCACATTGTCGGAAGTACACTTGGGCGCGTATACCTCCAGCTCCCCCCCAAGGGAGTGGGGCTTGGTTCCCATGCCGGCCCCGGACACAGCCCAATTCATCCCGCCCCCGTACACCCTCCACATGTGTTTACACCCACCAGCCGGGGTACACTACTACCGAGCGTGCAGTGGTGCAGACACGTGGCCCCGCGACACCATGTCGCTTGTAGGGGCAGTGCACTGTGTGCAAGTATCTGGGTCTCACCAGATACAATTCTGTCGCACAAGCATGCCACCCACCTCCCTCATCCTCCCCGAACACCACCATGTCGTCCTCCCGCCCTCGTTGCACAACCATGTGTGCATCACGGCCACCGGCCTTACCCGTACCAGTCTTCTGGTGCTAGCGGCCGCGTACCAACCCCGACACCCCTGGAAGTGGGTCCGAGGCCTGCCCGCGCCCTCCCTGAACCGGTGGCTCGCAAGCTGCGTCAACAACCTACAGTTTGCCATTCAATCACAGGCGATACCCCGCTCCTTGACCACTCTCAACCCCGCCCTAACATCGTTACCCTGAACGTACAAATGTCCCTAAGGCCCAAACTCCGGGCCCCGGACGTGCTAGTACGCGAGTATCAGTACCCCTTGACTCTACATGTCCAAGAGTCCGGACCTCTGATCCTCCAGACGGTGCACCCCCTCTACCACACCATCCAAGCCCCGGCAAAGGTTGCCGGAGGGTGTGCCACCCTGCTGTATGGAGCCCCAGACCTGTACGTCACCAGCCACTGTGCCCACCCCACGGGACGTGCGCTCATTACGCCCTTCACCATAGCAGGTGTGACCCACTGCCACGCCAACGTGTACCTCCCTGCCGACGGTGACCTCGAAGTCCTCCAAGAAGTTCATGACTGGATGTACCCCCGCCTCCTCCTCACGCCCGCGCGGGTCGTGGTCCCGACAGGTGACCTGAACGTCAACTGCCGTTGGGCCCCCTACCTCCCGCTGGCGCCCGCCCCCCTCTGTGACCTTGTCCTACCCACACTGGCGCGCCTTGGGTTACGCCGCCTGGGCCCCCTTGCAGAGGCCCCCACGTGGGTGAGCCCGCAAGGCTTCGTGGGCGCCCTAGACTACATCTTCCTCCGATCCCCCTCGGAAGCTGCCCACTCCACTGAGGCTCGCTCCGATTCCAGCTTCCCCTCCGACCACCTGCCGGTGGTAACTACCCTCCATGGCCTGCCCCCCGCGCCTCAGCCCATGTGCCCATCTAAGAGGCCGTTTCCCCATCCCCCGGAAGCCCCTCCACGGCCAACTCCGCACCCTCAATGACACATTCTAGGCCACAGTGCTCCAGCCACCTCCTGACGCCGCTGATAGCCTGCCATGCTATGCTACGGTGACGGCAGCGTTGTATGCCGCGGCCACGGCAGCTTATGGGCCCCCTACCCCCAGCCAACCTGTGCTGGCGGCTGTCCGTGTCCACGTCCTCAACCTACAAAGCTGCACCACAGAGCACCCTGATTAGGCATCCCTCCACATGATGGAAGTTGCCCGCCTTAAAGGACAGATCCGGGCTGCATGGGATGTCATCCTACTCGAAAAGGATGTGGGGTTGGCGCCGCAGCCCCGTGCCACCGGACAACCCACCAAAGTTGACTACGCCGAACGCTGGGAGCGCGATACGTGCTCCCGGCAGACCCCGTCTACACCGTCGGCGTTCCGGTCCACCTCCACACACAAGTGGCGGTTGCGCTTGACCAGCTGCGTCAGCGACACCTGGCCCCTCTGGAATCACTCTCCCCCGCCCGTGTCAATGTCATCACGGGGTGGACCATCGCCCCTGTGGATCCGCCACCCTCGGCCACCGTTGCCAACCTGCGCATTGTCATCCACCGGGCCGCTGCCACCGTGCCCTTCCACGATCTGCTGGAATACCGGTTGTTCGGACAGCTGGAGGACGCCCAGCTTTCAATCGTCGCGGACTTGATCAACGACATGCGGTCTGCCTGCCCTGAGACTTGGTGCTTGTGTGCCTTGGTAAACAACGACATGCTCCGTGGGTTGCCAACACCCCAAGCCCATTCCGCGGATTTCATCAACCTCCCCAAAAAGCAGCCCCATGGCCCAATGGTCAACGGCAGGCCGCTCACGAACCTTGCCACTGTATGGAAGCTCACCGCAGCGCTGCTCAAGAACCACTACCAGCCTCGCCTGGTGGCGAGCGGCATGCTGCCGCCCCACCAGTTCGGGATGCCCCGCCACTGCTCCTCTTTGGAGCTCCTCCGCGTCCTCCACGACGTGTGGTGGGACCGCTGGAGGCGACGCCTCGAGGCATTGTCGTGTCGCACGATGTCCGCCATGCCTGTGGGTCCCTCAGCCATGACACGGAGTACGCCGTTCTGACCACCGCTGGAATCTCCGAAGCCGACGCCCCGACCCTGCAGCGCCACGACCGCACC
This sequence comes from Eutreptiella sp. 'Long Island Sound 2002', assembly GCA_964036045.1. Taxonomy (NCBI): domain Eukaryota; phylum Euglenozoa; class Euglenophyceae; order Eutreptiales; family Eutreptiaceae; genus Eutreptiella; species Eutreptiella sp. 'Long Island Sound 2002'. Next base: position 140,848,905 of record OZ038383.1, on the reverse strand, counting down.
CTGGAAGTCCACATGGGGGGGGGGGGGCTGGCGGTCGGGCCCCGTCCTCCACCTGCATGGGTGCCGGCACGGGGCAAGGGTGCCCGGTGTCGGGTATGAAGTATTGCATCTATCGAGAAGTCATGGGGCACGAAGCCTGCCGCGACATCCCGCCTATCATTACCCCCGCACGAAAGCGGAGCCGGATGCTCCTGATGGATGATACCCCGTGGCTCCTAGGCGACCGCGTCCACCTTCATACCTTGGCCCACGGAAGTAAGCGTGCCGAACGTCTCACCAACCTCCATTCGTATCCTACCAACAACGTCCTTATCGGCATGGAGATGCCGATGGCAAGATCCACTTCCTCAGGGACACAGTGTACCTGAACGGTCACCCTGTGCGGTGTGCCACGAGTCTGGACTACGTCCGTGTCCTCGGCCGTCACGCCCTGCCCCACCTCTTCCATCCAGCTGACTCCCGCAAGCTATTCTGTGGCACCACGTCGGCATGTCGGGCACTCCGCGCCTCCCGGCTACGGCCAACTACCCCCTAGCCATGTTTGTTGCCAAGTGCCACGGCACGGTGAACTGATTCACCAGTGTGCGCCCCCCCTCCTTACAGGCTATGCGTGTGCTGGACGCCAGGGCCGCCTCGGCCATGCGGGCCACCGCAGGCTGGGCCCTTTCTCCCTCCGCCCTTTTCCTCCGGGACGTCCCAGAAGGAGGAATTGGCATCCCCCCAGCTCCGGTTACGGGATATGCCAACTTCCTCAGTGTCTACATCCGGCACCTCAATCACCGGAACCCCTTGGTCCGCCCGGGGGGGGGGGGGGGGGACTCCGCGAGTCCTAGGACGCCAACTACCCCCCCCCCCCCAAGGGGCCTCCGGCCAACAGTTCGTTGTCACAGGTATGAGCCCAAGGAGCCAATGGGCGCCATAGGCGCCCCGGCGCCAAAGGTGCCCAATGGGGTTATGTAGCCACCTTGCCCACCGTTTTGCCCCTCGCTCTGAAGTGCTGGGGACCTGCTAGGCGGCAGTGTTTATGTAGCCACCTTGCCCACTTGTGGGCCACTTCTAATTTTGCCCCTCGCTCTGAAGCGGTGGGGACCCCCGGGCAGCAAGGGTGATGTAGCCACCTTGCCCACTTGTGGGCCACCTCTGATTCTGCCCCCCGCTCTAAAGCGGTGGGGACCCCCCCAGGCGGCAAGGATGATGTAGCCACCTTGCCCACTTGTGGGCCACTTCTGATTTTGCCCCCCGCTCTGAAGCGGTGGGGACCCCCCAGGCAGCAAGGGTTATGTAGCCACCTTGCCCACTTGTGGACCACCTCTGATTTTGCCCGACACCCCCCCCCCCCGGGAACCGCCCTCCCCGGCGCCCCTCCCAGAACCCCCCCCTCCCAGCGCCCCCCCCCCAAAGGGGCCTCCGGCCGACAGTTAGTTGGGTGCGTAGTTGGCGTCCAAAACCGAGGGGTCGCCCCCCCCCCCCCCCCCCCCGTGTTGGTCCGCCGTTCTACGCGCCATGGGCTCCTCACCGCCCTTTGGCGTTTCCATCCCCGCCAACCATGCCTCATCGCGGACCTCAGACTTCGCTGTGCCGTCCACCTACCGACCATGACCTGTTCGTCGCCCTATGCCACCAATGTGACATATCCATCCACCTCCCCCGCGCAGAGGTCCTACCCGAGCACCCCCCTCACGTGATGGCCCTATCCTCCTCCGAGCTCAAAGTCCAAGACACTCACCGTGGATGATCGAAGGCCACCGCAACACGGGCGACGCGCACAAGGCAGGGTGGCCGCGAGTGTCTTCCCACCCCACCCCCCTGGCCGGCACAGCCCCCCCCCCCCCCATTGCCTGTTGCCACGCAATTTCCGCCACCATCCCCACGTTTTCTTGGATCCCGGAGAGCTACGGCCTCCTCCATGATGCTTCATGGTTCCCAAAGTCCCGACAGTGTGGTGGAGCCGTGGCCGTGTTCTTCCCCAATACGCTGCGGTTTCAGATATACCCCGTCAACATCCCCATGAGAGTGGACAACGCCTACATAGCAGAGTTGTACACGGCATGGGTAGCCCTCTCCGCCCAAGGTCCCTCTACCGACCCTACCTTCACGTTCCGATCTAGCTCGTGGCACTTTGCCGACTACAAAGGGTACATAACAGCTCAAGAGGGGCGACACAAGCCGGACGACTCATTACAAGGAGACCTCCTACGTGCTTGCCGCGCGTTAGCTGTCGGTCACCCACCCCCTCGCCACCTCTACTCCCACATCGCTCGAATGTGGCTCGACACCCTGCTGGACCAGGTGGACCAAGCCGCAGGGCTCTCCGCGAAAGACTTCCCGGCCACGGTGGGATGGCTGGCCCCCATACAGGAGCCCCGGATCTGCTTCTCCCGTGCTGGCCTCCAAGTCCACGACGCCCTCCCCCATGCCCGCCGAGCCCTTCTCGTCTCCCACCACACGTCCTCCGGATCCCCCCCACCGCAACGCAACCCCGCCCTCGCCGAATACGCCACCGCCGTTAGTCATGGCCAACTCTCATGGGGCGACCACCTGGCTACCACTGGCCTTCGCCTTTCCCTGCCCCCCCCCCCCCCCGGGACACGCCTTGCCCCCTCTGTCTCCAGCCCGCCCCTGGTGACCATGTCCTATCTGCCCGCTTGACCCTCTGCTCCGCGCCCACTACCGTCGGTAGATCGCAGCCCGGCTCTCCTAGAGATGTCATGCCTAGCGGCACTGTGCGTCCACGGCCTAGGGGGTCCTCATCCTCTGGGGCAACGAGCCCTTCCTGCTAGCCGTGGACGGCTCCCCGGCCCACGACTCTCTCCCTACCTATACCGTCGGGCGCTTTGGCGCTATCTCCTCACCGCACCGGGATGCCCTCTAGCACCGGGGGTTACGACCAGCCAACCTACGTCGCCTCCTCTGCGACGTCGTGCTCACCACCATCCTCCTACACAAGCGGCATGCGGTGCCCATCCTGCCCCTCGCTGGCAACTACTCCCCCCAAAAGGGGGGCCCCGTGGACAAGACCCTCGTTAACGACCCTCCACCAGAGTGGTACCACGTCGCCAACTGGTCCCCGACGCCTGGTGCTACCAGGTGGCCGGCCTGGGACGTCATCCTCAGCCTATGGTTGTCGGGAGACCTCCTCCTAACCCCCGACGTGAAGTCCATCATGGCCACCCGTCGAAGACGGAGCCGGTCTGGCTCGACTAAGCGCGGCACCGGAACGATTCGGGCGCGCAAGGCCGAGGACGTGATCACGCACGCGGATAGGGCCACGGGGAGGGCCGACCCTGAGCCACCTGCACGTCCTTGAGGACTGTGCGGGGGCCTTGGGAAGCCGCACTGAGGATGGCCAAGAAGGCCGAATGAAGTGCGGCACACCAAGAGGGGATCTCATCTCCACAGAGGCCGGCCTCTAGGCTCCGTCCTTCGCCACCGTAATGGATGGCCCAGAGGTGGCGCCGGTCCGGGAAATGGGGGGCAAGCCCGTGCCGGCCGAGACCATCCAAGATGACCACGTCATGTGCCCCCAACTCAATTTCTTCCCGCGTGTGCAGCGGGATCCGGTTGTACTTGAGGTGTACATAAAGGACTCGGTACGGAGCGTCCTCAAGTGTGCGACGAGATCCGTCTTGCTCTTGCGGAGGTAAGACGGAGGACTCCCCTGGCGGGTCTGTGTGGGACCCCCGGGGGACGATGCTCAGGCCCATCGTCCATGGGACCGCGGCAGGCGCTCCTCCTCCTCCTCATCCTCCTCCTCCTCCTCCCCCCTCCCGCCCCACCCGCCCCACCCGGCCCGCCCGCTCCACCCGCCCTGCCCGCCCCGTCCGCCCCGCCTGCCCCGCCCCGCCCGCCCGCGCCCGTGCCGCCCGCCCCACTCGCCCCGCCCGTCCCACCCGCCCCACTCGCCCCTCCCGCCCCACCCACCCCACTCGCCCCGCCCGCCCCACCCTCCCCGCCCACCCCGCCCGCCCCACTCCACCCACTCGCCTGGTCCGCCGCGCCCGCCCCACCCAACGGTTCACCTGTTCGACAGTGAAGTGCATGTGTTACCAAGCTGTAAAAGGTGTTGCCATTGCACAACTGCACTGTGTCCCCCTTCAGCTTCACCCATGTGTCTTTCATGGCTTCCTGCGGGCAGCATTGTCGCCTACATCCAATCAAATGGTGAAAGGGTGCCTGCCACCGTCATCTCCGCCTCCGAGTGTGGGCAATGCATGAGCATCGAGTAACCAAGGATCCAAGGCATGCCCTTTCCCCCATAGTCTGTTCCAACACGTTACGCGGTGCGCGCACGGTGCACGCGCGGTGCAAGTGATCCCCCTGACACCCGTTGATACCGCCACCACACCCACCCGCCCAGCACGTGCCTGGACGCAAAAGTTGCAGAATTGTGTGTGCATTGCGCGGCGCCACTGGGGTGCCACCCGGCGTGCAGTGCTGGTGCGCGTTTCCATTTGGAAGAGGACGCCCCTCCAGAGCTTCGAGCTCGACTGTACCCAACCCATCCTTCGCATTGACTAATGCCCCTCCCAAATCAAGTGCCCCCCCCACCTCGCCGCTGGTGGCCCGGGCCGTGGGCGCCAACCCAGGAGACGGCCTCCCAAAATGGCCCCAAAACCGCCGCAAAACAAACAAACGAAGGAAGACACAAGGCAGGGAGGGCTTGGCGGTTTTGAGCTACCCTCTCCAGACCGGGAGCGCCTGTAACTGTGGGTCCTCACAGGAAAGCTGGGCCCACCCACATGGACACCCACATTGACACACACATTGACAGTCAAGCTCCCTGAATCTCCATGTCTCGGAACGCTCCAAATCCCCGAATCTCCGAGTGGGGCAGTGGGGCGTCCTCATTGTTGAGGTTTGTGCATTGCTCTGGTGTGCCCGTCCGCTGCGACATTCAGTGCGTCAGTCGTGACTGACGAGCGCAGCAGAGCAACACTTGACCCTCAACAATGCGCCCCGCCCCATGCGCCACCGCTGCCGGTTCATGCGTCGGTCGCCCAGCCCCCGCCCAATGCACCACCACCGACCCCCCAGTACCCCCAAACACCGTCGCACGGTGTCCCCCTGCAAACAAACCTTTGTTGAGGCGGGCTCACCCTCACCGCCACACGCCACGATGTGCGTTATGCGGGTACATGCACAGTGCAACGTTCAGAACGTCGGGGAACACTAGTTGTTACCGGGTACATTATGCGGGTACATGTGTACCCGGACGACTGCGACGTTTAGAACGTTCAGCTATGCGGTGTTTCTGGCTAGTCCATAAAGTGCGTTGTCCATAAAGTAGTAGGACATCTATATTGATGTTCAAAGTTACAGTGTGAGACATAACAATGCTTGTCCTCTACCACTCCTCGATGGCTTTAGAGTTACTATTGGGCTAGAGACTTTTGTATCTTGGCCTAAACCGGCCAAGATTCGACAGACAGGTTGCATTATCATTAGAGAGTACCTCGAGCCTCAACATGTTGGGCTCTCTTTGGTGGGCATCTCCTGCACAGTTTCATCACCAGAGGTCCAGGATGCGGTGGCAATCATTGGTATCCCGGCGGTCCCACCGCCAGATCCCCTGGCAATCTCGGAGTCTAGCATCTGTGACATCAGTGTGGCAATACGCGTTGCTATATCCTGTTCAACTCGACTATCTATTCTGTTCAATACACTAATATTGTTTTGTAATGCCACTGCTATCTCGTTTGTTGCCGATACACCGCCTAGGCAGAGCAGCTTTGCACCCGTACCCAGACTGACCTGCACATTTTGTGTGGTTTGACTTGTCAGGTGGTTTGACACATCTGACGTTATATTGGTCTCATTCAAAACATTCGTTACAATGGACGTAACACTCTTCTGAAATTTTTTTTGTTGTGTCTGCTGACCACCACTACCACCACCCATTCTTTCCTCTTTTATTTATTTTATGATCCATGCATATACCGCACCGTGTCACGAACATCGCCAATCAGCTGTCCCTCGATAAAGACCACAGGCAGCAGTGTGTGCCTCTTCGTGTAACGGTGCAGGGCATCGCTCAATGCAACCCTACAACGTATGTCGACCACAAGCACCTTGTCAAACCTAGCATTGAGCATTGCATGTAGCATGTCTGCATGTATACTACCACTACGACGGAAAATTACGCACCTGTTGTGCCTCACAGTATTCAAAATGAATGACCTATTTTGTTGCCGCACCATTTGGTTATATGTTAAAAGATGCAAAAAAAACATGTACACATCATGGCTTATGTACTGCTACTTATTGGGTACATGATCCTGCTCATTTTACATATCAAGGGCGAGGGTTAAGATGACCCATGCGTGTCGTAGGGGATTGGCACACCACTATTTCTACTCCCACCCTTTCCAGCCTGCCTCATCTTGTAGGCACCGAAGGAGCCAAGGGCAATCGACAATAAACCGAATAACCCAGCTGCCCACATTTTCATTTTGTTATCGTCCTTCTCCTTCTCCTTGTCCGTCTGTGCAGCAGTTGAATCCTCTATCTCGCCCTTTTTGGTGTACCACCAGTAGGCGAGTCCACCTGCTATGCACAACGACAGCACCGCCAACCCAATCATGATCATGGGCAAAGAACTTTTACCTTGTTCGTTTCCGGAATTCATGATTTGCAAATCTTTTATTTTCTAACCATACAAAGCTTCTTTTTTTCTTTCGGTGAATTATCAACCACACACGCGATCAACACAATCCCTCTGCGACTGCAGCCGCACTGACACTCAAAATCTGAATCAGCATCTACGCGAAGGTTCCGGAATGTAAGGATTGAACAACACAATTAGCAACTCATGCAATTTCCATCCAACTCCATGTGTAGTTTAAAGGATTGGGCTAATGGAATGGGTTTGTTATGTGCTGATGTCTCTTTGCCCTCAAACCAGAATGCGAACATATGTGGGTGCTACCTGCAACTTGAAGCGAAGAATGCGGCAACATAATGGCCTCATCGCGGGTGGTGCGAAATCAACACGTAGATCACGCCCATGGCGTTTGATTGCGTATGTTTCAGGGTTCAGCTCCCGTCAGCAGTTTTTATGTTTTGAATATCGAGTCAAACGACTCAGAGCATGTGCTCACATTGTTTGTGACCAGAAATACCTGACGAACCGTGCCCTTTTGAGAATATGCCATCGGACAGACACAGCTGCAACCAAATTGGATCTACTCAGGATATCATGTTTTTCAAAACATGCTTATAATATTGCGGTCAAATGCCATACAGATGCTGTTGGACAGATTGTACCGTACAGAATACTACCGACCATTGTTTTCAGGCATATACTCACTTTCCTTGTGCCCGATGACATGGCCAACATACATTGTAGGTCTGACGGGTGGTACATGCTCTGTCATCATTCGTGGTTGTGATGATTTGATCAACACACGATTGGGTGCCGTTCTGTGGTACCGTCAATAACACCATTCCACTGGAACTGGAGTGTCTGACCGTTCCGTTCCTCCAGTCATTTTGCAGCCGGTTGATCATTGTGCACGGCCAACTCCCATTCAAAGAGATGGGAAACGCGGTCAGTCCGGAAATGGTTCAATCTGGGAAAATTCATGCACCCGACACTGACATCTGTCTGCACACACCCACTAACCTGACACAATCTGCAAGAACCTGTTTTTTGTGTTCCATATAGAAGAAACGTGTAACCAGCAGCGTGCCCTAACCAGCGTTATGAAGCGAGCCATCGACGATGACAAGCACGACCGAAAAATGCAGAGGGGCGAGAGGATGCAGAAGGGGTCATTCTACACCAGGAATACAAACGCAGCCCAACTCGTTCAAATGGCACTCGACGAATGCGCGTCCCGCAAATATGGAAATGCGCCTGGCATTATTTGGGAGCCGAGTGTTGGGAGCAAGCTAGTGCAGCCGCAGCATGCCGCAGCATGCCGCAGCATGCCGCAGCATGCCGCAGCACCTGTTTTTTGGAGCTGCACATGGGGGTTTTGAAGCATGCCGCAGCATGCCGCAGCATGCCGCAGCATGCCGCAGCGAGCCAAAATTTTCACGTGGCGGACTTTTTTTTTCATACCAAGTCGAAACTCTGAACCCTTTGTTGCACCGATAGCTCGGAACTGGATGGTAGCTCAGTGGTAAATTGCTGGGTTTCAGCTTGGACGGTCCTGGGTTCCATTCCCGGCAAGGGTACTTTGTTGCCTGTCAGTTCCTCTCTATTCTGATCTTCGCTTTTTTGGTGTTGTTTTGACATGTCAAGTCCTGAAGGATACTCAAAATACCAAGGCATCACAGGTTAGGGTTTGCAGTGGGCCATTGGGGAAGGTATTGGGGACCACATCAGCCTGTTTGCCTTGTCTGTCTGCTCCTACTGTGTTCGCACGGGAGACCTTCTGCCTGCCCCATGTCTCCCCAGTTTGTCTTTATTTGTGTTGTCATGAGTCAGTCATCTGCACCAACAGCATGCCAAAAAAGACGATTTTCCTGTGTTGAGTAGCATTGCTGTTTTCTTTGTCCGACGACCACGCTCTGCTTGCCATGTCGAGCGAACGTTCAGTTTGATGGGCCACATCCAGACAAAGGACCGTTTGCATATGGGCAACGACACTTTGCGCCATTTGGCTATGATGTATGTCAACAAACCCACTACAGACGATCCGGATGGTGAAAGTGATTAATTTGGCCCAACAGTGTTGTGCATGTTGTCTCTTGCATGTGAGTTCAACTTGACACAGAAGCGTAGGTACCCACAAGTGCAGGCTGAAGCATGCCGCAGCATGCCGCAGCATGCCGCGGCGTGCCGCAGCATGCCGCAGCACAAGAAATTTTTCCGAGGGACCGCACTAGCTTGGTTGGGAGTGGCACCTTGCTACTGCATGCTATGGGCCGAACACGGGGAAGAAGTGAATATTACGGGACGGACATTGACGAAGCGGCGCTTGTCGCTTGCAAACGCATACTCGACACACTATACCCACGAAGCAACGTGACACTGTGCAGAATCGACGCATGCACCAGGATGCCACAGCCACGTGGCAGGCTGGGCGCAGAACAAAAAATGGCTTCGATCTGATCATTGGCAATCCACCATGGGTTTGTACAAAGTGGGATAACGTGCAAATTGACAACCTGCACGACCGATGGCGGGCTTGTTTTGGCAGCGCGCGCCCCAACCTGGCCTTGCTTTTCCTTGTAAACGCACTGGACAACCTGCGCGATGGGGGTGTATTGGCCTTCCTTATCCCTATCAATCTGTGGTCGAACACTTCGCTCGACGCAATGCGCGCGAAGTTACTGACAACATACACACTGGCACGTGTCTGCTCGTTTGGTCGCCACACGTGGTGGCCAGAGGTTACACAGGAGTTCTGCTACACTATTTCCGTTAACACGCCACCCTCGGTGCATCAAATGGTCGCAGTGTGCGACAGGGAGGCGTTGTGATCAACACGGGTGGACCAGATGCAAATCTTAAGGGACCCTAAGCTCGTACTCTGGGGTTCATCTCATCTTTGTAGTAGCCTATCTGGTAAAACAATCAAGCTTTCGGAGTGGTTCACGGTGATACAGATAACGTCAAGTGTTACATCCAAAGATGGGTGTATCTTGATACGCAATCTGCGACCACAGAGTACCAAGTCGCGTATCATGGCCACAGTGGTTTCACCAGGGGTGTCAGTTGACGGCGTGACGCATTACGGCTCCTGGTTGTTGCAACCCAGGGTGCAAACCCCGGACGATGACCTGTTTCTACGGTTTGTGACTATCTGTCTGCAATCAAAGCTGATGGCAAACTATACGTACGAACGATGCATCGCAACACCCACGCTGGTGTGGAGCACAAGCAAGTCCTTGAATGCCATCCCAATGCCAAATGTCGAGTGGAACACGATTACGAGTATTACCAACCACGAGTACAGCAACCCCAAGCGCGTCACCGCGGTGGACCGCCCATTGGACAACCGCGTATGCGAACTATATTGCGTAAGTTCCCGTCTGTGCACGTACCAGTACACGGACAAAAATGCCATAAAGGATCTGTACCACGCGGACGAGATATACATCCAATTAGAGCACGATGGTGACGATGAATGAGTGGGTGGCTGCGCCCCTTTCTATTCGGGCATGGGCGTTATCATCAGTATGGGTGGCTCTTGTTGTCTGCGCCCGCAAACAAAATGCGGTTGACATAGCATGTCCCGGCGCCGAGGATCGGTTCCCTGTGTGCTTCCCATGTTCAGGGATCCATCAGAGCAGAGTCAAACACTGCACGCTCTTGTGTGTACGTTATATGCGGCTTGAGCATACTGTCAAAGCGGCCACCAGTTGCCAAATCGCCCGGTAGCAGAGACATATCCAAATGTGACACAATCCCCATCCTATAACACATCCATGTAACCAGCTGAGCACAGTGCATGTGGTAGATGGGTCGTTTTGGATATATGCCTGCCGCACGCTGCAGACAGAAGGTGAGGAGAGTCGGATATGCGCATGTTTTAGGTGGCAAATAAACCGATGTGGGGCTCATACCACACAGGTGTCGCCAACCTACTACCGTACCACCCACGCCACCGTGGAGCCATCTTTGTTTCCATTCAGTCCATGTTGTGATGCACACATGTTGGTGATCCATGTCTGCCACGTAAATACATCCCCTATGCACAATTAGCATTGCAATGTGTGTCCATGGTGTATTCAGCAGGAGACATTGCACCCGGCCACGCGTGCAACTGTCCCTGTACAGGAGAATATCACCAGTGTGGATTTCCAGGGCACCCGCGTTCTGGAATTGGACCAATGGCGGTCGTGGTATGTGAGGGATTTGCAGATTGCGAGCACGCCGTACAACACCAAATCTAACAAGACAAATGGCAACTCACAATGCCAACATGCCTGTTCCCAAGCAGGCTAGCCTTGAACCACGTATCAAGCCAATACCCATCCCGATGATAATGATGACTTCAAGTGTGTGCATAGCCAATGAGTGCTCAGCAATGTGCCAATTGTACACGGAATATGCAAGCAAAAAGCCATGTACCGTCAGCAAACCGGCATGTGGATGCATATGATTAATGTGGTTTTTTTTTCATCAAACCCTACTCTATTTCTGATCTGATCTGCTTTCATCTATTTCTGATGTGTCACTCTCTGTGTCTGCTCCGTCGTCCACCATCGTTATATCATCCTCGTTTCTCTGATCTTCATCTTTATCCCTCCGTACACCACCCGACAATGCTTTGTTTTCACTCTCATTGTTTGTGCCATAAAAAAGTCCAATGGGGCTGACGGCGATGTAACAACGCTAGTTGTGTCCGTCCAAATTCCGTATGCCATGTATTCCATCGTTCGATCGTGACAGTTCCGCGAGGAACGCGTGTAACCAATTCCACATGCAGTACACGAATGACATGGGCAAATAAGTCAGATTGCTTTCGTGATACGTACCCAACAGGCTGTACAGGAAGATGTTACAATACAACAGGTTAACCGTATACTGTGCGGCAGACCCGTAAAAACGAGACAGGATTTGTTTGACCTGATCCTCTGTCTCGATGATGAGGAATTGTGTCTCCCGGCTAAGAGCTGTTGTATATTTGTCACTTTCACTGGGATCTGCTTTGTGTAGTACAAACAAAGTGTTCATTGACAGGCCCTCTGCACGATGTGTGCAATTTACCAACGGTGCACTAAGACGTGGCCCGTATAACCACCTTGATTTCCCGAATACCCTACCGATATTCACGAAGCGTGTGTCCATCTGTATTTTTTCACATTGCACCACACGGCTCATACAATGTGCTGTCGGGGCCCTTTGTGGTTTTGAACTGAATAAACCGATGTTACTTTTTTATATAATTGGTCGAAATAAAATGCATTTGGCCCTGCAATTATGTAGGGTAACACTTTGCATTGAGTGCAAATCTCCTGTCCCTATTCCTGCTTACTACGTCATAACAGTGAACGGGTACCTGTTAAGTTATTGAATGCTGCCGACCGCATCACAACAGTGCCATGGTCCGATTGTGTGACGCCTAGACATGCCGGCAACCAGCGGATGGTGACCGTTACACTGATGGATGCTACTGGCAACACATATGGTACAAGTGCTACCGAATGGTCTCTACGTGGTCGCCCAATACAGTGGCGGGCACCATGTAGCGAGTTTGTACCTGTGCACACTGTGCTATCGGTGATTGGTGATAAGCAGCAATGGCGTCTAAACACACCATCGAGTGGCATCTACTCAATGTTGTAGATCTATTGTGTTGCTGTAACGGGTTTTTTTAATAGCAGCATTCTGCTGAGGTGGCAGATGCTAGGTTTGGAGGCCCAGCACAGGGTGTTGACGGGTGAGAAATATCACATCCCCATTGTTGTTGCAAGCGAACCATTGACACCCGCAGAGACACTCACAGTCACGGTGCAACATATCAGTGGACAGGTACCTGTGCAGTATGTATTATACAGGTCAAGTGTGACATTCAGCACACATTCTACTTACAGACCACCGTGTGTTTTATCACAGCAATCCCGCGTACATACATCAAGCACATTGCCAAGACAGCTAGCATTTCTCTTTGACATGCAGGACGCAGACACAACCACCAGAAACCCGATTGTTGCGTGGTATAATTATCTGGATGCAACCGGATACGACTGCCATACACATCGATGCCATACACAGCCGTTGTTTGGTAACAGCACCTCGGATCTGGTGCAACTGTGCAATATGCTACGGTAGTGCATGCACACGTGTACAATGTGTGCAATTTACCAACGGTGCACTAAGACGTGGCCCGTATAACCACCTTGATTTCCCCAATACCCTACTAATATTCACGAAGCGTGTTTCCATCTGTATTTTTTTACATTGCACCACACGGCTCATACAATGTGCTGTTGGGGCCCTTTGTGGTTTTGAACTGAATAAACCGATGTTACTTTTTTATATAGTTGGTAGAAATAAAATGCATTTGGCCCTGCAATTATGCAGGGCAACACTTTGCATTGAGTGCAAATCTCCTTTCCCTATTCCTGCTTACTACGTCATAACAGTGAACGGGGTACCTGTTAAGTTATTGAATGCCGCCGACCGCATCACAACAGTGCAATGGTCACACCATCCAGTGGCCTACCTCAATGTTGTACATCTATTGTGTCGCTGTAACGGGTTTTGTTGATAGCAGCATTCTGCCGAGGTGGCAGATGCCAGGTTTGGAGGCCCAGCACAGGGTGTTGACGGGTGAGAAATATCACATCCCCATTGTTGTTGCAAGCGACCCCTTGACACCCGCAGAGACACTCACAGTCACGGTGTAACATATCAGTGGACAGGTACCTGTGCAGTATGTATTATGCAGGTCAAGTGTGACATTCAACACACATTCTACTTACAGACCACCGTGTGTTTTATCACAGCAATCCCGCGTACATACATCAAGCACATTGCCAAGACAGCTAGCATTTCTCTTTGACATGCAGGAAGCAGACACAACCACCAGAAACCCAATTGTTGCGTGGTATAATTATCTGGATGCAACCGGATACGACTGCCATACACATCGATGCCATACACAGCCGTTGTTTGGTAACAGCACCTCGGATCTGGTGCAACTGTGCAACATACTACGGTAGTGCATGCACACGTGTACAATGTGTGCAATTTACCAACGGTGCACTAAGACGTGGCCCGTATAACCACCTTGATTTCCCCAATACCCTACTGATATTCGGGAAGCGTGTGTCCATCTGTATTTTTTTACATTGCACCACACGGCTCATACAATGTGCTGTTGGGGCCCTTTGTGGTTTTGAACTGAATAAACCGATGTTACTTTTTTATATAGTTGGTAGAAATAAAATGCATTTGGCCCTGCAATTATGCAGGGCAACACTTTGCATTGAGTGCAAATATCCTTTCCCTATTCCTGCTTACTACGTCATAACAGTGAACGGGGTACCTGTTAAGTTATTGAATGCTGCCGACCGCATCACAACAGTGCAATGGTCACACCATCCAGTGGCCTACCTCAATGTTGTACATCTATTGTGTCGCTGTAACGGGTTTTGTTAATAGCAGCATTCTGCCGAGGTGGCAGATGCCAGGTTTGGAGGCCCAGCACAGGGTGTTGACGGGTGAGAAATATCACATCCCCATTGCTGTTGCAAGCGACCCCTTGACACCCGCAGAGACACTCACAGTCACGGTGCAACATATCAGTGGACAAGTACCTGTGCAGTATGTATTATGCAGGTCAAGTGTGACATTCAGCACACATTCTGCTTACAGACCACCGTGTCCTTTATCACAGCAATCCCGCGTACATACAGGTAGGTAGGTAGGTATCTTCGGGAGCTCGGGATGCCTCTTTTGACAATGCAGGAAGAAGGTCTTACCAAGGGGACGTCCTGTCCCTCCCACTGCCCTATGTCATGTGCCTCTTGAGCCGCTCCCGCATGTGCTTGGGAAGGCATTGTCGCGGCCACCCGGTCCATGTGTCCCGGTCGGGAGGGTGTCCCCACATGTGTCCATGAGTAGGGCCACATGCCCCCTCCTTTGGGCGGCAGCTCTGCGGGCTGCCCAGCCGTGTGGAGTATCTCTCACCACAAGGGGTATTGCTCCCTCTTGTCTACGGTACGACCGCCTCACCCTTGTGGCTTGGGTTGCGGGGCCGCTCCGCTTGGCAGGCGACCCCCTCCTGGACTGTGTACCGGCTCGCCTGTCACCGGTTGCTTCCATGGCTCCGGGTGACGTTTGCCATGGTCCCCGATGCAGCCTGGCCGGGCTCGGACCAGTGGCCGTGGAGTACCGCTCCTGCCACTGGCCCGGTGGGTCGGCTGGATGGTGCCAGTGTGTCCGACCCATGGGGTGCTGGTTCTTCCCTGTCCCTTGGCCGCCCTACGTGTGTGCAGTGTCCTGGGCCACTTGGCTCCTGTTCACCGGTGTGCCTGCTCGGTGTGTTGTGTTGCGTGTGCGGTGTCCTGGGCCACTTGGCCCCTGTTCACCGTTGTGCCCGCTCGGTGTGTTGTGTTGCGTGTGCGGTGTCCTGGGCCACTTGGCTCCTGTTCTCCGGTGTGCCCGCGCGGTGCGTTGTGTTGCGTGTGCGGTGTCCTGGGCCTCCTGGCTCCTGTTCACCGGTGTGCCCGCTCGGTGTGTTGTTTTGCGTGTGCGGTGTCCTGGGCCTCCTGGCTCCTGTTCACCGGTGCGCCCGCTCGGTGTGTTGTTTTGCGTGTGCGGTGTCCTGGACCTCCTAGCTCCTGTTCACAGGTGTGCCCGCTCGGTGTGTTGTGTTGCGTGTGCGGTGTCCCGTGCCACTTGGGTCCTGTTCACCGGTGCGCCCGCTCGGTGTGTTGTTTTGCATGTGCGGTATCCTGGGCCTCCTGGCTCCTGTTCACCGGTGCGCCCGGTCGGTGTGTTGTTTTGCGTGTGCGGTGTCCTGGGCCTCCTGGCTCCTGTTCACCGATGCGCCCGCTCGTTGTGTTGTTTTGCGTGTGCGGTGTCCTGGGCCTCCTGGCTCCTGTTCACCGGTGCGCCCGCTCGGTGTGTTGTGTTGCGTGTGCGGTGTCCTGGGCCTCCTGGCTCCTGTTCACCGATGCGCCCGCTCGTTGTGTTGTTTTGCGTGTGCGGTGTCCTGGGCCTCCTGGCTCCTGTTCACCGGTGCGCCCGCTCGGTGTGTTGTGTTGCGTGTGCGATGTCTTGGGCCTCCTGGCTCCTGTTCACCGGTGTGCCCGCTCGGTGTGTTGTGTTGCGTGTGCGGTGTCCTGGGCCACTTGGCTCCTGTTCTCCGGTGTGCCCGCGCGGTGCGTTGTGTTGCGTGTGCGGTGTCCTGGGCCTCCTGGCTCCTGTTCACCGGTGTGCCCGCTCGGTGTGTTGTTTTGCGTGTGCGATGTCCTGGGCCTCCTGGCTCCTGTTCACCGGTGCGCCCGCTCGGTGTGTTGTTTTGCGTGTGCGGTGTCCTGGACCTCCTAGCTCCTGTTCACCGGTGTGCCCGCTCGGTGTGTTGTGTTGCGTGTGCGGTGTCCCGTGCCACTTGGGTCCTGTTCACCGGTGCGCCCGCTCGGTGTGTTGTTTTGCATGTGCGGTATCCTGGGCCTCCTGGCTCCTGTTCAGCGGTGCGCCCGGTCGGTGTGTTGTTTTGCGTGTGCGGTGTCCTGGGCCTCCTGGCCTCTGTTCACCGATGCGCCCGCTCGTTGTGTTGTTTTGCGTGTGCGGTGTCCTGGGCCTCCTGGCTCCTGTTCACCGGTGCGCCCGCTCGGTGTGTTGTGTTGCGTGTGCGGTGTCCTGGGCCTCCTGGCTCCTGTTCACCGATGCGCCCGCTCGTTGTGTTGTTTTGCGTGTGCGGTGTCCTGGGCCTCCTGGCTCCTGTTCACCGGTGCGCCCGCTCGGTGTGTTGTGTTGCGTGTGCGGTGTCTTGGGCCTCCTGGCTCCTGTTCACCGGTGTGCCCGCTCGGTGTGTTGTGTTGCGTGTGCGGTGTCCTGGGCCTCCTGGCTCCTGTTCACCGATGCGCCCGCTCGGTGTGTTGTGTTGCGTGTGCGGTGTCCTGGGCCTCCTGGCTCCTGTTCACCGGTGCGCCCGCTCGGTGTGTTGTTTTGCGTGTGCGGTGTCCTGGGCCTCCTGGCTCCTGTTCACCGGTGCGCCCGCTCGGTGTGTTGTTTTGCGTGTGCGGTGTCCTGGGCCTCCTGGCTCCTGTTCACCGGTGTGCCCGCTCCGTGTGTTGTTTTGCGTGTGCGGTGTCCTGGGCCTCCTGGCTCCTTTTCACCGGTGCGCCCGCTCGGTGTGTTGTTTTGCGTGTGCGGTGTCCTGGGCCTCCTGGCTCCCGTTCACCGCTGTGCCCGCTCGGTGTGTTGTTTTGCGTGTGCGGTGTCCTTGGCCACTTGGCTCCTGTTCACCGGTGTGCCCGCGCGGTGTGTTGTGTTGCGTGTGCGGTGTCCTGGGCCTCCTGGCTCCTGCTCACCGGTGTGCCCACTCAGTGTGTTGTTTTGCGTGTGCGGTGTCCTGGGCCACTTGGCTCCTGTTCACCGGTGCGCCCGCTCAGTGTGTTGTTTTGCGTGTGCGGTGTCCTGGGCCTCCTGGCTCCTGTTCACCGGTGTGCCCGCTCGGTGTGTTGTGTTGCATGTGCGGTGTCCTGGGCCTCCTGGCTACTGTTTACCGGTGCGCCCGCTCGGTGTGTTGTTTTGCGTGTGCGGTGTCCTGGGCCTCCTGGCTCCTGTTCACCGGTGCGCCTGCTCGGTGTGTTGTTCTGCGTGTGCGGTCCCCTAGGCCACTTGGCTCCTGTTCACCGGTGCGCCCGCTCGGTGTTTTGTTTTGCGTGTGCGGTGTCCTGGGCCTCCTGGCTCCTGTCCACCGGTGCGCCCGCTCGGTGTGTTGTTTTTCGTGTGCGGTGTCCTGGGCCTCCTGGCTCCTGTTCACCGGTGCGCCTGCTCGGTGTGTTGTTCTGCGTGTGCGGTGTCCTGGGCCACTTGGCTCCTGTTCACCGGTGCGCCCGCTCGGTGTGTTGTTTTGCGTGTGCGGTGTCCTGGGCCTCCTGGCTCCTGTTCACCGGTGCGCCCGCTCGGTGTGTTGTTTTGCGTGTGCGGTGTCCTGGGCCTCCTGGCTCCTGTTCACCGGTGCGCCTGCTCGGTGTGTTGTTCTGTGTGTGCGGTGTCCTGGGCCACTTGGCTCCTGTTCACCGGTGCGCCCGCTCGGTGTGTTGTTTTGCGTGTGTGGTGTCCTGGGCCTCCTGGCTCCTGTTCACCGGTGCGCCCGCTCGGTGTGTTGTTTTGCGTGTGCGGTGTCCTGGGCATCCTGGCTCCTGTTCACCGGTGCGCCCGCTCGGTGTGTTGTTTTGCGTGTGCGGTGTCCTGGGCCTCCTGGCTCCTGTTCACCGGTGCGCCCGCTCGGTGTGTTGTGTTGCGTGTGCGGTGTCCTGGGCCTCCTGGCTCCTGTTCACCGGTGTGCCCGCCCGGTGTGTTGTTTTGCGTGTGCGGTGTCCTGGGCCTCCTGGCTCCTGTTCACCGGTGCGCCCGCTCGGTGTGTTGTTTTGCGTGTGCGGTGTCCTTGGCCTCCTGGCTCCTGTTCACCGGTGCGCCCGCCCGGTCTGTTGTTTTGCGTGTGCGGTGTCCTGGGCCTCCTGGCTCCTGTTCACCAGTGCGCCCGCTGGGTGTGTTGTGTTGCGTGTGCGGTGTCCTGGGCCTCCTGGCTCCCGTTCACCGGTGTGCCCGCTCGGTGTGTTGTTTTGCGTGTGCGGTGTCCTGGGCCTCCTGGCTCCTGTTCACCGGTGCGCCCGCTCGGTGTGTTGTTTTGCGTGTGCGGTGTCCTGGGCCTCCTGGCTCCTGTTCACCGGTGCGCCCGCTCGGTGTGTTGTTTTGTGTGTGCGGTGTCCTGGGCCTCCTGGCCCCTGTTCACCGGTGCGCCTGCTCGGTGTGTTGTTCTGCGTGTGCGGTGTCCTGGGCCACTTGGCTCCTGTTCACCGGTGCGCCCGCTCGGTGTGTTGTTTTGCGTGTGTGGTGTCCTGGGCCTCCTGGCTCCTGTTCACCGGTGCGCCCGCTCGGTGTGTTGTTTTGCGTGTGCGGTGTCCTGGGCATCCTGGCTCCTGTTCACCGGTGCGCCCGCTCGGTGTGTTGTTTTGCGTGTGCGGTGTCCTGGGCCTCCTGGCTCCTGTTCACCGGTGCGCCCGCTCGGTGTGTTGTGTTGCGTGTGCGGTGTCCTGGGCCTCCTGGCTCCTGTTCACCGGTGTGCCCGCCCGGTGTGTTGTTTTGCGTGTGCGGTGTCCTGGGCCTCCTGGCTCCTGTTCACCGGTGCGCCCGCTCGGTGTGTTGTTTTGCGTGTGCGGTGTCCTTGGCCTCCTGGCTCCTGTTCACCGGTGCGCCCGCCCGGTCTGTTGTTTTGCGTGTGCGGTGTCCTGGGCCTCCTGGCTCCTGTTCACCAGTGCGCCCGCTGGGTGTGTTGTGTTGCGTGTGCGGTGTCCTGGGCCTCCTGGCTCCCGTTCAGCGGTTTGCCCGCTCGGTGTGTTGTTTTGCGTGTGCGGTGTCCTGGGCCTCCTGGCTCCTGTTCACCGGTGCGCCCGCTCGGTGTGTTGTTTTGCGTGTGCGGTGTCCTGGGCCTCCTGGCTCCTGTTCAACGGTGTGCCCGCTCGGTGTGTTGTTTTGCGTGTGCGGTGTCCTGGGCCTCCTGGCTCCTGTTCACCGGTGTGCCCACTCGGTGTGTTGTGTTGCGTGTGCGGTGTCCTGGGCCACTTGGCTCCTGTTCACCGGTGTGCCCAATCGGTGTGTTGTGTTGCGTGTGCGGTGTCCTGGGCCTCCTGGCTCCTGTTCACCGATGCGCCCGCTCAGTGTGTGGTTTTGCGTGTGCGGTGTCCTGGGCCTCCTGGCTCCTGTTCACCGGTGTGCCCGCTCGGTGTTTTGTGTTGCGTGTGCGGTGTCCTGGGCCACTTGGCTCCTGTTCACCGGTGTGCCCGCGCGGTGTGTTGTGTTGCGTGTGCAGTGTCCTGGGCCTCCTGGGTCCTGTTCCCCGGTGTGCCCGCTCGGTGTGTTGTGTTGCGTGTGCGGTGTCCTCGGCCACTTGGCTCCTGTTCACCGGTGCGCCCGCTTGGTGTGTTGTTTTGCGTGTGCGGTGTCCTGGGCCTCCTGGCTCCTGTTCACCGGTGCGCCCGCTCGGTGTGTTGTGTTGCGTGTGCGGTGTCCTGGGCCACTTGGCTCCTGTTCACTGGTGCGCCCGCTCGGTGTGTTGCGTTGCGTGTGCGGTGTCCTGGGCCACTTGGCTCCTGTTCACGGGTGCGCCCGCTGGGTGTGTTGTGTTGCCTGTGCGGTGTCCTGGGCCTCCTGGCTCCTGTTCACCGCTGTGCCCGCTCGGTGTGTTGTGTTGCGTGTGCAGTGTCCTGGGCCACTTGGCTCCTGTTCACCGGTGCGCCCGCTCGGTGTGTTGTTTTGCGTGTGCAGTGTCCTGGGCCTCCTGGCTCCTGTTCACCGGTGTGCCCGCTCGGTGTGTTGTGTTGCGTGTGCGGTGTCCTGGGCCACTTGGCTCCTGTTCACCGGTGCGCCCGCTCGGTGTGTTGTTTTGCGTGTGCGGTGTCCTGGGCCTCCTGGCTCCTGTTCACCGGTGCGCCCGCTCGGTGTGTTGTTTTGCGTGTGCGGTGTCCTGGGCCTCCTGGCTCCTGTTCACCGGTGCGCCCGCTCGGTGTGTTGTTTTGCGTGTGCGGTGTCCTGGGCCTCCTGGCTCCTGTTCACCGGTGCGCCCGCTCGGTGTGTTGTGTTGCGTGTGCGGTGTCCTGGGCCTCCTGGCTCCCGTTCACCGGTGTGCCCGCCCGGTGTGTTGTTTTGCCCTGTGCGGTGTCCCGGGCCTCCTGGCTCCTGTTCACCGGTGCGCCCGCTCGGTGTGTTGTTTTGCGTGTGCGGTGTCCTTGGCCTCCTGGCTCCTGTTCACCGGTGCGCCCGCCCGGTGTGTTGTTTTGCGTGTGCGGTGTCCTGGGCCTCCTGGCTCCTGTTCACTGGTGCGCCTGCTCGGTGTGTTGTGTTGCGTGTGCGGTGTCCTCGGCCTCCTGGCTCCTGTTCAGCGGTGCGCCCGCTTGGTGTGTTGTTTTGCGTGTGCGGTGTCCTGGGCCTCCTGGCTCCCGTTCACTGGTGTGCCCGCTCGGTGTGTTGTTTTGCGTGTGCGGTGTCCTGGGCCTCCTGGCTCCTGTTCACCGGTGCGCCCGCTCGGTGTGTTGTTTTGCGTGTGCGGTGTCCTGGGCCTCCTGGCTCCTGTTCACCGGTGTGCCCGCTCGGTGTGTTGTTTTGCGTGTGCGGTGTCCTGGGCCACTTGGCTCCTGTTCACCGGTGTGCCCACTCGGTGTGTTGTGTTGCGTGTGGGGTGTCCTGGGCCACTTGGCTCCTGTTCACCGGTGTGCCCACTCGGTGTGTTGTGTTGCGTGTGCGGTGTCCTGGGCCTCCTGGCTCCTGTTCACCGGTGCGCCCGCTCGGTGTGTTGTTTTGCGTGTGCGGTGTCCTGGGCCTCCTGGCTCCTGTTCACCGCTGCGCCCGTTCGGTGTGTTGTTTTGTGTGTGCGGTGTCCTGGGCCTCCTGGCTCCTGTTCACCGGTGCGCCCGCTCGGTGTGTTGTTTTGCCTGTGCGGTGTCCTGGGCCTCCTGGCTCCTGTTCACCGGTGTGCCCGCTCGGTGTGTTGTTTTGCGTGTGCGGTGTCCTGGGCCACTTGGCTCCTGTTCACCGGTGTGCCCACTCGGTGTGTTGTGTTGCGTGTGGGGTGTCCTGGGCCACTTGGCTCCTGTTCACCGGTGTGCCCACTCGGTGTGTTGTGTTGCGTGTGCGGTGTCCTGGGCCTCCTGGCTCCTGTTCACCGGTGCGCCCGCTCGGTGTGTTGTTTTGCGTGTGCGGTGTCCTGGGCCTCCTGGCTCCTGTTCACCGCTGCGCCCGCTCGGTGTGTTGTTTTGTGTGTGCAGTGTCCTGGGCCTCCTGGCTCCTGTTCACCGGTGCGCCCGCTCGGTGCGTTGTTTTGCGTGTGCGGTGTCCTGGGCCTCCTGGCTCCTGTTCACCGGTGTGCCCGCTCCGTGTGTTGTTTTGTGTGTGCGGTGTCCTGGGCCTCCTGGCTCCTGTTCACCGGTGCGCCCGCTCGGTGTGTTGTTTTGCGTGTGCGGTGTCCTGGGCCTCCTGGCTCCTGTTCACCGGTGTGCCCGCTCGGTGTGTTGTTTTGCGTGTGCGGTGTCCTGGGCCACTTGGCTCCTGTTCACCGGTGTGCCCGCGCGGTGTGTTGTGTTGCGTGTGCGGTGTCCAGGGCCTCCTGGCTCCTGCTCACCGGTGCGCCCGCTCAGTGTGTTGTTTTGCGTGTGCGGTGTCCTGGGCCTCCTGGCTCCTGTTCACCGGTGTGCCCGCTCGGTGTGTTGTGTTGCATGTGCGGTGTCCTGGGCCACTTGGCTCCTTTTCACCGGTGCGCCCGCTCGGTGTGTTGTTTTGCGTGTGCGGTGTCCTGGGCCTCCTGGCTCCTGTTCACCGGTGCGCCCGCTCGGTGTGTTGTTTTGCGTGTGCGGTGTCCTGGGCCTCCTGGCTCCTGTTCACCGGTGCGCCCGCTCGGTGTGTTGTTTTGCGTGTGCGGTGTCCTGGGCCACTTGGCTCCTGTTCACCGGTGCGCCCGCTCGGTGTGTTGTTTTGCGTGTGCGGTGTCCTGGGCCTCCTGGCTCCTGTTCACCGGTGCGCCCGCTCGGTGTGTTGTTTTAGGTGTGCGGTGTCCTGGGCCTCCTGGCTCCTGTTCACTGGTGCGCCCGCTCGGTGTGTTGTTTTGCGTGTGCGGTGTCCTGAGCCTCCTGGCTCCTGTCCACCGGTGCGCCTGCTCGGTGTGTTGTGTTGCGTGTGCGGTGTCCTGGGCCTCCTGGCTCCTGTTCACCGGTGTGCCCGCCTGGTGTGTTGTTTTGCGTGTGCGGTGTCCTGGGCCTCCTGGCTCCTGTTCACCGGTGTGCCCACTCGGTGTGTTGTGTTGCGTGTGCGGTGTCCTGGGCCTCCTGGCTCCTGTTCACCGGTGTGCCCGCTCGGTGTGTTGTTTTGCGTGTGCGGTGTCCTGGGCCTCCTGGCTCCTGTTCACCGGTGTGCCCGCTCGGTGTTTTGTGTTGCGTGTGCGGTGTCCTGGGCCTCCTGGCTCCTGTTCACCGGTGTGCCCGCTCCGTGTGTTGTGTTGCGTGTGCGGTGTCCTGGGCCACTTGGCTCGTGTTCACCGGTGCGCCCGCTCGGTGTGTTGTTTTGCGTGTGCGGTGTCCTGGGCCTCCTGGCTCCTGTTCACCGGTGCGCCCGCTCGGTGTGTTGTTTTGCATGTGCGGTGTCCTGGGCCACTTGGCTCCTGTTCACCGGTGCGCCCGCTCGGTGTGTTGTTTTGCGTGTGCGGTGTCCTGGGCCTCCTGGCTCCTGTTCACCGGTGCGCCCGCTCGGTGTGTTGTTTTAGGTGTGCGGTGTCCTGGGCCTCCTGGCTCCTGTTCACTGGTGTGCCCGCTCGGTGTGTTGTTTTGCGTGTGCGGTGTCCTGGGCCTCCTGGCTCCTGTCCACCGGTTCCGCCCGCTCGGTGTGTTGTGTTGCGTGTGCGGTGTCCTGGGCCTCCTGGCTCCTGTTCACCGGTGTGCCCGCCCGGTGTGTTGTTTTGCGTGTGCGGTGTCCTGGGCCTCCTGGCTCCTGTTCACCGGTGCGCCCGCTCGGTGTGTTGTTTTGCGTGTGCGGTGTCCTTGGCCTCCTGGCTCCTGTTCACCGGTGCGCCCGCCCGGTGTGTTGTTTTGCGTGTGCGGTGTCCTGGGCCTCCTGGCTCCTGTTCACCGGTGCGCCCGCTGGGTGTGTTGTTTTGCGTGTGCGGTGTCCTGGGCCTCCTGGCTCCTGTTCACCGCTGTGCCCGCTCGGTGTGTTGTTTTGCGTGTGCGGTGTCCTGGGCCACTTGGCTCCTGTTCACCGGTGTGCCCACTCGGTGTGTTGTGTTGCGTGTGGGGTGTCCTGGGCCACTTGGCTCCTGTTCACCGACGTGCCCACTCGATGTGTTGTGTTGCGTGTGCGGTGTCCTGGGCCTCCTGGCTCCTGTTCACCGGTGTGCCCGCTCGGTGTGTTGTTTTGCGTGTGCGGTGTCCTGGGCCTCCTGGCTCCTGTTCACCGGTGTGCCCGCTGGGTGTTTTGTGTTGCGTGTGCGGTGTCCTGGGCCTCCTGGCTCCTGTTCACCGGTGTGCCCGCTCGGTGTGTTGTGTTGCGTGTGCACTGTCCTGGGCCTCCTGGCTCCTGTTCACCGGTGTGCCCGCTCGGTGTGTTGTGTTGCGTGTGCGGTGTCCTGGGCCACTTGGCTCCTGTTCATAGGTGGGCCCGCTCGGTGTGTTGTTTTGCGTGTGCGGTGTCCTGGGCCTCCTGGCTCCTGTTCACCGGTGCGCCCGCTGGGTGTGTTGTTTTGCGTGTGCGGTGTCCTGGGCCACTTGGCTCCTGTTCACCGGTGTGCCCACTCGATGTGTTGTGTGGCGTGTGCGGTGTCCTGGGCCTCTTGGCTCCTGTTCACCGGTGCGCCCGCTCGGTGTGTTGTGTTGCGTGTGCAGTGTCCTGGGCCACTTGGCTCCTGTTCACCGGTGCGCCCGCTCGGTGTGTTGTTTTGCGTGTGCGGTGTCCTGGGCCTCCTGGCTCCTGTTCACCGGTGCGCCCGCTCGGTGTGTTGTGTTGCGTGTGCGGTGTCCTGGGCCACTTGGCTCCTGTTCACCGGTGCGCCCGCTCGGTGTGTTGTGTTGCGTGTGCGGTGTCCTGGGCCTCCTGGCTCCTGTTCACCGGTGCGCCCGCTGGGTGTGTTGTTTTGCGTGTGCGGTGTCCTGGGCCTCCTGGCTCCTGTTCACCGGTGCGCCCGCTCGGTGTGTTGTGTTGCGTGTGCGGTGTCCTGGGCCTCCTGGCTCCTGTTCACCGGTGCGCCCGCTCGGTGTGTTGTTTTGCGTGTGCGGTGTCCTGGGCCTCCTGGCTCCCGTTCACCGGTGCGCCCGCTCGGTGTGTTGTTTTGCGTGTGCGGTGTCCTGGGCCTCCTGGCTCCTGTTCACCGGTGCGCCCGCCCGGTGTGTTGTTTTGCGTGTGCGGTGTCCTGGGCCTCCTGGCTCCTGTTCACCGGTGCGCCCGCTGGGTGTGTTGTGTTGCGTGTGCGGTGTCCTGGGCCTCCTGGCTCCCGTTCACCGGTGTGCCCGCTCGGTGTGTTGTTTTGCGTGTGCGGTGTCCTGGGCCTCCTGGCTCCTGTTCACCGCTGTGCCCGCTCGGTGTGTTGTTTTGCGTGTGCGGTGTCCTGGGCCTCCTGGCTCCTGTTCACCGGTGCGCCCGCTCGGTGTGTTGTGTTGCGTGTGCGGTGTCCTGGGCCACTTGGCTCCTGTTCACCGGTGCGCCCGCTCGGTGTGTTGTGTTGCGTGTGCGGTGTCCTGGGCCTCCTGGCTCCTGTTCACCGGTGCGCCCGCTCGGTGTGTTGTTTTGCGTGTGCGGTGTCCTGGGCCACTTGGCTCCTGTTCACCGGTGCGCCCGCTCTGTGTGTTGTTTTGCGTGTGTAGTGTCCTGGGCCTCCTGGCTCCTGTTCACCGGTGTGCCCGCTCGGTGTGTTGTGTTGCGTGTGCGGTGTCCTGGGCCACTTGGCTCCTGTTCACCGGTGCACCCGCTCTGTGTGTTGTTTTGCGTGTGCGGTGTCCTGGGCCTCCTGGCTCCTGTTCACCGGTGCGCCCGCTCTGTGTGTTGTTTTGCGTGTGCGGTGTCCTGGGCCTCCTGGCTCCTGTTCACCGGTGCGCCCGCTCGGTGTGTTGTGTTGCGTGTGCGGTGTCCTGGGCCACTTGGCTCCTGTTCACCGGTGCGCCCGCTCGGTGTGTTGTGTTGCGTGTGCGGTGTCCTGGGCCTCCTGGCTCCTGTTCACCGGTGTGCCCGCCCGGTGTGTTGTTTTGCCCTGTGCGGTGTCCCGGGCCTCCTGGCTCCTGTTCACCGGTGCGCCCGCTCGGTGTGTTGTTTTGCGTGTGCGGTGTCCTTGGCCTCCTGGCTCCTGTTCACCGGTGCGCCCGCCCGGTGTGTTGTTTTGCGTGTGCGGTGTCCTGGGCCTCCTGGCTCCTGTTCACCGGTGCGCCCGCTCGGTGTGTTGTGTTGCGTGTGCGGTGTCCTGGGCCTCCTGGCTCCTGTTCACCGGTGCGCCCGCTCGGTGTGTTGTTTTGCGTGTGCGGTGTCCTGGGCCTCCTGGCTCCCGTTCACTGGTGTGCCCGCTCGGTGTGTTGTTTTGCGTGTGCGGTGTCCTGGGCCTCCTGGCTCCTGTTCACCGGTGCGCCCGCCCGGTGTGTTGTTTTGCGTGTGCGGTGTCCTGGGCCTCCTGGCTCCTGTTCACCGGTGCGCCCGCTGGGTGTGTTGTGTTGCGTGTGCGGTGTCCTGGGCCTCCTGGCTCCCGTTCACCGGTGTGCCCGCTCGGTGTGTTGTTTTGCGTGTGCGGTGTCCTGGGCCTCCTGGCTCCTGTTCACCGCTGTGCCCGCTCGGTGTGTTGTTTTGCGTGTGCGGTGTCCTGGGCCACTTGGCTCCTGTTCACCGGTGCGCCCGCTCGGTGTGTTGTGTTGCGTGTGCGGTGTCCTGGGCCACTTGGCTCCTGTTCACCGGTGCGCCCGCTCGGTGTGTTGTGTTGCGTGTGCGGTGTCCTGGGCCTCCTGGCTCCTGTTCACCGGTGCGCCCGCTCGGTGTGTTGTTTTGCGTGTGCGGTGTCCTGGGCCACTTGGCTCCTGTTCACCGGTGCGCCCGCTCTGTGTGTTGTTTTGCGTGTGTAGTGTCCTGGGCCTCCTGGCTCCTGTTCACCGGTGTGCCCGCTCGGTGTGTTGTGTTGCGTGTGCGGTGTCCTGGGCCACTTGGCTCCTGTTCACCGGTGCGCCCGCTCTGTGTGTTGTTTTGCGTGTGCGGTGTCCTGGGCCTCCTGGCTCCTGTTCACCGGTGCGCCCGCTCGGTGTGTTGTGTTGCGTGTGCGGTGTCCTGGGCCACTTGGCTCCTGTTCACCGGTGCGCCCGCTCGGTGTGTTGTGTTGCGTGTGCGGTGTCCTGGGCCTCCTGGCTCCTGTTCACCGGTGTGCCCGCTCGGTGTGTTGTGTTGCGTGTGCGGTGTCCTGGGCCACTTGGCTCCTGTTCACCGGTGCGCCCGCTCTGTGTGTTGTTTTGCGTGTGCGGTGTCCTGGGCCTCCTGGCTCCTGTTCACCGGTGCGCCCGCTCGGTGTGTTGTGTTGCGTGTGCGGTGTCCTGGGCCACTTGGCTCCTGTTCACCGGTGCGCCCGCTCGGTGTGTTGTGTTGCGTGTGCGGTGTCCTGGGCCTCCTGGCTCCTGTTCACCGGTGCGCCCGCTCGGTGTGTTGTTTTGCGTGTGCGGTGTCCTGGGCCACTTGGCTCCTGTTCACGGTGTGCCCACTCGGTGTGTTGTGTTGCGTGTGTAGTGTCCTGGGCCTCCTGGCTCCTGTTCACCGGTGTGCCCGCTCGGTGTGTTGTGTTGCGTGTGCGGTGTCCTGGGCCACTTGGCTCCTGTTCACCGGTGCGCCCGCTCTGTGTGTTGTTTTGCGTGTGCGGTGTCCTGGGCCTCCTGGCTCCTGTTCACCGGTGCGCCCGCTCGGTGTGTCGTGTTGCGTGTGCGGTGTCCTGGGCCACTTGGCTCCTGTTCACCGGTGCGCCCGCTCGGTGTGTTGTGTTGCGTGTGCGGTGTCCTGGGCCTCCTGGCTCCTGTTCACCGGTGCGCCCGCTCGGTGTGTTGTTTTGCGTGTGCGGTGTCCTGGGCCACTTGGCTCCTGTTCACCGGTGCGCCCGCTCGGTGTGTTGTTTTGCGTGTGCGGTGTCCTGGGCCTCCTGGCCCCTGTTCACCGGTGCGCCCGCTCGGTGTGTTGTTTTAGGTGTGCGGTGTCCTGGGCCTCCTGGCTCGTGTTCACTGGTGCGCCCGCTCGGTGTGTTGTTTTGCGTGTGCGGTGTCCTGGGCCTCCTGGCTCCTGTCCACCGGTGCGCCCGCTCGGTGTGTTGTGTTGCGTGTGCGATGTCCTGGGCCTCCTGGCTCCTGTTCACCGGTGTGCCCGCCCGGTGTGTTGTTTTGCGTGTGCGGTGTCCTGGGCCTCCTGGCTCCTGTTCACCGGCGCGCCCGCTCGGTGTGTTGTTTTGCGTGTGCGGTGTCCTTGGCCTCCTGGCTCCTGTTCACCGGTGCGCCCGCCCGGTGTGTTGTTTTGCGTGTGCGGTGTCCTGGGCCTCCTGGCTCCTGTTCACCGGTGCGCCCGCTGGGTGTGTTGTGTTGCGTGTGCGGTGTCCTGGGCCTCCTGGCTCCCGTTCACCGGTGTGCCCGCTCGGTGTGTTGTTTTGCGTGTGCGGTGTCCTGGGCCTCCTGGCTCCTGTTCACCGGTGCGCCCGCTCGGTGTGTTGTTTTGCGTGTGCGGTGTCCTGGGCCTCCTGGCTCCTGTTCACCGCTGTGCCCGCTCGGTGTGTTGTTTTGCGTGTGCGGTGTCCTGGGCCACTTGGCTCCTGTTCACCGGTGTGCCCACTCGGTGTGTTGTGTTGCGTGTGCGGTGTCCTGGGCCACTTGGCTCCTGTTCACCGGTGTGCCCACTCGGTGTGTTGTGTTGCGTGTGCGGTGTCCTGGGCCTCCTGGCTCCTGTTCACCGGTGTGCCCGCTCGGTGTGTTGTTTTGCGTGTGCGGTGTCCTGGGCCTCCTGGCTCCTGTTCACCGGTGTGCCCGCTCGGTGTTTTGTGTTGCGTGTGCGGTGTCCTGGGCCACTTGGCTCCTGTTCACCGGTGTGCCCGCTCGGTGTGTTGTGTTGCGTGTGCAGTGTCCTGGGCCTCTCGGCTCCTGTTCACCGGTGTGCCCGCTCGGTGTGTTGTGTTGCGTGTGCGGTGTCCTGGGCCACTTGGCTCCTGTTCACCGGTGCGCCCGCTCGGTGTGTTGTTTTGCGTGTGCGGTGTCCTGGGCCTCCTGGCTCCTGTTCACCGGTGCGCCCGCTCGGTGTGTTGTGTTGCGTGTGCGGTGTCCTGGGCCACTTGGCTCCTGTTCACCGGTGCGCCCGCTCGGTGTGTTGTGTTGCGTGTGCGGTGTCCTGGGCCACTTGGCTCCTGTTCACGGGTGCGCCCGCTGGGTGTGTTGTGTTGTGTGTGCGGTGTCCTGGGCCTCTTGGCTCCCCTTCACCGGTGTGCCCGCTCGGTGTGTTGTGTTGCGTGTGCAGTGTCCTGGGCCACTTGGCTCCTGTTCACCGCAGCGCCCGCTCGGTGTGTTGTTTTGCGTGTGCGGTGTCCTGGGCCTCCTGGCTCCTGTTCACCGGTGCGCCCGCTCGGTGTGTTGTTTTGCGGTTGCGGTGTCCTGGGCCTCCTGGCTCCTGTTCACCGGTGCGCCCGCTCGGTGTTTTGTGTTGCGTGTGCGGTGTCCTGGGCCACTTGGCTCCTGTTCAGCGGTGTGCCCGCTCGGTGTGTTGTGTTGCGTGTGCAGTGTCCTGGGCCTCCTGGCTCCTGTTCACCGGTGTACCCGCTCGGTGTGTTGTTTTGCGTGTGCGGTGTCCTGGGCCTCCTGGCTCCTGTTCACCGGTGCGCCCGCTCGGTGTGTTGTGTTGCGTGTGCGGTGTCCTGGGCCTCCTGGCTCCTGTTCACCGGTGCGCCCGCTCGGTGTGTTGTGTTGCGTGTGCGGTGTCCTGGGCCTCCTGGCTCCTGTTCACCGATGCGCCCGCTCGGTGTGTTGTTTTGCGTGTGCGGTGTCCTGGGCCTCCTGGCTCCTGTTCACCGGTGCGCCCGCTCGGTGTGTTGTGTTGCGTGTGCGGTGTCCTGGGCCACTTGGCTCCTGTTCAGCGGTGTGCCCGCTCGTTGTGTTGTGTTGCGTGTGCAGTGTCCTGGGCCTCCTGGCTCCTGTTCACCGGTGTGCCAGCTCGGTGTGTTGTGTTGCGTGTGCGGTGTCCTGGGCCACTTGGCTCCTGTTCACCGGTGTGCCCGCTCGGTGTGTTGTTTTGCGTGTGCGGTGTCCTGGGCCTCCTGGCTCCTGTTCACCGGTGCGCCCGCTCGGTGTGTTGTGTTGCGTGTGCGGTGTCCTGGGCCACTTGGCTCCTGTTCACCGGTGTGCCCGCTCGGTGTGTTGTGTTGCGTGTGCGGTGTCCTGGGCCACTTGGCTCCTGTTCACGGGTGCGCCCGCTGGGTGTGTTGTGTTGCGTGTGCGGTGTCCTGGGCCTCCTGGCTCCTGTTCACCGGTGTGCCCGCTCGGTGTGTTGTGTTGCGTGTGCAGTGTCCTGGGCCTCCTGGCTCCTGTTCACCGGTGCGCCCGGTCGGTGTGTTGTGTTGCGTGTGCGGTGTCCTGGGCCTCCTGGCTCCTGTTCACCGGTGCGCCCGCTCGGGGTGTTGTTTTGCGTGTGCGGTGTCCTGGGCCTCCTGGCTCCTGTTCACCGGTGCGCCCGCTCGGTGTGTTGTTTTGCGTGTGCTGTGTCCTGGGCCTCCTGGCTCCTGTTCACCGGTGCGCCCGCTCGGTGTGTTGTGTTGCGTGTGCGGTGTCCTGGGCCTCCTGGCTCCTGTTCACTTCTGCGCCCGCTCGGTGTGTTGTTTTGCGTGTGCGGTTTCCTGGGCCTCCTGGCTCCTGTTCACCGGTGCGCCCGCCCGGTGTGTTGTGTTGCGTGTGCGGTGTCCTGGGCCTCCTGGCTCCCGTTCACCGGTGTGCCCGCTCGTGTGTTGTTTTGCCTGTGAGGTGTCCTGGGCCTCCTGGCTCCTGTTCACCGCTGTGCCCGCTCGGTGTGTTGTTTTGCGTGTGCGGTGTCCTGGGCCACTTGGCTCCTGTTCACCGGTGTGCCCACTCGGTGTGTTGTGTTGCGTGTGCGGTGTCCTCGGCCACTTGGCTCCTGTTCACCGGTGTGCCCACTCGGTGTGTTGTGTTGCGTGTGCGGTGTCCTGGGCCTCCTGGCTCCTGTTCACCGCTGTGCCCGCTCGGTGTGTTGTTTTGCGTGTGCGGTGTCCTCGGCCACTTGGCTCCTGTTCACCGGTGTGCCCACTCGGTGTGTTGTTTTGCGTGTGCGGTGTCCTGGGCCTCCTGGCTCCTGTTCACCGGTGCGCCCGCTGGGTGTGTTGTGTTGCGTGTGCGGTGTCCTGGGCCTCCTGGCTCCCGTTCACTGGTGTGCCCGCTCGGTGTGTTGTTTTGCGTGTGCGGTGTCCTGGGCCTCGTGGCTCCTGTTCGCCGCTGTGCCCGCTCGGTGTGTTGTTTTGCGTGTGCGGTGTCCTGGGCCACTTGGCTCCTGTTCACCGGTGTGCCCACTCGGTGTGTTGTGTTGCGTGTGCGGTGTCCTCGGCCACTTGGCTCCTGTTCACCGGTGTGCCCACTCGGTGTGTTGTGTTGCGTGTGCGGTGTCCTGGGCCTCCTGGCTCCTGTTCACCGATGCGCCCGCTCGGTGTGTTGTTTTGCGTGTGCGGTGTCCTGGGCCTCCTGGCTCCTGTTCACCGGTTTGCCCGCTCCGTGTTTTGTGTTGCGTGTGCGGTGTCCTGGGCCACTTGGCTCCTGTTCAGCGGTGTGCCCGCTCGGTGTGTTGTGTTGCGTGTGCAGTGTCCTGGGCCTCCTGGCTCCTGTTCACCGGTGTGCCCGCTCGGTGTGTTGTGTTGTGTGTGCGGTGTCCTGGGCCACTTGGCTCCTGTTCACCGGTGCGCCCGCTCGGTGTGTTGTTTTGCGTGTGCGGTGTCCTGGGCCTCCTGGCTCCTGTTCACCGGTGCGCCCGCTCGGTTTGTTGTGTTGCGTGTGCGGTGTCCTGGGCCACTTGGCTCCTGTTCACGGGTGCGCCCGCTGGGTGTGTTGTGTTGCGTGTGCGGTGTCCTGGGCCTCCTGGCTCCTGTTCACCGGTGTGCCCGCTCGGTGTGTTGTGTTGCGTGTGCAGTGTCCTGGGCCACTTGGCTCCTGTTCACCGGTGCGCCCGCTCGGTGTGTTGTTTTGCGTGTGCGGTGTCCTGGGCCTCCTGGCTCCTGTTCACCGGTGCGCCCGCTCGGTGTGTTGTTTTGCGTGTGCGGTGTCCTGGGCCTCCTGGCTCCTGTTCACCGGTGCGCCCGCTCGGTGTGTTGTGTTGCGTGTGCGGTGTCCTCGGCCTCCTGGCTCCCGTTCACCGGTTTGCCCGCCCGGGGTGTTGTTTTGCCCTGTGCGGTGTCCCGGGCCTCCTGGCTCCTGTTCACCGGTGCGCCCGCTCGGTGTGTTGTTTTGCGTGTGCGGTGTCCTTGGCCTCCTGGCTCCTGTTCACCGGTGCGCCCGCCCGGTGTGTTGTTTTGCGTGTGCGGTGTCCTGGGCCTCCTGGCTCCTGTTCACCGGTGCGCCCGCTCGGTGTGTTGTGTTGCGTGTGCGGTGTCCTGGGCCTCCTGGCTCCTGTTCACCGGTGCGCCCGCTCGGTGTGTTGTTTTGCGTGTGCGGTGTCCTGGGCCTCCTGGCTCCCGTTCACTGGTGTGCCCGCTCGGTGTGTTGTTTTGCGTGTGCGGTGTCCTGGGCCTCCTGGCTCCTGTTCACCGGTGCGCCCGCTCGGTGTGTTGTTTTGCGTGTGCCGTGTCCTGGGCCTCCTGGCTCCTGTTCACCGCTGTGCCCGCTCGGTGTGTTGTTTTGCGTGTGCGGTGTCCTCGGCCACTTGGCTCCTGTTCACCAGTTTGCCCACTCGGTGTGTTGTGTTGCGTGTGCGGTGTCCTAGGCCTCCTGGCTCCTGTTCACCGGTGCGCCCGCTCGGTGTGTTGTTTTGCGTGTGCGGTGTCCTGGGCCTCCTGGCTCCTGTTCACCGGTGTGCCCGCTCGGTGTTTTGTGTTGCGTGTGCGGTGTCCTGGGCCACTTAGCTCCTGTTCAGCGGTGTGCCCGCGCGGTGTGTTGTTTTGCGTGTGGGGTGTCCTGGGCCTCGTGGCTCCTGTTCACCGCTGTGCCCGCTCGGTGTGTTGTTTTGCGTGTGCGGTGTCCTGGGACTCCTGGCTCCTGTTCACCGGTGTGCCCGCTCGGTGTGTTGTTTTGCGTGTGCGGTGTCCTGGGCCTCGTGGCTCCTGTTCACCGCTGTGCCCGCTCGGTGTGTTGTTTTGCGTGTGCGGTGTCCTGGGCCACTTGGCTCCTGTTCACCGGTGTGCCCACTCGGTGTGTTGTGTTGCGTGTGCGGTGTCCTCGGCCACTTGGCTCCTGTTCACCGGTGTGCCCACTCGGTGTGTTGTGTTGCGTGTGCGGTGTCCTGGGCCTCCTGGCTCCTGTTCACCGATGCGCCCGCTCGGTGTGTTGTTTTGCGTGTGCGGTGTCCTGGGCCTCCTGGCTCCTGTTCACCGGTGTGCCCGCTCGGTGTTTTGTGTTGCGTGTGCGGTGTCCTGGGCCACTTGGCTCCTGTTCACCGGTGTGCCCGCTCGGTGTGTTGTGTTGCGTGTGCAGTGTCCTGGGCCTCCTGGCTCCTGTTCACCGGTGTGCCCGCTGGGTGTGTTGTGTTGTGTGTGCGGTGTCCTGGGCCACTTGGCTCCTGTTCACCGGTGCGCCCGCTTGGTGTGTTGTTTTGCGTGTGCGGTGTCCTGGGCCTCCTGGCTCCTGTTCACCGGTGCGCCCGCTCGGTTTGTTGTGTTGCGTGTGCGGTGTCCTGGGCCACTTGGCTCCTGTTCACGGGTGCGCCCGCTGGGTGTGTTGTGTTGCGTGTGCGGTGTCCTGGGCCTCCTGGCTCCTGTTCACCGGTGCGCCCGCTCGGTGTGTTGTGTTGCGTGTGCGGTGTCCTGGGCCACTTGGCTCCTGTTCACCGGTGCGCCCGCTCGGTGTGTTGTTTTGCGTGTGCGGTGTCCTGGGCCTCCTGGCTCCTGTTCACCGGTGCGCCCGCTCGGTGTGTTGTTTTGCGTGTGCGGTGTCCTGGGCCTCCTGGCTCCTGTTCACCGGTGCGCCCGCTCGGTGTGTTGTTTTGCGTGTGCGGTGTCCTGGGCCTCCTGGCTCCTGTTCACCGGTGCGCCCGCTCGGTGTGTTGTGTTCCGTGTGCGGTGTCCTGGGCCTCCTGACTCCCGTTCACCGGTTTGCCTGCCCGGTGTGTTGTTTTGCCCTGTGCGGTGTCCCGGGCCTCCTGGCTCCTGTTCACCGGTGCGCCCGCTCGGTGTGTTGTTTTGCGTGTGCGGTGTCCTTGGCCTCCTGGCTCCTGTTCACCGGTGCGCCCGCCCGGTGTGTTGTTTTGCGTGTGCGGTGTCCTGGGCCTCCTGGCTCCTGTTCACCGGTGCGCCCGCTCGGTGTGTTGTGTTGCGTGTGCGGTGTACTGGGCCTCCTGGCTCCTGTTCACCGGTGCGCCCGCTCGGTGTGTTGTTTTGCGTGTGCGGTGTCCTCGGCTTCCTGGCTCCCGTTCACTGGTGTGCCCGCTCGGTGTGTTGTTTTGCGTGTGCGGTGTCCTGGGCCTCCTGGCTCCCGTTCACTGGTGTGCCCGCTCGGTGTGTTGTGTTGCGTGTGCGGTGTCCTGGGCCTCCTGGCTCCTGTTCACCGGTGCGCCCGCTCGGTGTGTTGTGTTGCGTGTGCGGTGTCCTGGGCCTCCTGGCTCCTGTTCACCGGTGCGCCCGCTCGGTGTGTTGTTTTGCGTGTGCGGTGTCCTGGGCCTCCTGGCTCCTGTCCACCGGTGCGCCCGCTCGGTGTGTTGTTTTGCGTGTGCGGTGTCCTGGGCCTCCTGGCTCCTGTTCACCGGTGTGCCCGCTCGGTGTGTTGTTTTGCGTGTGCGGTGTCCTGGGCCACTTGGCTCCTGTTCACCGGTTTGCCCACTCGGTGTGTTGTGTTGCGTGTGCGGTGTCCTGGGCCTCCTGGCTCCTGTTCACCGGTGCGCCCGCTCGGTGTGTTGTTTTGCGTGTGCGGTGTCCTGGGCCTCCTGGCTCCTGTTCACCGGTGTGCCCGCTCGGTGTTTTGTGTTGCGTGTGCGGTGTCCTGGGCCACTTAGCTCCTGTTCAGCGGTGTGCCCGCGCGGTGTGTTGTGTTGCGTGTGCGCTGTCCTGGGCCACCTGGCTCTTGTTCACCGGTGCGCCCGCTCGGTGTGTTGTGTTGCGTGTGCGGTGTCCTGGGCCTCCTGGCTCCTGTTCACAGGTGTGCCCGCCCGGTGTGTTGTGTCGCGCCTGCGGTGTCCTCGGCCGCTTGGCTCTTGTTCACCCGTGTGTTCGCTCTGTGTCTTGTGCTTTGGGTTGCGCGTGGTGTGTTGCTGTGCCGGGCGTCGCTGCGGGGCGCTCACTCGTCCATCCGGACGGCGGCTGTTCGTAGCCGGCAGGGGCTGGGTACCCTCCGGGCGCACACTCTTCCATCCGGACGGCGGCTGGTCGTAGCCAGCAGGGGCTGGGTACCCTCCGGGCGCGCACTAGTCCATCGGGACGGCGGCTGTTCGTAGCCGGCAGGGGCTGGGTACCCTCCGGGCGCGCACTCGTCCATCCGGACGGCGGCTGGCGTGCGTGTGCTTGCTCTTTGTGGCCGGGTCGGGCGGGCCGGCCTCCCGGGCGCGTTGTGGTGCGCCTCACCTTTTCCTTTGGCCGCTTTGTCTTTCTGCTTTGCTTGGCCCCCTCCGGGCTGTGGTGGCCCCCCTGCGCTGGCTGCAGTATGTATTATACAGGTCAAGTGTGACATTCAGCACACATTCTACTTACAGACCACCGTGTGTTTTATCACAGCAATCCCGCGAACATACATCAAGCACATTGCCAAGACAGCTAGCATTTCTCTTTGACATGCAGGAAGCAGACACAACCACCAGAAACCCAATTGTTGCGTGGTATAATTATCTGGATGCAACCGGATACGACTGCCATACACATCGATGGCATACACAGCCGTTGTTTGGTAACAGCACCTCGGATCTGGTGCAACTGTGCAACATACTACGGTAGTGCATGCACACGTGTACGATGTGTGCAATTTACCAACGGTGCACTAAGACGTGGCCCGTAAAACCACCTTGATTTCCCCAATACCCTACTGATATTCACGAAGCGTGTGTCCATCTGTATTTTTTTACATTGCACCACACGGCTCATACAATGTGCTGTTGGGGCCCTTTGTGGTTTTGAACTGAATAAACCGATGTTACGTTTTTATTTAGTTGGTAGAAATAAAATGCATTTGGCCCTGCAATTTTGCAGGGCAACACTTTGCATTGAGTGCAAATCTCCTTTCCCTATTCCTGCTGAAAGTGCTGCCCTAGGTCGTTGATGGTGCCGGAGGGCTCAGGGTCGGCAAGACCGAGGGGGCAGGCACGCGAGGAGTCGACCTGAACGCTGCTGTTGGGGGCAGAACCGGATACACGGACACCAACGGAGGCAAGAGCGGCGACAACGGAGGCAAGATCCATGCTGATTGTTATCCGGCAAAAAATCCCAGTCTATGAAGAAAATTGATGCGGATTATCCTAAGTACATCTGAGTGTCCATATCCGTCTGAAAAGATTTATATAAATCCGATTGTGAAAAAATATTTGGCTGATTTGGCTTCGGGCGCGCATCAGCGGCAATTGGCGATTCCAGGTAAATGATCGGAACGCGACGGATTTACGATGAATGGACCGCGGAATCAGATCCGGCACATCAGAAATATATAGGTCTCATCCTGAGACTGAGCTGCAGGGCGGCGATTCCGCCGAAGCAGAGAAAATGACCAAAATGTAGCCAATCTGGGGCAGATCTGTGAAAATCTGAGCAGATGGGGGTTAGCCGCACTTACACTCCCCCTCCAAAAACACACTGGGGTGTGTCGCTACGTCAACGAAGAACGTAGTGCGGGTAAGTCCCAGAAAAAAATAGAAATGTAGCCTCGATGGGGCGAAATCTGCTTGATCTGACCTGATTTGGGCTGAATTGGCACTGAATCAGGATGGATGAACCTGAAATGAGACAGAATGAGGAGTGACGAACAGTCCTCCGGGCAGTAAAACATTAGGTTAAGGGCTAAAAAGCATGTAAACGTATCGAGAATCGATACCAAACCATGCCCTGGTTGAGAATGAAGTAGATTATTGGTGGATTGAATGGGAGAATCAGGAAATGGAGTGACATCTCGGCGCTCTGGCACAGTTTAGCTGTCGCGGGCACGCTACGGTGTCCTCCACGTACTCTACATCGTGTTAGTCCCGCTTTTCTCGTTCTGAAAAGTGCAGCATGTGCTTCAGATTTGGCGCATCTGGTGGATGATCACAAGATTCAGCAAGATTGAGAATCAATTTGGGCAGAGATGAAGGAGATGAAACAATCACAGAGAGGGAAAACAAATACAAACGTAGTCTGCAGGCCCTAAGTGAACCACAGAAGGTAGGGATGTTTTTCTGTTCACTTAGTTAGGCAAGGCCGTAAACAGATCTTCGAGGAATGAGAGGAGATGACAAGGAAATCAACCTAAATTGTCCTAAAATGAGGCAAATTCCCTAAGATGAAGGTGAAATGAAGCGGAATGTCTAGAACTGAAACTACTAACACTTTCGTTTAGACTAGAGTTAATATATATTGTCGTTTATTCAGCTGAATTATGCTTTCCGGCACGTTGGTTCGCGAGCATCCAACAGATTCCATGAAAATGTGGATCATGTGATGATGCATCATGATGGGACATGCTGGCCCTGGATCCTTGGCCTGTAACGCGCCGAAGGTTCGCTGAAGGCGCTTTACTGACAGTATATACCTGAGAGACACCGAATAGCCTTTTATTTACAGTGGCGGCGGTGTCAATCGACTTGGACAAGGCCCATCTTTCGATTGAGTCCCACAAGACACTTGGATTCACCATTTTCGACAGTTTCAGGTCGGATTGAGCTCACATTGGCGTGTGCCAAAAATACAACGAAGCTTACGAACCTCTGAGGTTGCTGTTAGAAGTCCCTAGAGCTCCTATGTGAAGGTTGTCTGAACAATTGACGTCTGGGTTTTGTGCAACAGTGGCAGAATGATGGACGAACCTGAGGAATTCAAGGTAAATTCAAGGGATCTGGATCTGAATCTGGACTTTGGCTTCAGCATCACTGCAAATGAAGGTAAGATCTGAGTTCCTGGCGTCGCATCTAGTGCAGCCAGTACTACAGGGGGTGCCTGTAGGGGTGAATGTCGCCGGCCGGCGTTTTTACTATGTACATTTGCTTCCATCTGCACGAGTAGCCAAATTCCAAAGATGCACAGACCAACAGAGACAAGATTACCCCGAATCTGCCTGAATTAAGCCTGAGTTTGGTTTTTTCTCGACACGGCAGCACACTCCGTGGCTTTCGGCAGCGTATCTACGCCTTGTCTGCCGAACGGAGACCAAAGAAAAGTTGATTGACGTCAAATTATCAAACATTCGCAGTTCTCCACATCATGATGTAATCAGGAAGAATGAACAGTGGATTGAGCAGAATGTGGTTTTTTCAAGTCGTCAGAACACTCACATTGGAATAAGTGGTCGACGGGGCGAGGCTGGAGCTTTTGTAGGAGTTGGACATGCAAGGGTTTCGAACCTACACCCTTGAGCCCTAGCGACGAGTGCCATGACGCCCTGGACTAGACGACTGTTACCCAGATTATGGCGTCGGCGAATCAAGTCACGACGGATCTCCCTCAATTCGGCCAAGCACGAATACATGTGACCACCAACCTGTCTGGTGGGGCCCTCGTACGGCTTGGGCGCTGTAGATCAGCGGCCGAACTCGAAGCTTGGTCCTCATTTGGCTCCTGGGCTGGCCTGACCGCAGGAGGGGGGATCGACGGATCAGCCCTGGAATGTGGCTGCTGAGGGCCGTAAAAGGCTGGATCTCGATTCACCACAGGTCTTTTTCCGTCGCTCTCCACCTGTCTGTCTGGTTTCGACAGACAGTCTGTCAGGAGTACGCCAATTTCGGGGTGCTTCTTGAGGAAGTCGATGAACCCCTTGGTGTACCCATGGACAAAAGAATGGGCTGGTTCCCAGTTGTTGTGACTGGAATCAAAGCCCCTCCACTCACATAGAAATTCCCATTCGCCCTTTTCGTCACTTCTTGCTTCTAAAATCCTCTTGAGTTCGTACTTCCCCCCTTCGATGACCCGATCGGACAAAAATTTCGAAGTCCAAAAAAGGGGTTCAACCCGATCCTTGGGGGAGGGGATCTCTCTCTTGAGGCGATCGCCCGAAACTTCAATTTCCCTGCTGACATCCACACGAATCCTCCACCTGTTCTCACCTAGACGCGCTGTAACAGCGAATGGCCCCTCCCACAAGGGAAGAAGCTTATCATCTCCGCCCAGGGTGGTTTCGGATTTTCGAAGCCAAACTCGATCATCGACTTCAAAATTGTGGGGGTTTTTTCGGCCTTGATTCTGGACCCAAAGCCAGTCAGCTTGATGCTTATCGATTAATTTCGAGACAGTTTTTTCTGCTCGTTGGATTTCGTCCAAAAACAACGAAGCATCTTTACAAGGGCGAGGATTATTCAACGGCATGTTCCACCAACACTTCTTTCGTCCAAAGACAATTTCATTTGGAGAAAGGCCATGGTACAAAGGCGTGTTGTGGTAACGGCGAAGCAATGCGAAGAGAACTTCAAGCCAATGGAAGTCCTTCTCACTGGCTAGCTCCTTACGAAGCATATTTATTATAGAGCGGCCGGCTCTTTCGCCAGGCAGCGCTCGATGTGAGTGGATCTCGCATCTCAGGTGGTGGATTCCAAGGCGAGCACATAATTCCTTCCACCATTCGGAGGTGTACTCTTTGCCTGAGTCCGTAACCACCTCGGATGGGACGTCCCAACCTCCCATCCAGGTCTGCGCGCACCATTTGGCAGCAGCCTTGCCAGTCATTGACTCGATGTTGCAAGGCAACACCTGAATGTAGCCAGAATGACGGCATTGTATAAAGAGCACTCCATTGACCTTTTTGTTGGTCCAATGGCACTCTTCGTCGTCGAGTTCACCAAGATGGAAAAAATCACTGGTGACTCTGTTAAAGAGGCGCTCCGGAATAGGGTGTGGCCTCAGATGGCCGTGCTTCTTCGCGCTGGGGGGCGTCGAGACAGCACATTGGGCACATCCGGCGGCTACTTTCATACAATGAGTATATAGCCTTGAGCCAAACAACCTATGTTTAATCATCGACCATAATCTACGGCCATGTGCGTGGGGGGAGTCCCATTTGTGCCACCAGTTTAACACTCGGGGGGCCAGGGCGTCTGGTACGCACAATTTACCCTCCATCCACAGCTTCCCCCCATCCAACGAATATTCAGCATAAATTCCATCCTTATGAGCATCTTTGGATTTAAGATTCTCAAAGACCTCTTTAAGC
Source organism: Eutreptiella sp. 'Long Island Sound 2002' (assembly GCA_964036045.1). NCBI lineage: Eukaryota > Euglenozoa > Euglenophyceae > Eutreptiales > Eutreptiaceae > Eutreptiella > Eutreptiella sp. 'Long Island Sound 2002'. Next base: position 140,809,299 of record OZ038383.1, on the reverse strand, counting down.
ATGGAATCATGCACATAATCGTTCGTCCAGTCACGGATGATAAGGGAATCTTTCGGCAGGGGTGGAGTTTTGGCCGGATCTCGACGCTTAATGCCCTGAATCAACCGAAATCCACTTACTGGTCGGGTATAGTCGAACCGTTTCACACTCCCTGAGGAGGGATCGGTGACTTTCTCCACGACTTTCAGTGATTTGGTGATGATCTCATGGGCATGCGCCGGATCTGAGAAGGCCGTGATGTCGTGACACGGTAATGCGTGCTGTTTAACAGCGCATTGCATGCATGCACGTCGAATGAGCTTTTTTTCTTCTTGATCCCACTCGATTACGACGTGGCGGTCCTGCTCCGTACCATGGATGTTGGTACTTTGCAGCCCCTCTGAATCGGGGTAAGCCCATCGGCTCAGAGCATCCGCTACCGTGTTGTGTTTTCCAGGCAAATACGACACATGGAGGTCAAACAGACTGAGAAATTCGTGCCATCTGGCCCGTCGACCAGCTGGGCTCGCGACAGTATCAATGTGTTCAGTGGCCCAATACTCCAGAGATCGATGATCCGTCAGGACCTCGACTCGATTGGTGCCAACCCACGATTGGTACTTTTTCAAAGCACAGATTATGGCGTAGGTTTCTTGCTCACGCGGCGACCATTGCATTTGGCGTGGGGCTAGCTTCCGAGACTAAAATGCAAGAGGGTAATGATCACCTGTGGCTTCATCAACCTGTTCAAGGACAGCTCTGATCGCGTACCTAGAAGCGTCGGTTCTTATGTAGAAGGGTCGGTCGAATTTCGGCACATGCAACGTGGCGACTTCGCAGAGGGCCGCCTTCAAGTGATGGAAGGCCTCCTCGCACTCGTCAGTCCACTTGACACGAACCTTTGAACCTGCCTTGCCCGCATCTCTCCCTACCTTCAATAGTTCAGTGAGGGGGGCAGCAAATTTGGCATAATTCGGCACAAAAGTGTGGTAAAAATTGCAACAACCCAGGAATCCTCTCAATTCCGTGATCGTCTCAGGGCGCTTCCACTTCTGAATAGCGACGAGCTTCCCTGGACTGGGTCGTCAGGTGCCATTCTCAAGGAGAGAACCACAAAATTCGACTGATTTTAAAAATAATTTTCCCTTCTCTGGCCCACAAATCAGCTGATTGGCATCAAGAATGTCCAAAACCTGGTTCAGCTGCTTTTCATGTAGGGCCACCAGCTCGGCTTCGGTCAGTCCCTCCCCCTCTGTCGCGATGATTATGTCATCTATGTACACACTCACGAAGGCACGAAGCTCAGGATGAGCTGTAAAAAGCACATCCTCCATCATTCTTTGAAAAAACGAAGGGGCGTTCTTCAGGCCCATGGGCATGACCGTCCACTGGACTGGGCCACATGGCGTGCACATACAGGTGAGAGGTCGGCTGTCCTTCCTCAACGGCATTTGGTGAAAGCCGTGACGGAGATCCAGCACAGAAAACAAACGACCTCTTGCCCTCTTGGCGATTTCCTCCTCAATGAGGGGCAGGGGGTGTGAATCCGCCTTGGTTTCGGCGTTGAGGTTGCGAAAATCAACAACCATTCGCCAACCATCAATAGTGTTCTGGTCTGCAGGCGGCGGCTTCGGGACTGTGAAGGGTGCACAGCACCACTCGCTGGTCATACAACCCTCAAGCCAACCAAATTCCCTGAGATTTCTCTCGATTATTTTTCTGAGTATCTCATGTTTCTGTCCATGGTTCTCATAAGGACGCTGTTTCTTCGCCTTGTACCCTTCACGAAGCTCGATGAAGGCTTCACCGAACTGCCCACGGACAGGGGGGTCTTTGATCAACTTCCCCGAAAGGGTTGTGTCCTTCCGTTCCTCAAAAATCTTGTCTCTTTTCTTGGAACACAACTCAGTGTCCACCTGATCGCCAGGAATTACTGTCGAAAAAACTTTGGCGATTTCTTCGGCCTTGGCAGGAAGAATCTTCTTACGGATGTCCCTAAAAAGGTCCGTATCAACTGCCTCTTGAAGATAGGTGGGTCGAGTGTCGACATTCCAGAGATTCTCTTCGTGATCCAGCTCCTCGAAAGGATCTATGAAAGCTTCCACACGGGGTTCTTCATAAAAAACTCTGAATTTGCGGCGCGAAGCAAATTTTTTTGTCGTCCGTGCGCCGTAGATTCTTTTGGATGTAGATCGTATTGGGGAAGAGGGAGACGAGGCGGATCCATTTGACGTTGGATCACCTTGGGCATCTGACGGACAAAAATCAGAAAAAATAGATTCATCATCAGTACCACGCTCAACCTCAGATTCAGACCCAACACAGGAATCAGTACTAGAATCAGCAGAATCAGAGTCAGAAAGCTTTCCATCCACCAGGAATGCAAGCGAACTCCAGGGCCGCTGTGGCAGGGGACCTGTGTCGTCTCTGGCATACAGCTTAATCTTCCTGGGAAGTTCGATGTAATCTACACAAATGTCTTGCAATTCCTGAAACCAAGGCTTGTCGTCCCACAAGGGCACAACTAAAATCGCCTGAGTTTTATCTTGCTTGATTTTGTGGATGACCTGCTGGATTAAGTGAAACGGAGGATTAATCCATAACTTCTTGTCCCATTTATGGGTCCAAGCGTCGCGAAAGTGCTTGTCAAAGCGCTTGTTCTCGCGGTTAGCAAAGGCATCATACTGTGGCCAAAAGGAATGGTGTTCATAAAAATATTCACAAATTGTATCGCGCCATTTGTCGACAACTCTGTAGGATGAAGAGTGCCAGCGCGAAGGGCGTCGTGGCTGGGAGTCCCTACGAAGACATTCTAACTCTCGGGAGTAATCGGCACTCCCATTCACCTCTGCAATGGTGACATCTTCGCCAAATTTTGGTGTAACCTTTTGCTTCAAAAATTCTTCTGCACTTTTAAACCCTGCGTGCAAAAAAACGAAATTCAGGACGCTCCAAGGGACCTGACTCAAGCAAAAAACAACGCCGATGACCTACGGGCGCCACCCTGTTCTTGCGAAGCCAAGGATGGCCCAAGTAAAGGTCATACTTTATGTCGGCACGATAGAAGTAGTCATCCTTAAGGATAACTTCCTCCACATTGCCATCTTCCCAAAGGTCTTGAGCGACCAAATGAGTTGATATATAACAACCGCGTTGCCCACCTGCGAGAGAGTGTCCAGAAACTCCCTCGAGGGTAACAGGATGAGGCGAATCAAACACGCAGTCGTCAGGCAAGAAGGAATTGGATTGGAGATTTACCTCCGATCCATTGTCACACAAACAAGTGGCGAGGTGGAAATTTCCCTTGCAATCAGAGACCCACAGCTTTGTGACAAACTGACGGGCCCTGTGCTTGGACTGTACACCAACCTCGTCCACTACAACAGAAGGATCCGCTGCCGGATCCAGGGGAGAGGAGACAAGCGACCCTACATCAAGTAGTGGTCGAGAAGGAATCTGGGGATCATGCCTGAAATCGCCTGGGGAGGGGCGATTTTCGTGGCTCCCCTAGGCGTTCTGACCTCCAGTGGCTGCGTTAACATTGTGGACACACCCTGATTCGTAGACCCACTCATCTTGGAGCGGATCATCTGCTGGATTCAAGGCATTTTCAACGTAATCTCGATCCGCATCGGACACCTGATCTGCACCTGAGACCTGATCCACACGATGGTTGCCCTTTCCACGTCCACGGCCACGGCCGCCGGATGATGGGCCTCCACCGTCGCCACGCCCTCTGCCCTTACCAGAGGAAGGGGTTCCCGAAGGATTTCCTTTACCTTTACCCTGGAATCCTGGAGCATTTCCCTTGTTTGTACCGGATTGAGGGGTTTGGCCTGGATTTCGATTTCCGCCTCCGGCGTTGCTATTGGGATTTTTCTGGCCGTTCGGCTGCCCACCGGAGCCGGATGGAGTCCGATTTCCTGTGCCTTGGGACCCGCCAGGGCCTCCAGGTTTTTTTTTTCCACCGGAGGGGGGCGGATTCCCTTTTCCAGCCTTCCCACCGTGCACCTGTCTGTCATTCCTGTCTGAATTCTGCGAATTACTGATATTTTCACCAATCACCTTGTGATCGTAAGGAGACCATCGGTGATTATCAGTAGAATGCGTCTTAGCTCGGTTCGTAGAACCTAAAAGAAGGCAGATGCTACAGTGCTGCTGAACATTCCGGGTGTCATTCACCTTTTTGTTGCCCTTTTGGGCCCCATTTTGGGTGTTTTGCTGGGTATTCTTGTTTCCCCCAAGACCCTCATGGAAATTCTGATTGGCGGCGTCGGCGAGCCGCTCAACCTCCTCCCAGAGTTCCTTCGGAGTGAACGAAAACACCCAGTTTTTGGCCTTCAGGCGATGGCCATGGAAGCTTACTCCCCTGTTGAGGACTTGGACAAACAAGTCCCGATCCTCGTGTTCATGAAACTTGATTTTCCACGTGTTTTCAGTGAATTTCACCTTGGAAAACGACGTGGGGGAACACTTTTGAAGTGCTTCCCGTACTGAAAATTTATTGGCGGAGGCATCGAAGCCTTCCACCTCCGCCCACCAGGTCTTGACCTTTTCTTCGGACTGTTTGTTCCGAAGGGTGGCGGCAGTTTCTGAGGGGATCTTGTCAAAAATCAGACTTTTCAGCTCGGGACTAGAAATTTTTTCGCCTGAATGTTCAGCTTCTTCCACTAAATTCCAGAAGCGCTGTTTTTTGTCTTGCACTTCGTGCAAGATTAATCGCGAGAATGAAGGAAAATTCTTCAACATTTGGTGGTAATGGTCCTCTGGCAGCCGGGATCCACGTACCTCCAACTGTTCCCACACCTCATCAAAGGTAAGGGGGGAACTTGTATCCTCGCGATCACTCCAAGTCCTGAGCCAAGTGTTGGCCGGCGCTCCCTCAAGGCAATCCAAGAGGGCCATCAGGAACTGATCATCTTGGAGTTTTTGAGTCTTAACCCACAGTTTAAATTCCCGTTGGAACTGAGGCCAACGTCGGGGGTTCCCATTATACTTCGGTTGCTTGGCAACCTGACGAAGTCGCAAGGAAGTAGGATTAAGAAGCGAATCCAGCCCAACACCGGCCGTAATGGCAGTCACCTTGGCGGCATCATTCGCCACACCAGCTCCGGCGAGGGTCTGGGCGAGCAACAGCTGGGCTAAGGTATTGGAATCAGCAGCAGGAGGGGCAGTACGGGAGGCAGTTCGCTTGGCATTCTGAGCCTCAGTCCTAGCCTTCGCCGTCCTACTCTCAGAACGAGAGATTTTAACCCTTTCCTTTAGCTTGGTCCTGCTGATCCTTGCATCGGTGGTCCTGGAGTCCACCAAAGGAGCAATTGAAAAAATTTCTGTCGCCTCCTCCGATGGCTCTGTTGCTTGTTCCACCGATGAGGCGCCCTCAGACCGCATGTGCGTCTTGAAAAGATTTTTTATTCCCAGCGTTTCAATGATGAGGTGCATTTGATCTTTGAGCAGTTGGAGCTCAGAATCTCGCTGGAATCTGCAGGAGCAGTCGGCAGGACAGTACATACCGTGTCCTGAAGGGCCTGAGCAGGCTGTCGGACCGCTGATCTCGGTGGTCCGCAGCCAGGAGTCCACTTGGGGAGCTCCTTCAGCCCTGATTTCCAGGCTTGCCTGCCTGGCCGCCTCTAAAATTCCCTCCTCAACCGCGGCAGCTAGATCGTCGCGGATGGAAACAGGGGGATGAGGGGCGGAGGGCCCGGGAACAGGTGCCTTGGCCTTCTCCTTCGGGAAGGGGCTTGCCTCCCAGATCTGCAAAAAAATGGCAAAAGAGTCATCTTCTTGAGAACGCCACCACATCCTGGTATTAATTTCGTCCTGAAGGAGGAAAAATATTCCGTTAAAAAATCAGAGGCGATTCTTTCTTGTTCGATCAGCTTAGACGTGGCTAAGAGACAAAGGGCCTCAAGGGCCTCAAGGTTACGGGTCACTTCTGGGGACAAATGGTCGCCCCAGTGTGCCCAAGAGGCTGGTCGATTATAGCTAGGTACCTCACCTGGACCACCCATCTCAATGTCGTTCAGATCGGCGTCCAGGGTCTCAAATGTTGGACACCCGTAAGGAATGTTGGTACCTGCCAGCTCCGCAAGCTCTACCGGAGCATTGCCATCGTCGTAGGCCGGCGGATTCCAGCTGCTCGATGGCCAATTTCCACTGGGATCATAATGGTAATCTGGGTCTCCACAGCTGCTGATGTGCGCCCTTCTTGGGCAGCTTGGGCTTGCGCAAGGCATTCCTCTCAAGGCCTCGTTCGCGCAGCACCATGGCAGCGTAATCGTTACTTCTCCAGAAGCGGCGGAGTCTACGGGGCCGTACTGGGGAGCGGGCTGTGGACTGAAGGGCTGTGAAGCAACATTCAGGTAGCCTCTGCTACCATGAAAGTGCTGCCCTAGGTCGTTGATGGTGCCGGAGGGCTCGGGGCCGGCAAGACCGGGGGGGCAGGCACGCGAGGAGTCGACCTGAACGCTGCTGTTGGGGGCAGAACCGGATACACGGACACCAACGGAGGCAAGAGCGGCGACAACGGAGGCAAGATCCATGCTGATTGTTATCCGGCAAAAAATCCCAGTCTATGAAGAAAATTGATGCGGATTATCCTAAGTACATCTGAGTGTCCATATCTGTCTGAAAAGATTTATACAAATCCGATTGTGAAAAAATATTTGGCTGATTTGGCTTCGGGCGCGCATCAGCGGCAATTGGCGATTCCAGGTAAATGATCGGAACGCGACGGATTTACGATGAATGGACCGCGGAATCAGATCCGGCACATCAGAAATATATAGGTCTGATCCTGAGACTGAGCTGCAGGGCGGCGATTCCGCCGAAGCAGAGAAAATGACCAAAATGTAGCCAATCTGGGGCAGATCTGTGAAAGTCTGAGCAGATGGGGGTTCGCCGCACTTACACCTGCTTACTACGTTAGAACAGTGAACGGGGTACCTGTTAAGTTATTGAATGCTGCCGACCGCATCACAACAGTGCAATGGTCACACCATCCAGTGGCCTACCTCAATGTTGTACATCTATTGTGTCGCTGTAACGGGTTTTGTTAATAGCAGCATTCTGCCGTGGTGGCAGATGCTAGGTTTGGAGGCCCAGCACAGGGTGTTGACGGGTCAGAAATATCACATCCCCATTGTTGTTGCAAGCGACCCCTTGACACCCGCAGAGACACTCACAGTCACGGTGCAACATATCAGTGGACAGGTACCTGTGCAGTATGTATTATGCAGGTCAAGTGTGACATTCAGCACACATTCTACTTACAGACCACCGTGTGTTTTCTCACAGCAATCCCGGCTCCTGGCTCCTGTTCACCGGTGCGCCCGCTCGGGGTGTTGTTTTGCGTGTGCGGTGTCCTGGGCCTCCTGGCTCCTGTTCACCGGTGCGCCCGCTCGGTGTGTTGTTTTGCGTGTGCGGTGTCCTGGGCCTCCTGGCTCCTGTTCACCGGTGCGCCCGCTCGGTGTGTTGTGTTGCGTGTGCGGTGTCCTGGGCCTCCTGGCTCCTGTTCACTGGTGCGCCCGCTCGGTGTGTTGTTTTGCGTGTGCGGTGTCCTGGGCCTCCTGGCTCCTGTTCACCGGTGCGCCCGCCCGGTGTGTTGTGTTGCGTGTGCGGTGTCCTGGGCCTCCTGGCTCCCGTTCACCGGTGTGCCCGCTCGGTGTGTTGTTTTGCGTGTGCGGTGTCCTGGGCCTCCTGGCTCCTGTTCATCGCTGTGCCCGCTCGGTGTGTTGTTTTGCGTGTGCGGTGTCCTGGGCCACTTGGCTCCTGTTCACCGGTGTGCCCACTCGGTGTGTTGTGTTGCGTGTGCGGTGTCCTCCGCCACTTGGCTCCTGTTCACCGGTGTGCCCACTCGGTGTGTTGTGTTGCGTGTGCGGTGTCCTGGGCCTCCTGGCTCCTGTTCACCGCTGTGCCCGCTCGGTGTGTTGTTTTGCGTGTGCGGTGTCCTCGGCCACTTGGCTCCTGTTCACCGGTGTGCCCACTCGGTGTGTTGTTTTGCGTGTGCGGTGTCCTGGGCCTCCTGGCTCCTGTTCACCGGTGCGCCCGCTGGGTGTGTTGTGTTGCGTGTGCGGTGTCCTGGGCCTCCTGGCTCCCGTTCACTGGTGTGCCCGCTCGGTGTGTTGTTTTGCGTGTGCGGTGTCCTGGGCCTCCTGGCTCCTGTTCACCGGTGCGCCCGCTCGGTGTGTTGTTTTGCGTGTGCGGTGTCCTCGGCCTCCTGGCTCCTGTTCACCGGTGTGCCCGCTCGGTGTGTTGTTTTGCGTGTGCGGTGTCCTGGGCCACTTGGCTCCTGTTCACCGGTTTGCCCACTCGGTGTGTTGTGTTGCGTGTGCGGTGTCCTGGGCCTCCTGGCTCCTGTTCACCAGTGCGCCCGCTCGGTGTGTTGTTTTGCGTGTGCGGTGTCCTGGGCCTCCTGGCTCCTGTTCACTGGTGTGCCCGCTCGGTGTTTTGTGTTGCGTGTGCGGTGTCCTGGGCCACTTAGCTCCTGTTCAGCGGTGTGCCCGCGCGGTGTGTTGTGTTGCGTGTGCGGTGTCCTGGGCCTCCTGGCTCCTGTTCACCGGTGTGCCCGCCCGCTGTGTTGTGTCGCGCCTGCGGTGTCCTCGGCCGCTTGGCTCTTGTTCACCCGTGTGTTCGCTCTGTGTCTTGTGCTTTGGGTTGCGCGTGGTGTGTTGCTGTGCCGGGCGTCGCTGCGGGGCGCTCACTCGTCCATCCGGACGGCGGCTGTTCGTAGCCGGCAGGGGCTGGGTACCCTCCGGGCGCACACTATTCCATCCGGACGGCGGCTGGTCGTAGCCAGCAGGGGCTGGGTACCCTCCGGGCGCGCACTAGTCCATCGGGACGGCGGCTGTTCGTAGCCGGCAGGGGCTGGGTACCCTCCGGGCGCGCACTCGTCCATCCGGACGGCGGCTGGCGTGCGTGTGCTTGCTCTTTGTGGCCGGGTCGGGCGGGCCGGCCTCCCGGGCGCGTTGTGGTGCGCCTCACCTTTTCCTTTGGCCGCTTTGTCTTTCTGCTTTGCTTGGCCCCCTCCGGGCTGTGGTGGCCCCCCTGCGCTGGCTGCAGTATGTATTATACAGGTCAAGTGTGACATTCAGCACACATTCTACTTACAGACCACCGTGTGTTTTATCACAGCAATCCCGCGAACATACATCAAGCACATTGCCAAGACAGCTAGCATTTCTCTTTGACATGCAGGAAGCAGACACAACCACCAGAAACCCAATTGTTGCGTGGTATAATTATCTGGATGCAACCGGATACGACTGCCATACACATCGATGCCATACACAGCCGTTGTTTGGTAACAGCACCTCGGATCTGGTGCAACTGTGCAACATACTACGGTAGTGCATGCACACGTGTACGATGTGTGCAATTTACCAACGGTGCACTAAGACGTGGCCCGTATAACCACCTTGATTTCCCCAATACCCTACTGATATTCACGAAGCGTGTGTCCATCTGTATTTTTTTACATTGCACCACACGGCTCATACAATGTGCTGTTGGGGCCCTTTGTGGTTTTGAACTGAATAAACCGATGTTACGTTTTTATATAGTTGGTAGAAATAAAATGCATTTGGCCCTGCAATTTTGCAGGGCAACACTTTGCATTGAGTGCAAATCTCCTTTCCCTATTCCTGCTTACTACGTCATAACAGTGAACGGGGTACCTGTTAAGTTATTGAATGCTGCCGACCGCATCACAACAGTGCAATGGTCACACCATCCAGTGGCCTACCTCAATGTTGTACATCTATTGTGTCGCTGTAACGGGTTTTGTTAATAGCAGCATTCTGCCGAGGTGGCAGATGCTAGGTTTGGAGGCCCAGCACAGGGTGTTGACGGGTGAGAAATATCACATCCCCATTGTTGTTGCAAGCGACCCCTTGACACCCGCAGAGACACTCACAGTCACGGTGCAACATATCAGTGGACAGGTACCCGTGCAGTATGTATTATGCAGGTCAAGTGTGACATTCAGCACACATTCTACTTACAGACCACCGTGTGTTTTATCACAGCAATCCCGCGTACATACACCAAGCACGTTGCCAAGACAGCTAGCGTTTTGCTTTGACATGCAGGAAGTACACACAACCACAAGAAACCCAATTGTTGCGTGGTATAATTATCTGGATGCAACTGGATACGACTGCCATACACATCGATGCCATACACAGCCGTTGTTTGGTAACAGCACCTCGGATTTGGGGCAACTGTGCAACATACTACGGGAGTGCATGCACACGTGTACTGCTGTGCATGATCGTTTGGTTGTTGTTGTCATCGGTTGCACTTGTGAGACAAACGACCCGATTGTGGAAAGTCTTGCTGATGACGCACGTGGTATGATTTGTATTGACCGTGTAACGTGGTGAGATACGTGTAATACGGAGGAATGTCTGCAAAAACTCAGCACTCGTGTGCAGGACAATGCACCCAATATGGTTGGTATTATTGCTGGTATTGCAATGTCTGTTGGTGGTCCATTAATGCACTTGACCACAGGGGCATTGTCACTTGCATGGTTGAGCCGATTGTCACAATGTTCAGCAGGCCACGTTGCAATCAATTTGCACCAGCTGCTGCTATCTGTAATTTGGGATTTGCAGCAACAAAATGACACCGTAGCAGTTCTGGTGCAGCTATGCAGCACGTTGCGTTATGCTGTTTCCTTGTTTTGGAGACATGGTTCACAGCGCGGTATGCAGTTTGTGTGGATGTCCCCACGCTGTGGCAACAACGTGGACGATGAAAAACTTATTGCATTGTTTCTGCAAAACATTTTGGACATTTAAGGAAAAAATGCGTGTTGTATTGGCATGTTTATTAAGACCGTCCGTGAACACGAATGCAGTCTGTATGCAATTGCAATATGCGGTCTAAATAAGAGCTCTCATAATGTCAGTGCATTCACCTGTGCGGAAACACAGTTGGCGCAACGACCCCACAATTGCTAGATCTAATTCTGGTAGCAGAATTGCGCCACGCGGGGACGTTGATGAACTAGGCAAAAGGGGTAGATTACAGCTGCAGCTGGCACGAAGCATTGTGCCACGAAGGGCTATGGGAAACATAACATGGAAACCACGTTTTGGCGCGTTTCAGCTAGTCGGTGGTGACCAAATGGTGGACATTTATGACACAACACCGGATGTGTTCATGTATCAGGGCAGAGTGGCAGGTGATGAACCTCAGGTTGGATTTCCGGGTACTCCGCTGTTAGCCCTCAGTGCCCAGTTCAACATTCATGGCAAACTACGAATTCAATTGCCCACGGCGAGGTCCACAGCGGACCGACCTTTATCAATAGCAATTATCGAGGCCGTGCAGGACGAACAACCACAACCAACAACCGATCAATCTGTGAGGGTGCTGCTACTGGTTGAAAACATTCCAAAGTCAGTCCTGTGTGACTCAAAAGCAGTCTACATTGACATAATGATGGGAAGCAAGCAACCACCTAATCTGGTGTACGAAAATGGTGACACTGTGTACATTCCAAGCAGTGAGACACGACCACAAATTGCCATTGCCTTCAACTTCGGAGACCTCGCCTTTCCCGCCAACACCACAGACACTGACATGGACAAAACTCTGATAGGTGTCATTTTTGAAAACGGGAATCCTCTCAACAACACTCTTGGCACTCCCAATACCACCCATACCATGTACATTTCGCAAGACACGAAATGGACTCCACTCCTCGGCTCTGATTACGACGTACACTGCCTCAGCAACATGTAGGTGCACGTGATGCGGACCACATAACCTAACCGTCAATTTTTCAGCGTTTGGCATCCAAGTGGGGGAGTTGTTCGCAAATGGTTCCAGTCATTTGTATATTGAACCATGCGCGGATATCATGGGTGAGCATAGAGATATACTATCATGACAACTTTGTATTTGGACATATTTTCATGTTTTTGACCTTAATTTTGCTCATTTTTGCGTTTTGTGTACTTACCTGGTTGGCAAACAGCTAGAAGCCTATGGAGAGTCGAACCATGGTATGTTGTTCATATGTTGGCATATGCTTCGGAGTTGAACACCACCATATGCCGGATCGCGTACTCCATTTGGCTTGGCGCACGAAGGATTACAAGAATTGGTCTCAAGATCATGGGCTGACTTGGGCAGTGCGTGGCGCCCATATCCGAAGGGGTTTCGAGGGTAAAGTGGGGATGTACATGGGCATTGACCTTTGGTCTCTATCCTCCATGAATATTAGACTTCGATTCCATGCATGCTTTGAGCCTTCGGATAAGTGGTAACTTCAATTTTGAGCATATATTTGATATATGGCCAATATGGTGTGAATTGGCAGTTTTTGGCATGTTATGAGTTCAAACTCATGAGGCATATCTCTAAGCCCATTCGACTCCAAGTCCAACTAAGTATGTTTCAGGGTAGGGCATGGTCCTGAGTGCCACTCTAGGCCATGACACGCCACCTCCCCTATTGGGCTAGGATTTAGAGGCTTGGGAGTGAACACATTTTTGGGGTTTATGAAGTGACTTTTGACACATGGCATTTAGCCATCTTATTTGACTGGGTTCAAGGCATCATGTTGGTGAGTCAAGGGAAGGTCTTGAGTCCAGGGAATGAGGGGTCTATGGCTGTGATTGTGTAGGTTTCCATCTTTCCCCAACTTTGCTTTATTTGTGTTCATATGCCAATTTCAGGGCTTTCCTCTTTGGTGCAATTCTTGTACATGCCCGCCACCGTGGGACGACCGGTGTGCTGAACGGAAGCCCGCAGTGTGGATTGAATTGTGGATCGGGTTATTGCTGTATTTGTGGGATCTGATTGCTGTTCAGGGTTGAAGGAGGATTTGATTTTCTATATTTTTGGTTTTTTGACCCTGTATTTTGATAAATGCAATCGTTGATCAGGAGCAAGTCAGCAGGGGTGAAAGGCGGAAGGGGCACAGCGGGGGCCGGTCCTGGTAGGGACCTTCTTTATTGTGCGAGACGTCAGCAATCTTCTCCCCAAATGTAACTTCGACAATCTCATCAATGGTCGGCACATCTTCAGACATGGTACACGTTCCCATGAGACTGTCACGGTCCGTGCAAGGAATGACGTGAGTAACATCCTGCAAAATCAGGAGTAGCGAGGCCTGCATCTTCTTTTCTGTACAGGCTTGGCCAGCGTGCTCCGCACTTGCTGTCGGCCGTAGGGTGAGTCCCTCCACGCAGTCAGGAAATGGACGGTTATACTTGCACATTGGTCCAGCGCGAGTCATCATCCTCAGCGTCGCCGAAATAAACGTTCATCTTCACAACGTAATAGCGGCCGGGACTTTCTGGCTGCATAAACACGTAGTATGCAGCGGACTTGGCCGGTAAGGCTGATCTGCATATGGTGAGAAGCAGGTAGAACGAGGTCCTTCACCCCAACTGCAAGGCAGTGCACGTTCAGTCCGTATCCCTGGCGTGGGTAACTTCGGGCAGTGGCCTTGTACTCGCTGAGCCTCTGCTTGAGGCGTTCACAGGGCATCTCCTAGCGGAATTCACACTGGCCAAATGCACCAGGGGAGGATGGAGCGTAAAGGCCGTCACATGACACTTGGTATCAACAAAGAATCAAACCGCCCAACTGATCGGTGACTCCAACACCTTTCCTCAGCAATCGTCGTCAGCCTTCGGCAGCTTTACCCCCAACGGCCTGTAGTTCCCGAGCAGTGCTTATGTGCTCTGCCTGCCCTGGGACAGTAGTTCCTTCATCATGTATGGCGTGGAACACATAACTGAAGCATGGTGCATGACAACACAACGTGTGAAACCTTACTGCCCCTCCTGGGATCTGGCATAGGCATATCCCAAAGGGTGCAATGCTGCTGCATCCACATAAGGCAGCGGCGCTCCAATTTCTGGTTCCTGCGCTTCTGCTGCGTTGTGCAGTGGTGCCATGGGGGCCAGTTGGACGCCAGTGGCAAAGACTCCTTCAACAACTCCCACGTACACCTCTTGCGAAATCTGTGGTTTGTCAAAGGGTTCCAACCATAGATTCCCCAGGGGTACACCGGCTTGGGTTTTGCGTTCACAATAATTTCCTGAGCCATTTTGGAAACCTGGCTCCTTTCTTGATGACACATGCAGCAGACGACAGAAGCTCCCGCAAAGCCAAAATGCACCCAGAGATGGTCCATACAATCCTGGTCCCCGTGGACCTGCTTTTGCGGCAGTGGGCAACTGCCCATCTGTCGTTGCGTGAAATTTGCTTGTCAGGGGGGTTTCTTGCGTATTTCTCTCGCAGTTTCATGCATTTGCCGCCTCTGGGGCTGTAACCAGGAACGTAACAGTGTCCACGTCCTTGTAACCGGGGTTTACCGCCTTGACGCCCTCCACTGTTACGACCACAATGATTGAGTTGTCCACTTCCCGCTTCATGACCAGAACCACCAGAAATTTCCTTGGGGCATATTTCTGGAAAGCAAGGGTGCATGCCGCTTCATTTTTCAAGAAGCATTCATTCGAGTAGCTCAAACTTCTCGGCAAAGGCCTCTTGCTCACACCGGGCCGGTGTACAGTGTTGCCATTCAGGCACATTTTGAAAGTCGGGTGGAAAATTCCTGCAGCTGTGACACAGACAGCCGTACAGCAGCCCGTCTGACGTAGAGCAGAACAGCTTGCAGAACTCGAGTTGTTGACATACTGTTGGACGGCTTGCTGCCTGGACGTGGGGGTACAGTACTCCCCATTTGCATGAACACCATGACCTAATCGGCACGACCCAGGACCACATGTTGGACGCAGGGATGTGTACGCTCCTTAGAGAAAGTGGACTCTTTGGAGGTCAAGTGTGCCAACAGCTGCTTGGCTATAGGCACGTCGCTGGTCACCAACTGGTTATCTGCCCATTTGGTCTGGGACACCAGAGCACCGTCCTTGAGCATCACAAGATCCAACTTAGCATGAATTCCTGCACGCAGTTCATCAAAGGCAGTCAGCAAGATGGGCCGCAAACAGGGCAAAGACACTGCACGTCATATTCTTACCCGGCACCATGAACTCCGGCAAGTAATTGGGTAAAAGAAGTAGAATTTAACACCAGGAAATCTCCGTCCCCAAGTGACACGTTATTCTCAGCGAAGAAACTCTCGCACGACTCAGCATAAAGGCGTGCCTGGCCTGCGACGACAAAACCATTTCAGTTCATAAACTTGAGGCTAGCAGCAATTTCACTGCAGTCAACCATGCCCATCACTGTACGCCCTGTGATCTGCAAATCCATGAACTTGAAACAAGCCTGACAGCGAACAAGGAAAAAGGCACAGCTCCAACCCGAACATGATATTGCGGCTCGTGATAAAATTCTCCAAGCGCTTCATTAAACCAGTGTCCTGCCTCCACGGGACTTGCTGAGTACACAGGAACACAGTTGCCTCACCCATGATCTCCAGTGCACTGTACCGCATGGGGCAGGGGCAGGGTTGGTACAATACAGTACGTGTAATGTATTGTATCGTTCGGATACAGTACTGTAATGTAATGTATTGTATCTCAAATTTTTCTGACAAAGTAGTGTTTTAGTGTACAACCTGCAATGGTTTGGGAAAACAGTTTTTTACCTTTGTTTACGTTTTCTGGATACCTTTTGTTCTATATTTGTTTATGATGTTCAAGACATGGTTGGGATTAACAAACGTTGCTTGTTAATTTTTTTTTGGAAATTAACGAACGAACGAACGAACGAACGACGAAAATAAACGAACATCATGCTAAGTTGGATCTTGTGATGCTCAACGACGGTGCTCTGGTGTCCCAGACCAAATGGGCAGATAACCAGTTGGTGACCAGCGACGTGCCTATAGCCAAGCAGCTGTTGGCACACTTGACCTCCAAAGAGTCCACTTTCTCTCAGGAGCGTACACATCCCTGCGTCCAACATGTGGTCCTGGGTCGTGCCGATTAGGTCATGGTGTTCATGCAAATGGGGAGTACTGTACCCCCATGTCCAGGCAGCAAGCCGTCCAACAGTATGTCAACAACTGGAGTTCTGCAAGCTGTTCTGCTCTACGTCAGACGGGCTGCTGTACGGCTGTCTGTGTCACAGCTGCAGGAATTTTCCACCCGACTTTCAAAATGTGCCTGAATGGCAACACTGTACACCGGCCCGGTGTGAGCAAGAGGCCTTTGCCGAGAAGTTTGAGCTACTTGAATGAATGCTTCTTGAAAAATGAAGCGGCATGCACCCTTGCTTTCCAGAAATATGCCCCAAGGAAATTTCTGGTGGTTCTGGTCATGAAGCGGGAAGTGGACAACTCAATCATTGTGGTCGTAACAGTGGAGGGCGTCAAGGCGGTAAACCCCGGTTACAAGGACGTGGACACTGTTACGTTCCTGGTTACAGCCCCAGAGGCGGCAAATGCATGAAACTGCGAGAGAAATACGCAAGAAACCCCCCTGACAAGCGGATTTCACGCAACGACAGATGGGCAGTTGCCCACTGCCGCACAAGCAGGTCCACGGGGACCAGGATTGTATGGACCATCTCTGGGTGCATTTTGGCTTTGCGGGAGCTTCTGTCGTCTGCTGCATGTGTCATCAAGAAAGGAGCCAGGTTTCCAAAATGGCTCAGGAAATTATTGTGAACGCAAAACCCAAGCCGGTGTACCCCTGGG
The DNA here is from genome assembly GCA_964036045.1 of Eutreptiella sp. 'Long Island Sound 2002'. Taxonomy (NCBI): domain Eukaryota; phylum Euglenozoa; class Euglenophyceae; order Eutreptiales; family Eutreptiaceae; genus Eutreptiella; species Eutreptiella sp. 'Long Island Sound 2002'. The sequence continues at coordinate 140,792,687 of OZ038383.1, read as the reverse complement.
GAATCTATGGTTGGAACCCTTTGACAAACCACAGATTTCGCAAGAGGTGTACGTGGGAGTTGTTGAAGGAGATTTTGCCACTGGCGTCCAACTGGCCCCCATGGCACCACTGCACAACGCAGCAGAAGCGCAGGAACCAAAAATTGGAGCGCCGCTGCCTTATGTGGATGCAGCAGCATTGCACCCTTTGGGATATGCCTATGCCAGATCCCAGGAGGGGCAGTAAGGTTTCACACGTTGTGTTGTCATGCACCATGCTTCAGTTATGTGTTCCACGCCATACATGATGAAGGAACTACTGTCCCAGGGCAGGCAGAGCACATAAGCACTGCTCGGGAACTACAGGCCGTTGGGGGTAAAGCTGCCGAAGGCTGACGACGATTGCTGAGGAAAGGTGTTGGAGTCACCGATCAGTTGGGCGGTTTGATTCTTTGTTGATACCAAGTGTCATATGACGGCCTTTACGCTCCATTCTCCCCTGGTGCATTTGGCCAGTGTGAATTCCGCTAGGAGATGCCCTGTGAACGCCTCAAGCAGAGGCTCAGCGAGTACAAGGCCACTGCCCGAAGTTACCCACGCCAGGGATACGGACTGAACGTGCACTGCCTTGCAGTTGGGGTGAAGGACCTCGTTCTACTTGCTTCTCACCATATGCAAATCAGCCTTACCGGCCAAGTCCGCTGCATACTACGTGTTTATGCAGCCAGAAAGTCCCGGCCGCTATTACGTTGTGAAGATGAACGTTTATTTCGGCGACGCTGAGGATGATGACTCGCGCTGGACCAATGTGCAAGTACAACCGTCCATTTCCTGACTGCGTGGAGGGACTCACCCTACGGCCGACAGCCAGTGCGGAGCACCCTGGCCAAGCCTGTACAGAAAAGAAGATGCAGGCCTCGCTACTCCTGATTTTGCAGGATGTTACTCACGTCATTCCTTGCACGGACCGTGACAGTCTCATGGGAACGTGTACCATGTCTGAAGATGTGCCGACCATTGATGAGATTGTCGAAGTTACATTTGGGGAGAAGATTGCTGACGTCTCGCACAATAAAGAAGGTCCCTACCAGGACCGGCCCCCGCTGTGCCCCTTCCGCCTGTCATCCCTGCTGACTTGCTCCTGATCAACGATTGCATTTATCAAAATCCAGGGTCCAAAAACCAAAAATATAGAAAATCCAATCCTCCTTCAACCCTGAACAGCAATCAGATCCCACAAATACAGCAATAACCCGATCCACAATTCAATCCACACTGCGGGCTTCCGTTCAGCACACCGGTCGTCCCACGGTGGCGGGCGTGTACAAGAATTGAACCAAAGAGGAAAGCCCTGAAATTGGCATATGAACACAAATAAAGCAAAGTTGGGGAAAGATGGAAACCTACACAATCACAGCCATAGACCCCTCATTCCCTGGACTCAAGACCTTCCCCTGACTCACCAACATGATGCCTTGAACCCAGTCAAATAAGATGGCTAAATGCCATGTGTCAAAAGTCACTTCATAAACCCCAAAAATGTGTTCACTCCCAAGCCTCTAAATCCTAGCCCAATAGGGGAGGTGGCGTGTCATGGCCTAGAGTGGCACTCAGGACCATGCCCTACCCTGAAACATACTTAGTTGGACTTGGAGTCGAATGGGCTTAGAGATATGCCCCATGAGTTTGAACTCATAACATGCCAAAAACTGCCAATTCACACCATATTGGCCATATATATAATATATGCTCAAAATTGAAGTTACCACTTATCCGAAGGCTCAAAGCATGCATGGAATCGAAGTCTAATATTCATGGAGGATAGAGACCAAAGATCAATGCCCATGTACATCCCCACTTTACCCTCGAAACCCCTTCGGATATGGGCGCCACGCACTGCCCAAGTCAGCCCATGATCTTGAGACCAATTGTTGTAATCCTTCGTGCGCCAAGCCAAATGGAGTACGCGATCCGGCATATGGTGGTGTTCAACTCCGAAGCATATGCCAACATATGAACAACATACCATGGTTCGACTCTCCATAGGCTTCTAGCTGTTTGCCGACCAGGTAAGTACACAAAACGCAAAAATGAGCAAAATTAAGGTCAAAAACATGAAAATATGTCCAAATACAAAGTTGTCATGATAGTATATCTCTATGCTCACCCATGATATCCGCGCATGGTTCAATATACAAATGATTGGAATCATTTGCGAACAATTCCCCCACTTGGATCCCCAATCGGGCGCATGGAGATACCTTCGCCACTCATATCTACATGCCCCATGAAAATGGGAGTGCACTCATGGATCTCTTTGCCAAACATACCATGAGCAATACATACGCGGTAGACTTAGTCTAGCGCTTTGAATTCCACAATTGGGACATGGGCAAAGCCCTTGTCACGTGTGGCTCCCCATCTCTTCGGCCACAGGAAGATATATAACATGGGCGTGAGCATATCGAAGCACATACCATGCATATAACACATACCCTCAAAAAGTGACTCCCACCATGGTATGCCATGCCCCTCCATGGACATAACTTCACGTTAAAAATACGTGGGAACCCAAGGAAAGTATCTATGCAACCCCAACACTCATGCGGTACACTCGAAAGTCGCAATA